>JAVTVJ010000677.1:0-466738 GCA_034509425.1 Eopsaltria australis
ATGAACATCTATTGGTATTCAAGACCAGAACAGAGTACACAATAGAGCAGCATCCTTTCGGAGCAGGAAAGGTTTGCCACCTCTTCTGCACTGATGTTTCAATGTCCAGAAAGGTTAAAAGGAGTTTGCCACCTGTACACAGGAAGCAGTGCTTCCTGTCCTTGATTTTAACCTCAGTTCAAACTGCATTAATGTTCAGAGCAACTTTCAGTGAAAGCGGGTACAGACTCTGGTTCAGTTTCCTGAGCTTAGTCCTATCTGTCTTAAGGGACAGGAAAAATGCAAAAGTTAATCCTCCCTGCTAGATTTACTTGTGACTATTTTTGCTGAATTTGCTTGTACAGTCTGTACTTTTTTATGGTCTAATTGGGATATCTACTTACAGGTATCTGACACATAGCTAGCTAATATGGAGAATTTATTGAGCATTCTCTTGTCCATCATTTGGCTAATCCTAATGATGCCACCTAGAAGAGGAGGAGCAAGAATAGGACAGCCAGAAGAATAATTTAAATTAATGGTATTTAACTTTTGAAATCTCACATTAAGAGGTTTGCATTTTTGCTGTTATTTCATAAATGTAGAATAACATAATGAGAAAGCAACAATGCTCCTTCCAAACTTTTTGTTTGAAAATATGGCATTTTTATATTTATGCATTTAATTAACTATTTCTGTTGTCATTTAAAATTTCCCTTGGAGAATGAATATGTATTTAATAGAAACATGTATTAAATCTTTATGGGCACATTTACTTTAGCCTTCAAGCATTTTCAGACTCTTGAATAAAAAAATTCTAATTTTGATGTCAGATTATATCTGACAATGTAATTTTTTTTTTAACAAGCTGATAAAATATATAGAAATGCCACACTGATCACTGAAACTTACACTGAGAAATCTTTCCTGTGACAAAATGCTTCTCATTCTGTTTGATTGGCATTCACAGTGGTTGCGGGTGGTGACTTTTATTCATCAGTGACTATCAAGGTATCAGTGTTGTAGGACATTTTCTGTGAAAATGGCATCATTGACTCATTTCCTCACCAGAAGTACATCCACCCAAAATATAATGGAGTAAATACAAGGACAACACTTCAGCAACTATTGCAATACTGGTGTAGATGAGTTGTCTAAACCAATAACAATAATCTAAGGCACGCCCGAATGAGCTGCCAAGTAATACTGGAAATGCCTGGATCCACTACTTCAAAAAATCTATTTACTTCCAGAGTTTACAGTATCTGAGGAGCTATCTTGTCCAATGATTAGCATTTTTAAGAAGATAAACCAACCCCACCGAGTATGGTGGTGAGAGCAGCCTGGAGTGCCTTTCAGCCTGCTGATTACTCCAAACCAGGGAAGGACAGTGAAGATGGTGAAGGGTTTGGAGCACAAGTCTTCTGAGAAGCAGTGGAGGGAGTTGGGGGTGTTTAACCTGGAGCAAATAATGCAATATTTTGCCTTTCATTTTTTTCAGAATCTGAGCAATGTTATTGCAAAAAAAAAAAAAAAAGAAAAAAAAAATTTGGTTAGAGACATAATGGATTTTCAAAATTATTAATTTTAGAAGTTGAGAAGTGGCCTTGAGCAGCTATATAGTATTTATTTGTTGTGGGACTGGATACCTGGAGGAAATCACAGAATAATTTCATTATTAAGAAGCATTTTCAAAAGGGGATAATTTAAAAATGTTTCTTTTGGGAAAGTCTGCATATATTTTTCTCAAATATTATAACGGTAAAACCAATTGTGCTAGTTATTTGTGTTAAATGAAGAGAAAAATGATAATTAGGATTAACATTGTGAAGTTGCAGTTAGAGCCTTTGTAAAAGCCTCAAGCTTTCATTCATAAGGAGTGGTTAACAATGCCTTTGTAATGCAGATTTACTTACTGTAAGATTTGCATTTGATGAATTGAATTATTTAGAAGGTACTGAAAGCAGCACTAAAAAGCAGCACTGTCTTCACTGATGTGTCAGCAATTACAGTCCAGTTATTTTTGTGTTGCACTCTACGTGTGTAAAGTGGACAGAGCAGAATTTTGGGGACTAACATTGATCAGATTTTCATGGATGAATTAAAGAAGGTTGGTTGTATTGGGTTGTGTTGCTCTGAATACATATGTGTATCCAAGTTCATATTCTATTTGAAATGTGCCTTGAGTACCTGTTTCTTCCTTCTTGAGACATTAAATTGTGAAATGTTCCACAGAAAGTGCAATGATGCAACATGTCTATGCAGATGATGAAAGAACTCTGAAAAACTTGTGGGTTTTCAAGATAACAAGCACGGGGAGAGGCTACAATTTACCTCTTTCTGTAAAGCACAGGCTACTTCACCTTAAGAAGGAGGAATGCTCAAGATTGCAGCTAAAGGTATGTGAGTTTTTTGAAACTCTCCTCAGTACACAACATTTTTGTGTGAAGGAGATAACTTTCCTTCAATGGGTGAAATACATGGTACATGACAGGCCCTGGTGCTGAGTTTTTAAATCTGCTCTTAAAATAAACTTGCAGAGGACATGCAGTCAGACAGCTTCTCACTTCCAGGTTCTTTGCTTGACAAACAAACAGCTGTGCACACTTTTGCTATTTAAACAAGACAGCTTCATTTCAATTGCATGTACAACTCCTATTGAAGTCAAGGAGAGCAGGACATGTCTGAAAATATGGCTTGTCTTTTACTTTCCTCTGGCCTTCTGATCAACACACCGGGAGAAGGAACAGCATCTTGTTTGGGAAATTCAGGGTTTCCAAATGAAAGGGTTTCAAAGCATTTCAAAAGGAATAGTGAATAATGAACATAGAGATGGGATTGAGAACGGGAGAGATGAGAGAAAGAAAATAAATGTAACAGAAAAAAGCCCCTGTTACAGAGTTATTGAGGAGTGGAGAATGAAGGATGTTGCTAACATCTCCCCCTGAGGTGCTCTTGTCCCTGTAATACCATGCAGAGAGGAATTCTGCTCTGTCTAGTCCTGTCTTGGAGCTTGGGAACTTTTGGAATCAATATATTCTTGTTTCTATTTCAGCTTTGGATTCCTTAAAATTCAGCTTTTTGAACATCTCATTTCCATCAGAAGCAAGAAATTATTATTTTGTAAATGTCTGCTGAAATTATCAAAGATTATCACTGTTCTCAGAAGATGAGGGCTTCTATGAGAACATATAAAAAAAACTTATAACTTGCAATAAAATTGTGAGATTTAATAGAACCAGGCTTCTGGAGACCACCAATGAGAACAGATTGCTGAAATCACCTCAGAGTGGTTTTACGAAGAGCTAAATTACTGAAAATTGATCATGATTTTATCTTGGGATCCCAGAAGCCAGTTTTCAATTCTGTTGTTTTTTTTTTTTTTTTTTGATGTGACCTTGCCTTTGCAGTTGACTTTCTGCAACTGCCTCCCTTATTTGGATCTGAAAGAGTTCATAGCTGAATAGACACTCCCTTACTGTGAATTTACAGTGGCCCATGTCATTGACCCCAATCTTAAGTTGCAATATTTAAAACTGAAGGAACATACCTGGATATTGAAAAATATTGGTCATAACCTCTGTTCATTACCAGAGGAATAATAAAATGGGCTGGAGATTGAGATGGAAAATATACAATTTCTGCAACCCTGAAGGGAAAACTTCAGGAATTAATTTGAAATACTTTGATAGAAGGAGGTACAAAGGAGAGAGTGGAAAAGAACACATCTCCTTCAGTACTCTGCAGAAACTTCACCAAAAATGCACCCCCAAATCGCAGGCACACTGGTTCATACAGGAGGGTGAGTCTAGATATTAGCAAACACATTTTGTTTGGATGAGGAGCTGTACATCTGTCTTTACTGCAGGAGTCTCTTACTCAACCAGCCCTTCTAATTGCAGAGAAATCTCATCCCAAACAAGTTCTACTGAAAAAGGGAGAAACAGAGGAGCTATAACAGAAATAAAAGAGAGGGAAAGGAAAGCTTTCAAAACAGAAGACAAATTGCACCATCATATTTCTGCTGCAAGTAACTCACAAGAACAGAAGTAGATGTTGCATGTTAACAACAGAAAAGAGACAGGAGCACTAGTATTGGCCTGCATGACAGGTGAACCTCAATCTGAACTTCCTCATGAAGGGCACCAGAAACCAGGCAGAACCAGGGCAGACTCAGCCTGACACCTGGAGCAAAGGCTTGGAGACTTCACCGTGTGCCTCCATCCCATGACTGGCTCTTGCCCAACTTGGCTCTCAGCTTGGTTTTGCCCAGTTTCTTGCAGTCTTGGACTTTGTGACCTGATTTCTGCTGCCTTTGAGGGAGAGCATTTGAGTTAAAGTACTTTCTTGAGTAAAAGCTGGTAAGACCCAACTGGTCTCACTGTCAAACCAGCGTGAATCAGCAGCATCAGGCTGGTACTGTTATAAGTGATTTTTCCTGTAATCAAGAGAGGTTATAACATTCTGAGCTCTACAATATATGCTGATTATTAAATTACAGTATTTTTCCACTGTAAACGGCCTTTATCTTTGTAAAAAATATCAGTCTTGCTTATTAAATTAAAATCAGAATGGGTGGTCTTTTCTATGTCTGTGAGGATGAAATGATTGCTCTTTTGTTACCAGTTCCTGTTCAGCAGCTCAAAAGCTTATATGAGAGGTAAATATGAAATTTATGTTCCTTTCCTAGGGGGTACTAAAGATGCTTTTGCTGGTGTGGCACCATTTTCACATAATGACAGGAATACTGACAGATGGATCTCTTTTTCTGTTTTTAAACAGATTATTTATGGGATATGAAAGAATTAGTTAAAGAAGAAAAAGGAGAAATAAATCACTGAGCAAGTGGCTGGGTACATTGGAAAAAAGAGTTGAAAACTTAGAAAACAGATGAATATAAAAATGTTTGGGTCCTAATGTGTAACTAACATTTTTCTTGCTTTGGAGGAGTGTTTGATTCTAGTCTGGAGGTTTGAAGAAATCAGCCTATGAATTGTAAATGAAATGCTAATGATTTGGGGGGTGTGTGTGGGAGTCTTGGCTCAAAATATGCTTAATATTTTCTGTAATGGGTGTGGGTGCCCACACTGCAAATACTTCTGTTAAAATTATGTGTCATATGGGAAAATTAAATTTATGGATTAGTGCATTTTGATTTTCAGACTCAGGCCAGAGTCACCACTGTGCCTTAGGACCTTGATGCTCTGTGTTGCACTGGGTTTCAGCCTAGAATGCATTCACTATTGCTTCTGCAAACGTAATTTACACTTGCTAATCTGCTACCAATCGACCTTTTAAGACATCAGAAGATAAATAATGGGCTCAGTGAATCCCCGGAGCATCTTCATAAAGGTTCAGCAGAACAGCCCTAATGATCCACACTTTTATAAGCCTTGGTTTTCACAGCATTAGTGATGATGCTGATGTCCAGTAAGTGATGAGCACTAAGATACCCAATAATCACTCAGCCCAGGGAAGCCCCTTTCCCCTGCATCCATATCTTATGCTTTGTGCTGGTAACTGTTTGCACAGAGTACTTCTGAAATTCTTAGAAAGAGCCATTAAATGGAAAAGAGCTGCCTGACTTCAGGAGCCTGCACAGCTATAAATAGCAGCACAAAACTGATCTATAACTCTAGTCAATGGCACGGCTCATTTCTACAGTTGTACTTTCCTGAATACTTTCAATGAGAACGATGCTTCTAATAGCGATTTAACATGATAGTAAATTTCCACTTAAATCATAATTTAAGGATTTATTACCTGGGTTTGGGGAAGTAAATCTCTCTCTGCATGAAAAAAGGCCAAGCTGTGAAGGCATCTGGATCAAGCCCAAAACATTAACTATGGGAAGAAAAGTCATAGAGTGATAAAGAGCTCTTTAAACAGTATGGATAATAACACATATATTCTTGTAATGAGGAAGGAGAATAAAATGTTAATTCACCCATGATTTAATAGATTTATTAGCTGTGAGACTTATTAAGGAAATCCTGCGACCCTCTGGATGGATTGAGAAGGGTCTCTTCTGATCCATATTCTGACTGTGAGTGTGAGGGGTATCAGGACAATTCACTGCTCTTTCCATGTCTCCAGTGCCCCATGCTCTGCTCACACATATGGATGGTATGGGAGACACAAAAAAATGGGAAAACCTGTAGACTTTCCCCTTATTGCATGGGAATGTCTACAGACATTTTACCTGAGAAAACCTCTCGGGAGAAACAATCTTTAGCCATTGTTTACATTTAATTTCCTTTGTCATTAAATTGTTCTCTAACTTTTGACAGTTTCAGCACAATTTGAGGTACTATGAGACAGCAAAGTTAGTCACTAAACATGATGCCTTTGGAAATATATACAGTAGCAGTGTGCCACTAATCATGCCACTGGTTATAGAGATAGTGTGGAACTCACAGAGCCATAAAACCCCTCCACACTGAATGATGTGGAGTTTAAAAGCAGGGCCATGGCAGCCTGCACAAACAACCTACACCTAAACACTAAATGCCCCACAAAACCACCATGCATTGCCTTGTGCAGAAGGTTGCTTCAGCCTGGGTCAAAAATGTTGGAAAAACGAGGTTGTGGAAGCAATTGATTTACTTGGAAAACACTTCTGAAAAGAGCAGCTATTTGAAATAAAAGGAGAAAAGTAAATACTCAAAGGAGGGGGTAATCAATGAGAAATTCACGTGGAAATTAAATTACATAACTGAGGGGTTTCAACTCAGAAAGAAAGCAGAGAATATACATAAAGAGAGCTTTTGCAGTTGGTATTTCTGTTTCTTGTTTTTCCCCTTTCCCTTTCTACTTTTTCAATGCATTTTCCTTTTATTTGCCATTCTCTTACATTTTTCCTTTTTTTAATCCTTTTCATAGCCACCCCCATGGAGGCTTCTGAGACCATTTTTAAGGCTGAGAAAATTAACAAAGCCCAGGAGAGACTGTCAGTGACAGAGAAAATGTTATGAAGGAAACTGGTATGATGAAAGTTATTATGAAAGGTCAGGGAAACAGACCAAAATGCCTGAGTGCCATGAAACTTATGAAGGAAAAGGCAGTTGGAGGTTATAATATGATGGAGGAAAATGAATGAGAGAAAAAGAGAAGTGGAAGTGAAGATTATGATGGATGGATTTAATATAAATAAGGCACAGTGCATATGACAGGTAAGCACACATGGCACACATCTCTCAGCTTCTACCTTGAAGACTAGATATATGGTTGACAATATCAGTAGGCAATGATAAGAATATTAAGAAGTAAAAATTGTAAGACAGATCAATCTAGTGTATCAAACACTTAATAGTATCCCTTCTATCAAAATATTGCCTCTTTGTTTCATGTTAATCCCAGACTTTTGCCGGAATGAAACAAGATTCAGTATGAGTAAATGTTCCAGGTAGACTATGATATAATGGTGTTTTAATTTCACTTGAAATATGTTATCTTTAAGGAGAAAAGCTTTGAGTAGAAGGCAGCAATGATTTTCTTTTTTGAGAGAACATGTGGAGTAAAAACATTTCACCACGAAAGAGAATGAAACATCAGAATATTAAAAATATCAATAAACAGATGAGTCAAAGGACCAAACTCAAAATAGTGGAAATAGTCTGATGATGTCAATATGTAGCATTTTGACACTTAACTTTTTATTAATTTGTAGGTAAATTTCAGAACAAAATTATATTGATGATGATAACAAAAAACTCTTGTGATTTGAAAACACTCAATGCACTCAATCAAGTTGCTTCAGAGCTTACTCAGCCATTTAAACTGAGCAGTGAACTCCACTCCTTATTGAACAACTTGGACAGATTCACAGTCCCCAACTGGTGTTCCTTTGGCTGCAGTTTTTGTAGTCACATAATCCTTCCATTCAGCTGCTCTCATCTCCAAAGGGGAGAGCAGGCTGAAATCTTTCTGCTTTGTTTTCCATCCTTAAGAAAATATATTGGATTTTTCATTTGAGAAAAAATCTCTGTGAAGAATTTCAGTGAGTCTTTAATTTCCCTTGGTCTCAGGGCTGGGAACCCTCTGCTCTGTGGTCCATAGCAGATCTGATCTCCTCTGCTTCTCACTGTCCTGCCTACTCTGGCTGCCCAATGGATTTACCAGGAAATTTGGGCACATCTCTGCCACTCAGATATCTGACCTTTTATCTTCAGCTCTTGTTAACAAACCTGCAATGGGAAAAGCCCTGTAGTGGGGGACATGGAGTTATACCAGTGAAAAAATGAGAATGTCTGGTCTTTGGGTATAATTCAAGCTGCTCAGAGGAGTCATTTACAGAAGAGCCTTTTCTACTGGAATAGTTTCTGTGCTCCACCCTTGGGGTGCAGTATGGCAGCAAACCTAGGACACGGATACCTTTTGCAATTGCTGGAAATCTAGCACAACAAAGTCTGAGTCTTTACTGCAGCATTTAGGGGCTGTTTTAATACTGCTCATAACAAGAGAGAAAAAGAAACAGGTAAAATAGCACACAGCAATTTGCTGAAGTAGATTTCTAAATTCCTTTTATGTTACCTGCACTAACATCCTCCATATTTATGACTAACCTTTTCCACCAGGCTCTGCAATCATTAGTCTGCCTAGCCAGTATTTATAATGGTGGGAAAGACTCTGGTGCCCCAAACGCATTATAACTTTCAGAGACACTTCTAACCAACAGCTAAACGTATGCAGTAAAAGCTGACCAAGCACATGAAAGGTTTCTATAATTGCTATAATTATGTAGAAGCTCTAGAATAAAATACCATTTCTCCCTGTCCCACTTTTACCTTTGAAAATTCATTGTCAAAGAAAATGAAAAGGAATTGTTCAATAGAGGGGTCACTGTCTGCAGACTTTGATGCTTTTGATTGGAAATTAAAGCCATAGTGATTACAGAGTGGATACAGTACCTAATTATAACGTTGCTTCTTGTGGTAATATATAATGATAATGTACCTCATTTATATCCCTTCTTTTGTGGTAGAGGATTACAGGAGCTGGGGAAACACGGCCTAGTTATAACTCTCTAAAAGTTACAGCTGGAATAAAGCTAGGGCTGATAAAACTGCAATCCTATCACAGCAATGAAATAAAAGCTTTGTGAAGATGTGGGCAAGAGGAAGGACTGTTTAAGAACCTTTTATAACCACGCAGCATTTTGAGGCTTTGAAGGTCACAAAGAGAGATGTCTGCAGAAGCAAGATGTAAGGAGGTCCTGCTCTGTGGTGATGTATCCCTCATGGGCAGCAGCTTCTGTCACTCAGCCTCAGCAGTCCCTGTGGCACGTGAGAGGCCATCAATGCATTGAAACAGATGGAACAGAAATCCATTTTTCACTTCCTGATATTAAAATTCATGTCATAGAGGTTACTGGAGAATTTCAGGTTTGAAAATTTAGTCTGATGCCATTGGCCTGCCCATGGTTATGGAGAATGAAGCTCCATCTGTAGCAGTGAGGGACAGTAGATGGCATTGCTGTAAAGACTCCTCAGGGGGGGTCACTGCTTCCCCAGCATAGGCAGAGCTAAGGTCTGTTGCCTGTTCCAGCCAGAAACTAAGCAGAGTGCTTTTTGTTGAATGGGATAAAATCCAGCACACAGCCTAAGCCCTGCAACATCCTTCTATTCTGCTTACACAGCAGGAATCTAGGATGAGAGTGGCAGAGTTTCAGTATTTCAATGTCTTTGATGGTCAAAAACCTAGAAAAGAACCTCCAACGATTTACAAATGCCTAAGGAATAGGTTGTCTACTACCTAGTGAAATTACTCGCTTAAATTCTGTCTGCATCTTGAGAAGAAATCTGCAAATTACACCCATATGCTTAGATAGGAAAACAGTATTGAAAATTCATTCCTAGTGTGTTCATAATACAGCTGTGGATCAATTAAACATAGTTAAATTATGTCAAAATGGCCAAATTTTCCTCTCAGATAGGTCAGTATCAATCTAATTTTCAGAGCTGTTCCCAGTGTACATGGGCGGAAGAGAATGCAGAATTTCAATATTGGATCATACATAAGAAAAACAAAAAAAGCAAATCAGATATGAAGAAAGAAATCCAATAAGAAATAGACATTAAAAAAATATGGAAAGCAGCTCTATTTCTATTTAACATGTCATCAGTAGAATGAAAAGCCTACTACAACAGAACTTATTGATGCTTAGCAGGACCCAATAGCTCCTGAGTTATTATGTTGTACAAAGAGAATTTAGCAATTAGGTTTTAAACTTACAGCGTCAAAATGCAGAAGGGATTTATATTTATCCCTTCCAGTATCCCTGTCAGCAGTAGTGTCACAAAATCACACAAAACTGGGAGGCACTTTGGATCTGTGGATCCAGGAATACAAGAGCTTTTGCTTGTAGTCTTTGCATGTGTCTCTGCTCTTCCCTCCTAAGTGATGTGTGGTTAAGCTGATTAGCCTGCCTCTCCAAGGCAGGCAGAGAAACCCCAGCGATTTCACTGCCTTGGAAATCTCCCCGAGCCACAGGGAAGTGCAGCAGCAGCACAGCAACAGGAGGGGTGCAAATGGGATATAATCAAGTGACACAACTAACAATACAGAAGACGTCTTTGGCCAGCAATGCCATGTCTAAAAAAATGATTATCTACTCTGCTCTATTCTATTTGCTCCTTACATTGCAGCTGTCAACCCTGCACCAGAGCCCTAGTGATTTCCATGACAGATATCTGTACAAAAACTTGCTTTTTATGCTGCTTCTAATGCAAACTTGCACATTTTATTCTGTCTCCAGGGTAGTGTGTTTGTCAGCCTTATCCTGTAACCATTCAGTAGGTAATTATTACCCTAGAACAATGAACAACTCATCCAGCAACACTCAGAAGTTTGCTGGTGGCAATGGGGAGTTTTGTTAGCTGTGCTTACCTGAAGGTGCCTACTGAGCCCTGGAGCTGTGGTGCTCTTTCAGTACCTTATAATTATAAAGACATGTGAGAGAAAAGAAATTTTCCTTCTCTGGATACTTTTTTTTTTAAAAAAAAGTCTTTAATAGGCATTGATTTCAGCTTTTTCCCAGCTTTTAGGAGGAACTATTTATTGCTTCATGGGTTGAATGATCTCAGCCGACCTGCCAAGTCAAAAGCTTTGATGTGGTCGATACAGTGTATCCAATGTCTCTGGTTTGGGTCCTCTGTCAATTCTGTAACTGTCTTTCAGCTGAAAGAGTCCATCCTTTATTGCTTAACTCGGTGTTTCTGGCACCATTTCGCCAGCCAGGATTGTTCTCTTCTGTTGATCCATAGTGATACTTTGCTTGCATGACAAACGAATGGGAGTTTTAGGGTTAATTGTAAGTGAGAAACTTTTGCCAGCTTTCTTATCCATTGCCTACTTTCAGAAACAAACAGCAAGACTTATTAAAAATATTATGATGCTCAATCATCCTTTTGTCTGAACATTTGTCTTGTTGGCCTGCCTGAGGGACATCCCAACCTGATCATAATGTTCCTTCTTTTAAAGAAGTTTATTTTAGAGGACTTTAGTTCGGGTACTGTGATAGCTGCCTAGCTGTGATTCAGATTTTTTTCCCCATTTTGAAGGCAGACACACCAGTTTCCTTATTGCACAGTTCTTCAGCTCTGCACACTCTTGCTATGTTCAGCCAGAACATGCACAGGTGAGACTGATGCCCTCCTGGACTGTTACTGTCAATGTTAAGTTTAGGTGTCTCAGCCTTCCCACTTGTCCAGAAAATGAGGGAACAGTGAGGGATCTGGGGCTGTTTACTCTGGAGAAAAGGAGATTCAGGGGAACCTCATCTCTCTCTACAGCTACCCTAAAGGAGATTGCAGCGAAGTGGGAGTCAGCTAAAAAGTGATAGGATGAGAGGAAATGTAGTAGCAGCAGATGTTTAGATTGGATATTAGGAAAAATTTCTTCTTTTTAAGGGTTGCCAAGCATTGGAACATGCTGCCTAGGAAAGTGGTGGGGTCACCATCCCTAAAGATATTTTGAAGACGTGTAGATGTGGCACTTAGGGACATGGATTAGTGGTGGGCTTGATAGTGTGAGGTCAGTGGTTGGACTTGATGGCCTTGGAGGTCTTTATGAACCTAAAAGATTCAATAATTCTATGATTCTAATTCTTGTCTGGTGCCGAGATACCACTATGTTTACCTTTTGTAATGAAACAATGGTGACTTTTGGAAGTTAGTTCCTTGAATGTCACTACAGATTCTGTTTGCAGAATGGTTTTGGTGAACACAAACTCGATTTCCTTCAAAGGAATCTAGTCCTAGATCTTTTTAAAAGTAGACCTTTTTGTCAGATATCACCAAATGTACTCCAAACCCAGTGGAGACAGGAAGTCTAAACCATGGATGTTTTGGAGCTATTTGAATGGCATACTCACAGTGGGAACATGTGTTCCAAGACACAACAAAACACCTGGTTTGACATTCCACCCCAAAATGCACCATCTGGATGCAGGGGCTTGAATACCATTTTGCTCTATGGAAATGTCGCTTTAGCATTAAGTTACTTTTACTCTTTGATATATTGTAGACTTGCTTCTGATTCTGGTTATGTCAGTGAGAGCATTAACCTCTAGGTTTGAAAACTACTTTCTTTACCCTCTTGCAGAAAGCACAAATTTTCTAACTTTTAACAAGGAAGTATGCTCCTGATTGAGGTTGTCTTGGTTTCAGGAAGCCAAACCTATGTAGGATCACTTCTGAAAATTCATTCTTTAAATTTAGGTAAAAGCTGAGCTGAACTGAAGAGAGAAAGAGATATTTCAGGTAAGTTCTAGACCTTTAGGAAAACTTTGTCAAACCAATTTTAATTTAAAATCAGTTGAAGTTTCACTAAAAAGAATACTGCATTTACAATAATCTGAAATTTTCTTCAGCATTCAAATTATGGACCGCATTTTCATTGTCCTAATATACATCATCTGTCAAGATAGCAGCTTTCAATTTGATTGTTAATTATTCTTCTTTATACAAAAGACATTTGAGCCATTTTAGAGCTTTGTTCCTCTTTGCAATTAGATTAGAATATCTTTTATATGCTGTAAGAATATTCTTTTAATACTGCTTGACTACATAACAGTTCTTTCTTCCAAATATTCAGAAATTTCTCTCGATTGAACATCTCTAGGTATGGTCCTGTTGTTTTTCCATTCCAGTGTCTCAAACTGATCACTGATGTAGCTGATGAGTTTTTATCCCATCTCAGCAGAGAGCGCATGCGCTGATTTTCTGCCAGCTTGTCCTTCCTAGTTTTTTCATTTGGACTTGTTTTCTTTTTTATCTTTGAACTTTCTTGTATCCTCCATTGACTCAACTGAAATTCAGGTTTTCATTTGGACAACTGGATTTAAAAAAAAAAAATTTATTGTTTTTTTTCCAGAACCTTTTTACTTATTTCTATCCAGTAATCTATAATTTCATTTTATGTCATCTTCTATTTTTGAAATACCGATGGTTTCTTATGGCAACCATAAAAGTTATGTTAGACACTTGAGCTCCTGACAACAAGCTCATATTTAGTGTGAAGTATGTTGGTGTTCTACCTCCTCAGTAATATATGTAATTAATCTGATACCCACTGTGATATCAGTCTCACTGCAGGTCTGAGCAAACTATTTGTGCTGCTCCTGACATGACCTCTGTCAGTTTAACATCTAATTATACCCAGCTCAATTCCTTTCTCTTCAGATAAGAAATGGATTTTGTTCTAAGTAGACACTGTTTTGTCTTAAGATTAGTTGTGATCTCAGCTTCCAAACCCTGCTTGCAAGCACCTGTGAATGTAGGGGCCAAACCCATCTATCACTTCCCTATGTTATTTTTTTCCCTCTTTTGATCCTTTGATCAGAATTATAGTTAGTTCCGAAAGCTTGAAATTCAAACAGGTTTTTAGATATCAAAGCTTTCTTCCTCTTAAGCCTGAACCTTAGTGTCCTAGCTTAAATCTCATTATAATTAGGAATACTTCTGTTTTGATTTTTTTTGGTGTGTGTTCAATTTTTTAAAAAAGTGATACACATTAGACAAAGTATTTGTTTTAACAATAGAAAATCTGAAAAAACTTTGAATGTACCAAAATGAACTTTGATTTCAGGATCCTGTGGCATACCTCGGTACAGATTTAAACTTATGAATCATCACTGAAGGGAAATACTTCCTACAGTTCCAATTCTTTGTACAATTTGCAAGTTTCAAATAATGCACTTTATTAAACATTGTCTTTGCCACAAAAATATATTTTTGTCGTTATGCCTTTCAAAGACAAAAGAACAAAATATAAAATAGTTTTGAAAACTACTTACAATTTATGTTTAATTTTTTACTTTTTTATCACAGGTACTTGAATATACACTGCTCAGCAGGAACAAGCTGGAGAGGCTTTAGTTTTCTTTCTTTATTCTACGTCCTTTGAACTAAATCTGCTGAGAAACATCCTGAGTCACCATGGTTGTTGACCTTGAGGTCTGCTGCAAATCCTGATCTCTAGGCGGTGTTTAACACCTTGGCTATAATTTAAATAGTGGTAAATTCTCAGAGCAGAGCTAACAGGAGTGTATATGTTTCATTGTTAAGTGACATGGGCAACAGAATATTTTTCTTTAAAGATTCCAGATCTATTACATTTCCTGTCACAATCTTCCAAGTCATACTAGTTCAAATTTTGTCTCCTAAGCATGTTGCAGATTATCATTACTTAACTACAGAGGGTATATTTTCTCTTTGCAACCAACTGTAAAGAATCTCTATGTCCTGCTCTACTGAGTAAATATTTCCAACATTATATTGGAATCTCTGGCAGGGTATTAAATGACTAAAGATCTCAAGGTGTCTTGACTATGCAACCTTTTACAATTTAAAATAGTTTCAAAAAAGTAAGACTGACAGAATTTCATGAAGATCATAAAGATTTTGTACACTTCTTCATACAGGAGTCTAAAGGATATTTTTGAAGTCCCTGATTTTGTGAAATGTTGATGAGACATCCTATCGAAAGCATTCTTCCTGAAAATGTTTCAATGTTTGGCATTCAAAACTTCAGAGCACTTTAAGGTCAGCTTTGAAAATTTATTATGACATTTTCTCCAATTAGTGCTTGTTTGCCTCTGCTCTGGCAAAGGCAGCTTCCTTGGGTCGTTTGAGTTTTCAGCCCTCTGCCAGCTCGTAGGATAAGCAGGCTAAACGTCTTCACTAAAACGTCTCTGTCACTTTTCTGATCAAAAAGAAATGATCAGTGTTCAAAGGGAGACAACAATGGTATTAATGTTTTCTTCTCTTTCAGACAGATAAACAGTGAAATCTGCCTTTCCATGGAAGGCAATTTAGCAAATGGCAATTATCATTGTATCATACAGACGATCAAGAAGGATTAGGGAAAAAATCTACTAATTGGATCAATATGATCCAATTTCTCTCTTCTTAATTAGAAAGAGAACTAGATACAAATTCTTTACACTTACTTCCATGTAATTCTATCTTTTATTTTCCATTTTTTACGTTTTTAATCAACAGTACTTGGTAATTCTGTGGCATGTCTCAGAAAGGTTGCTAAACACCAAATATAGTCATGCAAAATGGAAAAAAAATGCAAATAAAAATGTTGGTTTATTCACACTATGAAAAATAGTAATTTCTATATTTTGAAATACATCTAAAATATTTGATGAAACTACATATTATATGCTGTAAATTATTTCTATTCTTCAATTTATGCTTCAATTAAAGCATGCTTTTGTTGATGAGTACTAGCGATGATGTACGGTTACTCTGCCATACTGCTGTAAATATTCTACAGCCAGAGCTTTCTTCCTTCTTTCTGCCTTTCCTTTCATTACAGAGCTGCTTGATGACAAGGCAGTTTGCTTCATTTCTAGTTATTTGAGATGCCTACTATTTGTTTTGTGCCTTAAGGAACAGCCAGGTGTCTTGTTAATGAGAGGAGATGACTGCAAGGCAAGCCAACACATGATCAGCTCTGGTTTGCTACTGCATCTGTGAGTTTCCAAAGTGTTTTGAAACATAGTAGAACTCTATTAACTTTACTTTTGCCTCAAAAAAAATTATATTCATAGAACAAATACTCTAAACAAAGCCATTTATCATTTTTGTTTTTGCTAAAGAAGTAATTTTGTTAGATGAACAACCATGGGTCTACCATTGTCTTTAAATCAACAGGGATTACTTTATAGGCTTGCATAGTGAAAGAAGAATACAGTAAAAACACTGTTGGGATGAAATGAGAAGGAAAGGCATCCAACTGTTTTTGCTACATAAATCATGCAACCAAAATAAATAAATCATGAAATCTAGGATACAGGATTATTAGGTAGGACTTAATTAATGCACTCGGTTAAACAATAATTTTCAAAACTATTTCCTCAGCAAGGGGGTATTTTAATAAATAAAGCAAACATCCAATCTTTTGAGAGTTATTACAGGTATTTCAAATGCTAAAACTGTAATGGTTGGCTATTCTTTATTGCCAACTTTTTTTCTGCATAAATAACCTGCTGCCAAGAAGCTAGAATTACTGTATGCCAAGAGATTTGATTTAATGGGCATATAATCTTCTGTTGATTCTTCCTAATCTAAACAGGGTGTTTTGAATAAAAGGTAGAATATGAAAGGTAGGTGGCAAAGCCCATGAAGTTTTTACAAAATGGCAAAAATTGAAAATCTAAATCAATGACTGACAGATAGGTTCTCAAAAGGCCATTTAAGTGCAGAGTTCTGAAAAATTAACTCTCACTTTGGTGCCAAATATGCTCTAGAAACAATTCATTTCAGCTTCATTTTGCATTTGCAGTGAATTTTAAAATTTATTTTAACAAGTTGTTGCTCTTTTAGACATTTATGTAGGTAACAATAAACAAATATGCCTTTCTTGTTGTTTTGGTGGCTGGCCAATTTAACAGCTCTTTTGGAGATACTGCCATCAGTTAATTGACTATTCTATCAAGACATAGTCACAACAAAGCATTTATATTATAAGAAATATTTCAGCACCCGTCTTCTCCAGAAATGGGCACATTAAAAATTTTGGCCAATGCTTGTGCTGAAATATTGATGTTACCCCCCACAGTTATGATAGGATTCAGGAGAAATTTCCCTGAAACTTTTAGATGTTTGATCTTTTTCCAAGTAAATATGTCTCAGTCTGTTAGACACTAAAGTCATGAAGTGTTGATGGCAAATTTTGTTCACATTGTATTTATTCAAATTTAGGGACATAAACTCTGTTGAATAGTCTCGAGGAATGAGATGGCATTTCTTCACCAGGCTTCAGCTTATTTCATTTAACATTTAACTTCAAATTTTAAGACGGAAGTGGGTGGTGTTGGGAAGCATTCAGGATCCAGATGGAAGCCTAGTGGAACCATTCTAGTCAATAATAAACTTAGCAAAAAAGATTTTCTATCAAGTTGCAGACCCTTCTGTTTCCAGTCAAGCACAGAGAAGGGACAAGCAGCCTGGTGGCATATACATATTCTGATTCAAGCTGTCAGCTGAAGCTACCAAACTACAGCTGATTCCTCTGAAGCCTAAACAGTGTTTACACTTAAAATGTCTAGAAAGGTTATTTTGGAAATGATGTAAGCCAGGGGAAGCTGAAAGAGTTTTACTGCTATATCGATATATTTGGGTAAATTTTTTGAGGAAGTAAATGCCCATTTTTGAAGGGTTTCATTTCATGGAAAAAGCAAGCCATGAGAGAAAATCTCCATTAACATGGATGATGCGTTCTATTTGCCTTGCACATTCACTGTGGCATTATAGAAGTATAACTTAATAATATTGTGCAAAAAGCCCTGTGCAGACATAACCCATTTGTGAATTCTAATTCTAAATGCTAAGTGGACTTTGCATAATGCTGGTGACAAGTTTCATTATCCAGGGTTACTAAGAAGTTCTTATCAGTGAGCTGTATGCATCAGCATTACAGGGTCCATTTGGGACATCAACAATTATGGTTCTCTGCGAAATATCATCTTACTTGTCCTCACTCCTTGCTTACTGCATGGTATTGATATAATTGGAATTTTGCATCAACTGTAATTTCAATGTAATTTTTGACAAATGGCTGTCAAACACTGGGCCTTTTCCTACATGTAAATAAAGAAGCTGAGTTTTTGACTCTTCAAGGGGTTGTAATTACACAGTGCATTCAAAAATTTTATTAACAATTTGATCATTTCCTAAGGGTTTTCTCATTCTTTTTCATAATTAAATGTGCTCCCAAGAAATAAACTCAGCTTAGTGTTAGCACAGTGAAAGAGATACAGGCCATTCATTTTCCTGCAGTAGATTGTTGATATTCTCTTACAGATGTCATGTTCTTGGTGAATTTTATGAACAGTATTTTGATAAATAAGCTAGTATTTTATTCATTATTTCCATGAGCACATTGTTTCTGGAAGGCAGATGTGTGGTTTGATGCTTTGCATGTTAATTAACATTTTAGTATGGCACAGTCTTTGTTCTTGTGTTTGAAAGTGCCTTCCCCTTTCCTTAATTCCACAGAATACCCTTGGCCGTTGCTATAATATGCTTGCAGATTCGCTGTCATCTCTAGGAGATACATAGACAGAAATATAAATACTTCTTTTAGTTTCCCCATTTAGGATTCATCAGGCCTCTATTGATCTTTGTTATTTCCCTCAAAGGATTTTCTGAAGAGGCATATTAACTGTATAATAAATATTAAAGGCACTTTAACTTCTGGCAATGAAAGCTTTCCTGTTTTAGGGTCTCTTTGGTATGCAGAAAGCGTTCCTAGCCATTGAAGTAACTACACTTATGCACCCACGTTGACTTCTTGAATGGATCCTGCCTTGCTGGGTCCCAACCACTGTGAGAACACAGATGGGAACTGGTGGAATTACAAAGGGGTCAGGAGTCAGGACCTTTGGTTGAACAAGCTTGAAATGTTCTTTACCTTCATTATAGTATTAAACTTATCTGACTGTGAAGAACTGTGCTTCCTCACACTCTGGGCATGGGTTACTCCTGGGACAGAGCAGAATAAGGAAATTGTGTGCTCTTATTATGGCCCTGCACAGGCTCTCATTGCTCCGGGTGCTCATGCAATGAGGAGATATACTCTTCCCCAAAGTGTGCAGAAATTAAGTCCTGTATTTTGTGTTATCATGATGGGATCCCAAAACTCAGGGTCTCTCAGACCTATAAGAAAGGCCTGCTTATTTCTTGACTAAGCCTTTTATAACTTTTTATCCTGTGCATCAGCCAAAGGCAGTGTAGAGCTGTTCCACAGATGTGTCAAGAATACTTCCAGTTCAGAGTCAGACACGGTACTGCAGTACCCAGTGGCCAGCTTGGTCATGCCTGGGGACAAGCATGCAGACAGTGACATTTGTCCTTTCCTATCAGAGCAGACATGAGTGCTGAGGCAGTAGGCAGGAGTATCCTCAAAGTCTTCCTGGCTGACATTTCCATGGTAAGGCAAACCATATGGCTGCACTGCTTATTGGCACTCAGCCTTTTGCACCACTCAAACAGCAGAAGAGATAGGAAGCTAGTCTCAAATAGTTAGAAAATAATTCTTCCTGCAGAAAACTGCTCCCAGACATTGAAAATGTGCCAGCCTCAGATCCCTGGCTATCTTCTCCATCCACACAAAACAAAGACTGTAAAGTAAGTGCTAAGCATGGTAGACCTGGGCTGACCAACCATCTTGGCTCTGCAAGTCCCATTTGTGTTTTCACAGGACATCACACACCTCAGAGAAACCAGGGGAAAGAAAGGACCTGAAGCATTAGAGTTCTCCAGGTCCCTTCATTGGGGAATTCACCTCTGTTACAGCAGACTGCAATGCTGGTCACAGCTGGACTGCTGGTTGACACACTTTCCACAGCTGGACATTAGATCACCTGCCCAGCCCTGGTATTGGCACAGTGTCCACACCTGTCCACAGCTGGGCAGACCATCCGTCCTTAAAGCAAGGACAGACCTCAGAGCTGGCCAGCCAACATTTATGTGTTATCCACACCTAAAGAAGTGGGACACTAATTTTATCTCCTTCATATTTTCACCCTTTGCTGTACCAGACCAAAAATTGGTGATATGATTGAGGGGAGGAGATAAACTTCATTAACTATGATTAATATAATGTGCTAGTTATAATGCCCATAAAGCTTAGCTAATAGTGGAACAGATGACGTAATTAAAGAGGTACTGTGAAATACGACAAAGTTTACAACATGGATTTCCCTTCAAATCAAAACAAACACAGCATAAAAGTTATCCTAATTACTTTTTGTAGTATGGGATAAATCTCCTCTTGTTGGGAGCATCTCTCAGCAGTGATTCTGTTTGAAGTACACCCAAATGGCTTTTTGAAGGAGTCTCTTTGGTTTCCTAAGAGGAGAAATGTTTTGATAAACAGTCCTGCTAAGTAAGGATGAGGTCATCAAGTCATGTCTAGTGTATCAGCCTGGAGAGCAGGGATTATTCTCTGTTTGACCTGGATTTACTAATTTTGTTACTCCTGTTCTCAGCCTTTGAGAGACTGTCTTTGCAATAATATTAAAGATTGTGGAATAACACCTGGTAAAAAAAAAACCCTCCCATAATGTAAGCCAGTGGAAAGTAAGTTTCTAAATTACTTATGTATAGAAATGGAACAGCAAATTTCATTGATTTAATACAATGCAGACACTTAAAACTTTTTACTTTCCTCTCTGAAAATGTTAGGATGGGTCTGAACTACAGACTTTGTGGTCATTTCAATTATTCATAGTAGCTGAGTAGATTTGTAGGTGATTGTTTCATTTTGCTTGAGGGATAAATTATATTGCAGGCAGTTATACGGCAAAAAGCAGTGCGAGATTTTTTTATTACTTATTTACTGCACACCCCAGGTTGTGTAATGACTTTAAGTAGCATGTATTATGCAGGTGGACTATTGTCTGCTGCAGGAGAAAATCAGAACTTTCCCTTTGCATCTCAAAAGACCCTGCAGTGACACAGGTGAATGGCTCATACATTTTAAGCAGGAGAAAGCCTGCTATTTTATGCTAGTGTTCTCACTTATATTTGTCCTAGTCCTCCCCTTAAAATGCCAGGTTTTTTAGATTCATAAATTTCAATAAACTCTGGACAGAAACCCCTCATTTTTCTCCTACGTCCTAGGCAGCATTTCCAATCCAACCAGAAGAGAGCAAGGACAGTGTTGTGGGCAGCAGTGACCGTGACACGCCATCAGGCTCATCACCAGCACAGCTCCAGCTCTTCTGAAGTCTGGAGGCAGTGACAATGGGCACACACCATTCATTGGAATTATTCATTGCTCCACATCAGCCCCTGGCATTCAGCCCACCCACACCCAGGAAGGAGGAAAAGGCAAGTGTTTGTCTTCTCCCTGAACATCCCCATTCACAGTTCTTCATTAACCAGTAGAGCTGAGAGAGAAAAGCAGTGTAGATTTTTAGCTTGTTTACAAAACACAGTCAGGCAAAATGTGAAAAAGGAGAAATATGACAAAATATCTGGTAGAGATGGGGTTTGACCTTAAAGAGCAAATGTTGCCTTGCTGTTTCCCATGCTTCATGTCCCATATATTTAGAAACCCTGGTTATAATCCATTTCATACTATCTGAACAAGTGCTAAATATTTGGGTGGTAGAGCTTTCCTTACATGTCAGATTTCAAATACTTTAAAAATAGAAATATGGGAAGGTTAGTGAAATATTCAGTTTCCATACACTAAAAACATCTACAGCCTTTGGGAAGTACAGTGCTTTCTAAGCAATTGGTTTCACCATGGAAGCTCTCTCTTGTGTGTTGATACATCTGTCATATTTTCACAGCCATGTAGAATACAATATTTTAGGATCACTGACAAACAGGATGGGCCCATCTTATCTTTCCCCCTTTCTTTTCAGTGATGATGACACACAGGGGATCAAAATGGGAAAATTATTAACTTAAACCCCATTTTTACATGATTGCTGCCATGTTATTTTTTGAACCAAAGTTACCCATGTGGCAGAAAAGAAAGTGGAGTAGTGGGGAAAACAATTGACAGAGAGAGGAGCAAATGCATTATAACCCTTCTGAGCAATACTGAGCAACACTGGTGATTTCTAGGAGACTAAAGTTGTGTGAAACCACAGTATATTGCTAAGTTAGCACAAAAGGTGTTTCCTAACTATGAGAAATAGTTTAATATCATTGTACCAAATTTCTGTGTTTTAATTCTAAAAATTTCCCATTGCATTAAACTAAATAGACTGCACTGCGTACCCGAATATTCAAAACAGGATGCCTTTGCAAGTATCACATTCATTAAATATAAGTCAATGCCTTTTTTGCTTTCACTCATCTGACAGTTATTGAATGTGTGTGAGATGTGCTTGTATCCTCATGGCATTGCAGCAGTACTGAATAATAATGAGCTTTTAAATGGGGGCTAGCATGGAAGCCTCCCAAAAAGTGCAATTATTCAGACCTGATACTGCAGGATTGTTACAAGGCATTAAATAAATATCTGAATATCAGATTAATAATTGGAGTTTGGCAAGTTTGCAATTCATTACCTTATATTATCAGAAGTTGTTTATTCAGCATTCATGTAAAAAAAATAGAGGAAGGAATATTTTTTATGCAAGACATTTTCCCAGTCAAAACACTCACTTTGGCTTTTCGTTTGGGCTTGCCAGGCTATATGTGTGCAACAGGGGAAGTGGTGATTTGACCTAATTATAATTTGAATTTAAGATTACTCACAAGTAAATGTGCTGAAATTAACCCCCCCTCCCCCCACTTCCCCCAAATAAATTATATACCATAGTAGAAATGCTAAGTTTTAGGTTAAACTTTAGTTTCTTTATTTTTTTTCTCTCATATGAAGAACTGGGGGTGAAAAGTAACAGGGCCACATTTTGGAACACTCATACAAAAAACCAATATCCATTCTTAAGGAAAAGTTCAATGTGTCTGATCATACTGACCTGAAAAGTAAGGATATGCTTAACTCCTTTCATTAGTCAGGGCCTGGATCTTAAATCAATAATTGTTTCCTTCTTTAAGATCGCAGAGTAGTTAGACTTAAAGTTGGAAAATACTACTTAGATGCCTGTCTTCCATTGGAATGATATTCAGTCAAAAGTTACAAAAATAGGACTCCAAAATTCCTCCTCTATTGAAATGACTGGATTTTATAATATGATTAAGAGGCATTTCAGAGATTTTGATTAGTTAATGGATGGGTTATCCTTACTTCTTCCATTCCTTTATGCTTGCAATGCATATTTTTTCCAATTTTTAACAAGGGCATGTCTGAGTTTTATGAGACATTTTTCTTTTATGTATAATTTATTATGCAGAGCCTCAGTCTCCAAAAACCACATTACATGTGATCCAACTATGGGAAGGGAGATATTACTCAATATCTGGAAAGCAATTCCATCCTAAATAGAGAAAAATCTCTCACACAGGCATGGAGCAATCTTTCCTTCCCTCCAATGATTATACTGAAATATTAAAAGGCCAGTGAAGGTGGGATACAAATGTGTCACATAAACTTATCTAAGTAACTTTAACCTAAGGTGATTTGCACCTTTTTTTCCTAACACATGTTGCCTGTACTGTACAAAGTGTTATGTCCATGTTATACTAAATTTGCCCCTTTTGTTTCCCAAAACCATATTAAAAATGTGCTTTACTTTTTATTTCTGTCACTTGACATTCTCATAAATCCTTGGTTTCTGGGTATGCAGTAAACCCAGTATTTTTATAAAAAGTAATATATGGAGCCCTCCAGGGGTGTGTTGCTAAGCAAACCAACCATAAATGCTGAGCTTAGTAAATCATATCCCATCACATACAATGTCTCTTATCATCCCTTACCATCCCTGGTTTAGTTTAGTCTGAAATCCTGGATGATGCTGGAGGCACAAGCTGAGTTCAGGCATTGATGATATGACTTCTCCTAGAATATGTTCCTTGAATCAGAGGGCTCATGGAGGAACTTTTAATCACCCCAGTTGAAGCTACTTGAGTTTAGATGGAGGAATTCTCTACCCACTGACCTGGAGGAGGGAGACTGATTGGGCCTGACCCTGGTCAGGCTCTTGAGTTGGAGGCAGTAACGTGGCTTTCCCAGCTCCTGACCAGATACTCCAGCCTAGGAAAACGTGGATCAGGAGGCCACATGCAGCTTCACTCTCAGCATGAAAAGCACAAAGGGCTGCCTCACACACTTACAAAGATGAACTGCTGATGAGCTGAGCAGCTCCTCAGTGATCAGATATGCTACCAGATAAGGTTCAGCAGTAGAAGAACAACAATTTATTGTGTCTCATGAGCACAAATTTATGACTGGCTCTGTTGGCCTGAGGAGACCTCAGCAGACCTTGAAGAAAGTGCCATCTAATCTGTATATACAATATAGCACTGATAAAATTAAGCCAAGAAACACAGGCTGCATCCCTTGTTTGTTTGCAGAGTGCCACAAACACATTTATAATTTGGTATAAATAAAAGATAACATTGAGTAATGACTGCAGGCAAGGCTACAGCAGTTGTGTTGGCTCAGCCATGAAAATCTGATAGTGCCAATGAAATAATAAAAAAACCATAATTAGGTTAAAGGCTTCCCCATGCTACTCATTTTCTAAGTCTTGCATAATAGACTTTTGGCTACATCTTCTGATGTTCCTTCTGGAAAACAAACTAATACTGATTATATATTTTTTTCCGTTTTCTGTTTTTGCTGTGCCTAAACTTGGTTTCCCTCTCTTTGTTTCAGAGTGCATGAAAAATGCTTGTTTAGAAACCTGGATATGTATAATAGGATTTCAGTTAAAATACCAGAATCAAAAAGTGATTATTCTAAAGACTAAATATGTTCTTTACAAGACGTGTACTAGTGGGTATTTTAAGCACAGAGAAACCACATGCCACAGTGTATAGATGTGAAAATCTTAAATGGATGTAATCTTAGGTCCCAGGGTCAATCCTAAGTTTTCCTGTTCTTTTCAAAATTTGAAAGGTTATGGGTTAACTAGACACAAAATGTGTATGGATGGCCAGGCTTCAGACCCAAAGAAACGGGTTTTTTTGATATGGGATCTGGGACACAATTCTAGCTATGATTTACTGCTTGTGTTATTTTATCTTGACTTTTTTGGTCATAAATATTAGTTGAAATTGGAAACACCTTTCAGCTGTTCCTTAATTTGTACTGATGCTTTCACCTCAGCATTTTGTATAGCCCTGTTCAGAATATTCTGTGCTATTCAATTCTTTTTGGTGGAGATAAGCAGACTCAAATCAATTCTCACTGAGTTTCGTGACCATGGCAGGCACAAATGGTGTTTATTTCTCTGTCGAGTAATTAGAAGTAAGCCTTCAAGGTGAATCATGAGCTGATGAATTTAAACTCTGCTAAAACTGGGAGTAGAGCCTGTAAACCAAGTGGTGTTGCGTCCATAGATTCACCCAGAGCTGTGAAAAGAGCTTTTTCTGCAGAACTCTCCTGATGACAGCAGCTTTCATCCACTCTCTTTTTTGAACACCTAAATGATCAAACAAAACCCATTTGAAAGGAACATGATGAAAGCCTCTGCCAGGTATTCACACACTGAATTTTGTGACTCTGGAGAATATATGCTGAAATTATTCTCTAGTCACTCAAACCTTGTCTACAACGAACTGTGAGGCTGTGTGATTTCCCCCTGCAACACCTCAACTCTTGGTTCCATTTCTTAACAGCTTCACTGTAGATATCGTAGGCAAGGAACAGGGGGTGATGGCCACTGCCTCATGTCACCAATTCTGCCAATACTGTGCTGAAATACAGTGGAAGGAATGGAAGGAATCTTTGTCTTACTCTGTAGAACCTGATCAAAGAGTTTGGTACTCCTGTATACACAGTGTGGATCATATAAAATAAAGGATCTCTCAAAGTTGCAGCATGTTGCTTCTCTCTTGATGGTGTGTACAGGTTGAAGAAGAGAACTGAATGAGAAGGCTGAAGGAGACAATTCTAGCACTGGTTAACAAGACAGCTTTCACTCCTTTTCTTCTCTGAATATAACTGAACAAAAAGAAATAAACAAAATTTATCACCAAAGCATATTTGGGTCATTTGCCTATTAGATTTTAATATAAGAAATGCTCTTTAAAGTAGTTATAACATAGGTTAAAGAAAGCAATGAAGAAGTGAAGGAGAGTAGCATCTCTTTTTACCAAAGCACTGGGGTAATTTAGGGGATGAATAAGGAAAGCATGGATGTTAGAGTAGTCTAGACTGTGATCAGTGAAAGATGAGCCCTGTGAAAGATGCAGCTCTTTGTCATGTTTTGGGGAAGTATGCCAGAGGGGACTTGCACAAGGACTGAGGGCTGTCCTGGAAGGAAAGCCCTCTCCTGCCATGCACAGGTTTGAGTAGGGCTGAATTGAAAACTGTCAGACAAATACTGGCCATGGTATTACTTTGGTCCTCTCCAGGGCCTTGTTCCTGTTGGCTACTGAAATTAGCTGGGGTTAAACACCCACCACTTATAATGATAATGATCACCTTCATCGGCCTCTAAGGAAAATCGAAACTTGTGTATTGTACACATAGCAATTCTTCTCTCAGGCCACCTTACCTCCAGATGACAAACTCTCCTTTTCTGCAGTGGCAGACTAGATATTATTAAGGCTCTGTAAAATAGTTCATGTAGCACATTGATTTTAATAAAATACATATTGATTACAATAAAATGTCAGTCTTTCTGCTCTGAACATAATATCTAGCTGTCATTAGGTAATGTTAAATTTTTATTAAATCAATATTATGTGCTCCCTTTAATTAAGAAGAGATTGTCTTTGGCCTTATTTGTGCTGCTTGAATGAAAATCCACTCAGAGTCAGCAGAAGATTGGTCTCTTTTAAAGAAAAACCTATAAAATTAATATATACATACATTCATATTTCATTAGTGGACATAGAGTCACATATATTAAGTCAGTTTAGAATTTTATTCATTAAAAAGAAGGGTATTATTAAAAGCAATATTTTCAGCTTTTCTGGAGCTCCTCAGCATCTCCCAATGTCAGGTCTGTGAGAATACAGCAATCCTATAAAAACTCTACAGCTGGAGTTCAGAATGGTAAAAATTGGAGAGAGGTAACAGGATTTAAAATTACTACATTTAGGCTACCCTAAAATCCTTACAAGTTTTAAGTGGCTAAAACCTGAAAGAAACGTGGATAAAAATTCATTCTCTAGGACAAAAAAACTGAATTTTTAGTTTTAGCAAAACTAAAAGTCTCTAGGCAGTAGAATGCTTCAAAGGAAGAGCCGTTTATTCACTGCACAACTGAGTTACACAAAAATAAAAAACCCCAAACGCTTGTGGAATAAAAGGAACATCAGTATGCATCACTCCAAAATACCCTCTGAGTTATCACTTCGCATGTTTATGGGACATTTCTGACCCTCCATTAGCTTCTAAATACAGTGGTTAGCTGGCTGGATCAGATGGGTGCCTGTAGGAAGAGAAGTACCAGCACAGGCAGTGTCAGATCCAGAGGCAGCTTTTATTCAGGAGTGCTTGTTAGTGCCATTTGACCATGCACAGTCCTGCAGCAGCTCCTCTGGTAACCTGGGGAAGTGTGAGAGGAACAGCAAAGAGCAAAATTATGCATTGAGTATTTGGATCTCATGTCTTGTGTGTAAGATGTCTGCTGTCCTTATTAGTGACCTCATGGCATGTTTAGGAGTTTTATTATTCACATATACAAGTAATGTCTGGGTAGTTGTGATTATTATTGTATATAATTAGTGGGTTTAGTAGTTGTTCAGCCTTGAAAAATTATACATACCAGAAAACAAAAGTATTTTTAAAGCCTACAGTTTTTGTCAAAAAGACCTTGGGCAGACAGATGGCACCGCCTTCATCTAACAAAATGTCCACTTTGTATTCTCCTGTATAATCTAATAATTAAACCACACAATTAGACCCATTATAACAGCCTAATTTATAATAATTTCAGCTCAGTCAGAATTCTGCCTGGAATGTATTTCCTTTCAAGTTCACATGAGGAGAAATGGAGTATTTTAACTGAATAACCACGTGAAGAGAAACAATTATATCTTTGGTTTAGTTAATTTTTCTCTCGTAAGAGGTATTTACTTAATCATGAAGAGTGAAATTAATACAAGGCTGGGAATTCAAACATAACAAAGTGGCTAAAAACCAACTTCACATGTCTCACCAAGCTGTTCTAAATGTCATGTACTACAACACAAGAAGTTGGAGAAGGAAATAACAATGAGTTAGCAAAATGTCAATCACCTGGAGGCAAAAAGCATCATAGGATTTCTGGAAAATTATGACTAACATAATTATTCTATTGATTAACATGAAAACTGAGTAAATGTTTTCCTAAATTTAGATTTTGTTGTTTTAATCTGTGTCATTGTAACAAACTGGTAAAGCTGGAGCCTGTTGTTTGCAAGGGTATAAAACCTCTTTGTTTAGCACTGTCTTGCTCTGTCCACTGCAGTGGATTCTTCATTGTGTTTGAGCATCTTTCCAGCTTCTTATTCCCCCTGCAATGCCTCCCAGCTATGTTAGGGAGCTGTACACACTTACATAGTTTATTATTAATAATGCATATAATTGTAATCATATACTTGCTGGAGGAAAGAAGAATTGGGGAGAATACAAAAAGATTGGGGAGAATTCTAAACAGGTCTGAGATAAGAAGAAAGAAAAGTGAAAAGCAGTCAACAGTGTTCTCAAGCACCATCATGTGAGCAGCAGTAGGTAAGATATGCAGCTCTCTGAGTAAGAGACACAAAACATGAAACCAAAAGGACTCAAAGACAAGTGATGAGACTAATTTTTGATGGCAAGGATATTTATATACATTGATGAGATCTCTCTCAGTCTTCTCTCCTCTGGACTAAACAGGCCCAGCTCCTGCAGTCTCTCCTCTTCAGAGAGATGTTCCAGACCCTTCATCATCTTTGCAGCCTCTACTGGACCCTCTCCAGCAGCTCCTTGTCTTTTACTGAGGAGCCCAGAACTGGACACAGCACTCCACATAAGGTCTCACCAGGGCTGAAGAGAGGGGCAGGGTCACCTCTGTTGACCTACTGGCCACGCTCCTTCCAATGCACTTCAGGACACCACTGGACCTCCTGGTGCCCAGGGCATGCCAGCTCATGGTCACCTCATCGTCCACCAAAACTCCAAGGTCCTTCTCCACAGAATTGCTCTCTAGGATGACAGATCCAAACCTGTGCTGGTACTTGGGGCTATTCCACCCCAGATCCAGGACCCTGCATGTGCCCTTTTTGAACCTTAGGTTTCTCTCTGCCCAACTCTCCAGCCTGTTGGGGTCTGGCTGAATGGAAACACAGCCTTGAGGTGTATCAGCCACTTCCCCCAGTATTGTATCATCAGCAAACTGCCTGAGGGTACATTTCATGTCCTTTTCCAGGAATGGATGAAGGGAATGGTTTCCTTCATGCCCTTCAGCAGCTGAGGTCATCCCCATTTGCTTCAGTTTCCTCCCCTGTAACAGACTTTCTCTTTGGTAATAAATGAGCTAAAGCTGTCAAGTATGTTGAATATGCAGTACAAGCATCAGGTGGAAGGGAAGGAGATTATTTCCAAACATATTTCACAGTTTATGTGGAACGACTCTTACCATATAATCTTGTTGATTGCCAGGCATTGAAACAGTGCAATTTTCCTTTAAACCGTGAGATTTGAATGGAGCCGCTGAGGACTCGGCAATTTTAGATTTCTTTTCATAATCTTCTCATGCTTACTTCTGCTAGCCACTGCTATCTGTGGAAAATCTAGCTGGCTTTCTCCCTGGGTTAGTGCAGTCCCCAATAAACAGTTTAATCACCACTAAAAAGTGATACTTCCATGCAACCAACTTAATGATGCAGATGAAAGATGACAGGTGTTACGGATACTTTAATTTCTGCATATTGGAAAACCTGAGGGGTTCCTGGTTTGTTTGCAAAGCAGACCTGTCTTAGAAACAGTAACAAAAGGATTTTAATAGCATTCTGTCCTGGGAAACTTCTGAAACTCACTTCTGCACAGCCACACAGCTCCTGCTTTCACTTAATTGAAACTATTTGTTATTATGTGATGGTATTTATTTGAGCACCTCTTGTACCAAAAGAGTCCCAGAAAGACTGTACTAGTTTCTGGCCAGTAAAATAAGCTCAACCCTGAAATAACTAGGATACAGAAAGTCTGGAGAGCAATAGAAAAGACGAACTGCAAAGCAAGCCAAGTCCCTGCAGCTTACTGGCAGTGCTCAGCTTGCAAGGATCTCCCTGTTTCAGTGCTGCTCTTACGACAGTTTTTGAGCAGGTTGCAAGTGATTTTTTAGATTGGCACTTAGGAAGAGAGTCCCCAGAGCAGGGACAAGAGAATTTCTCTGATATCTGTGAGAAAATGATAGAGCATCCCAGCAGATGTCCAGCCCTCAGCTTCTCACTGCGGTGCTCTTGTTATTGCAGATGCAACGTAGGAGAATTTACAGCTGCCTGACCATGCTGAGCCTTTTACCTCATCAGGGACGGAGATGGGCCATACAGTAATGCATATTGATCCATGTCCCTAAAAGTACTTTATGGCTTACATCTCTGGGCTGAACTATATCAAGGGGAAAGCAGACCATTACAGCCCAGTCTCCCATGTGCAGATGCAGCGTGAGTGATGACAAACCTTTCAGGCTGAATGGATGTAGGCACACACAGGATGATGGCTCAGATGGCCTAACTGGCCATAACTGAGTGGATGAGCATGCTTAAGCCTGCCACAAATCTAAGGTAAAAGGAGTTAGCTTGAAAATCAATAAAAGATCTTGAGAGTACTCATTTGATCGTTTGTGATAGCTCAGCTGAGCTGGGGTACATTGCTAAGTGACAAGATCTTGTGAATATGCCTAAACCTTTCATGCTCAGGGCAGTAGTGAACTTCAAAGAGACATTTCCCTGTCCTGAGAAGTGTAAAAGCACCCAGCAGTTCAAAGGAGGCTTTGCCCCTTGGCAGTGTTAATGTAATAACAAGTTATTACAAGTTATTACAGTTGTGTAGTTATTGCAGAAGCAAGTCCTGGAGAGTGCTGGGAAAAAGGGAGCTGGTTCTTGAACAGACCAAGAATGCATTCTCTGGGCATTTACCCAAGATTCTTTTTTTTTCCAAAAAAATATATCTACTGTACTCCTGTAACTGAACATACAAAGCTTTTTGCACTCAGCTGGTGGGCAAAATTAAAATCTAAGAATTTGAAATGTGCTCATTTTGGTTTTGCTCATTTAAAAATAATGTAATCCTAGTATTTTTTTCCAGCTATGAAACATTGGGGTTCATCACTGCTGTCGCTGTTTCCCCTGACAAGACAGGACATAGGTGTCCAAACCCTCTCTGGGGTGGTGGTGACCTGACACAAGAACTGACCTGCTTGTGCAAGAGCTGAGGATTCCACCTTCTCACCACAGTTATATGATGGAGAAAAAGAGAGCCTGTCTTTGGCTGTGGGGAAGAAAGATCTGAGGAGGGTTAGGAATGCAGAACTCTGCTACTTGATGATGACTGTGTTTTTAAAATTTTGTTCATCACTTGGGCTATAGGAAATAGCCAAACACATCCAAATTGGACTGTCAGGGTTCCTTTTTTTGCTTCCTCTCCCTCCTAGAGAGATCCAACTTCAGCTGTATTGGAAGTTAGTAATTTTCTTAATGCTGGCAAGTGTGAGATATATTTTATGAGGTATCTTATGGAACTGATGGGGGAAATAAATAATAGTAATATTAATAAAAAAAGAGTGTTATCCAAACTGAAAGTGTTGCAAGGATAAACAAATCAGTAAAAGGTGCAGTTTGCTTATGATACAGTAATTTTATGAGCAATAATTTTTCAGATGAACTGAAGCTATCATCATTATCAACTAATAACTCTAAGAATGACTTATCTAACTTGCTACTGCCTATGGTATTTCTGGAGTGTGAAAGAATTGTAAATTGTCTGTAAGGAGCGGGTGCTGCTTACAGGACATTAGAATAAACGAACCAGAGCATTTAAAGTGTTATCTTTTCAGAAGAAAAGAAACAAACATCCTTCACAAAATGCATAAGGGTGTATGTATTCTATGGCTTCTGAAGTACCTGTGCTGTTCTTCAGCACAAAGGTGGAATTAATGCTGGATTGAGTCCTCTTTTCTTGCACCAAAGAACCACCAGTAATATCAAAGAGCTTGAGGTGCTGTGGTGGGCTGAGGTCCACTGCAAAGGGGCTGAGTGAAGTACAGCAGTATCCGAAGAGATATGTGAAAATAACAGAATTGTCTGCATTGTTTACTGAAAGTGAGCCAAAAGATGCCATTTAAACGTGTAACAAGAAAGTGTATTTTATTTGGAGAAAGTAAAATAATTAGTTCTGCTTTTGCTTTTTCTTCCTTTCTTTTTTTTTGTAATTTTAGAACAGCTGCTAAATAAACAAAGAGAAACAACAAAAAGTGTTAAGCATCCATTCAAGAAGAGTTAACCTTTTAAAAGCAAATTAGTTATCAAAACAAAGCTGTATGGTTTAGAATGAAAAGTTCATATGTTTAATTTTGAAAATGTCACCACTAATCTCCTGCATCTTCCCCATAGCCACTCTTGTTTTCCTACATCCAGTGAAATGGACTCAAATGGTCACAGGTTTTTATTCAATGTGAATCTGTTTGGTGAATATGCTATTTGCTGAGGAGAACAAACAGAAAAGAGAAAATCTCTTCCTCTTGATCACCTCTCTTTCTGCTTAGCTGGGGCAGGGATGGTAGCACTTATTTTGAGAACAAAATAAATCAGCCACCGCAGGACTGTTGACAGTCATGGTCATCTGACAGGACTTCTACAGGACTGTTACTTCAGCTGGAGGTTCCTCAATCCCTTCAATGCTCTGCCTCTGCTTCAGACAGACCTGAGAGAGGAGCTGGCCAAAGTGAACCATACCAAGTGATGGGGGCCTCCTTCTCTGTGCCAGGAGCAGGCTGGAAATCACCTTTGTGGGGGCAGTGAAGCTACTTCTGTAACAGCAGTGCATCTGGATGAGGTTTAACTGAATGAGAGCTAATTTGGGTTACAGCTAATTAATATGTACAGGGCTCCTGTAGAAAGCAATGAAAATCTGTCCAGTACAGCTCCATTGTGCTTTGTTTTTTTTTTTTTCAATTAGTTTTGTAAAATGAAACAAAAAAGGAAAGGCAATCCAGAGGAGTGCACTATATAAACTGGGAAGCTGTAACTTGTTCAAGAAAAGGTTCCTTGGTTCATTGAAACATATCAACTTGACAAAATAATAGTATTTTACTGTTTAATAATTGAATCAGGCTGAAATAATTAATTTTACACTCTTTGGAAAAGATTGTTTCATTTATTTAATTTCAATTTTGTTAACTTTAAATAGCTACAATTTAACAGAGGATTCTCCTATATGTTTTCTCTGCCAATATTCTAAAATAAAATTGTGATCAATGACCATGTATATTTACAAAATATACATAATTCAAACTGATACCCTTACATCACAGTTGAAATATTTCAAGTGATGCAGAACAATTTTTTAGCTTTATTTAACAGGAACATTTGATTAAGAATAAATCATATTTAAAATGCCAGAACAGTGTGTGTGTGGTGAAAGTTTTGCATTTCCAGTAATCCTGTGTTTTTGTAATTCAAAATCAGGTGGTCCTGAAGTTCTTTTCCTATATCTTATTCTGAGAAACGTATTTGATTTCAAATACAGTTCCACTGCTGCAAAGAACATAAAATACACACAGGTAATTTCCACAGGGAGAAGAATGCTAATTATTACCTCAATGACTGCTGTAGCCTTTTGAAACCCTGATCATGTTTCAAACAATCTCAGTGGAAAATAAAGAAAAGAAAATAGTTTTTCCACATCAGAGGTGAAAAGCTGACTGCATTCTCAGGGGCACAGATGGGCTGAGCATGGAGCTGTCCTGGTGCTTAGCAGCAGGGGTGGGAATAATGTCTGCAAGAAACTTTTGGGAATATGTGCCAACTTTCCAGCATTTCTTCAGGAAAGAAACGATGGTAGTCAGGGGCACAGTCAGAAACAGTCCCACAGTCAGTCAATGACAACATCTGAACTCTGGATTGCTTGCTACCTTTTTCAGGCAGGGCAGTTTGACTTCACTTTAAATGTAAAGAGTCCTCAGCACTAAACAGAGGTATCATGGCAGAGGCTGTGTGTGTCATTCACAGAAGAGCAGCAAGAAAGTAGCTTGCTCACAGATCCTCTCCTTCTCCTTTCCCTGCTATTTCAAACTGAAAAAAGTGGAATTGCATAATGGAGTGGGTGCATCCATCACGATCCATTCCACCACACGGAAAGGCTTCAACTCATGCCTAGTGCTGCAAGACAAGCTCCAGGATCCCAGGTTCCAAATCCAGGGTGATTGGTTGCTCTCTCAGTGGATCCTTTAAAACTCCGAAAACCAAGTGATTTGTTCTCACTTGTGAATAAGAAGATGAGCCTCTTCATCTGTTAGAATTACTCCTGTATTTGTCTCCAAGTGCTTTGGAGGTCAGCCTTAGCTCTGTTTGACAGCTGAGGAAGGAGGGATGGTTTCCCCAGAGGCCAGTGGTAAGACAAGGACCTGAAATCCCTGCCAAATTATGTCCCCAGCAGTAGTCACTCAGCCTTGCTACTTCTGTGTGCTAAAAATTACCTCCTAAAAGCAGAGGCCACATATTTCTGGGCATCATCTCCATAACCTGGTGCATGTACATGACTCCAGATTTGTTGGCTGGCACTGTGTTTCACAGATACAAGTGCTTATGTGATTTCTGGATCACTGTTTCTGACTTCAGAAGTTTCAAGATGGACTCCACAAATGTTTGCCCAATCTGTGATGTTCTGAAACAAAAATGTCAGGCTTAAGGACGTGGCATTTCACCCGTACATTTCTCTCCCTGTTCGTTTCTCATCTCTGTTTAGTTAGGGCAGCATGCTGCAGGGTGTTTGTTCCAAATAAGACTAATTACTGTGCCCAAACACGGTAAATTATTAAAAAAGACATTGCATATGGACACAAGGCACGATAGGATAAATTAACTAGTTTACAACTGTGTAATAATCCAGCACAAATTTGCTCAGAGTGCAATGCTGCCAGGCAAGGCAGCCCATGGAAAAGGGTTCTTCAGTGGGACTGAAAATTTATTCTCTATGATACAGTGATATTTCAGAGCTCCTTTAAAGGATCGTTCTGTAAAGAGGAAAGAAAATTGCAACTTCTACATGCAATTTGTTTATGAAATATAGCAGCTGGGAGCATCTTAGAGAAAAAATATCTACACAAATGGATTAAGACATTGGAGATGATTCACATAAATGTCTTTTTTCCTATTCAGCTTAATTAACTTCAGAGTAGATGAATTCTTATTGGTGTAGTGGAAAGAAAATGAAACCAGTGTCAAGAGAAAATCTTCTGCCTACAACTGCTTGGTATAGCCCAATTTTGGATGTTGTAAAAGCATAAAATTTTTGTTCATTAAATTTTAAAAGCTTTCTGACTTCCTGGAATTATAGCATGGAGTTGTAAATGTTGTGTGAAATGAAATGTACTTCCCTACACAAACAACATACAGTGGGAGAGCTCTGGAGTTACTATTATGGTCTACTATTTGCAATAATACTTAGATAATCAGCCATTAAGATAAATAAGTAAAAATACCCACTCAAAAAACTCACTGAAAAGAAGAAAGGATGGAGATATTTTAAAGTACTGTGCTTATGTGTGGAGAAAATCTGTAGCAAATTTGTGTACTTAAGTAAAACATTTTCATTTCTTTTGACTCTTCCACTCTCTGTTCCTATAGGCAGAAATTCTTTCTGGACAGAGGGACCCTTACTGCCAGATCAAAATCCTCTTTTTACATATTCCTGCATTCAGCAGAAGAAAAGGGTTTTACAAAGACATGCCAGGCTGAATTCAAACTTCACCTAAACACACAATTCTCAAATATGTGTGACCAGATGTCCTCTGACTGTATTCATTATAGGAGGATGTAAAGTCTGAAGTCTGATGAATGATTCCCAGCTGACCCTCTCTGGTAAGGCCTTCTTCCAACTTGTTATTAAAAACTTATAATAACCACATTTTAATAGCCGTTAAAGAGCTTCCCTCAAGTATACTATCTTGGCCATTTCCTTAGAGGAAAAGTACTCATTATACAAATTTGCAATAATATGGTGAAGAAATACAACGGCATTATTAAAATCCAGATTACTTGCTCAGAGACTTCTCCAGGGCCTCAGGCTGCTATTTAAACTAAATTTCATGTAAACGACACCATGAAGATACAATGCTACTTGCAGGAAAAAAATATGTTTCTGCAGAATGGAAGTTACTACCTAGGTTTCACTCCCAATTAATTTTTTACCACTTGAAAATTTCTTTTGCTTAAAATTACTTGGAAGGGGTGAAGGTTATTTTGCCTTGCTTCTTCTCCTCTCTTCTCTTCTCTTCTCTTCTCTTCTCTTCTCTTCTCTTCTCTTCTCTTCTCTTCTCTTCTCTTCTCTTCTCTTCTCTTCTCTTCTCTTCTCTTCTCTCTTCTCCTCTCCTCTCCTCTCCTCTCCTCTCCTCTCCTCTCCTCTCCTCTCCTCTCCTCTCCTCTTCTCTTCTCTTCTCTTCTCTTCTCTTCTCTTCTCTTCTCTTCTCTTCTCTTCTCTTCTCTTCTCTTCTCTTCTCTTCTCTTCTCTTCTCTTCTCTTCTCTCTTCTTCCATTCCATTCCATTCCATTCCATTCCATTCCATTCCATTCCATTCCATTCCATTCATTACTCCAAATGTCAGTACTGTGTTAAGCAGCATGTCTAACACATCATATGCTTGCTCTCTAATCCCCTCTCCCCTGGGAAAAGTCTATTGAATAATGTTTTGTTCTGGCCTTTTTCAAAGGCAATTCACACAAACTGACATAGTTGTTTGATAGTGAAGGGCAAAGCCAAGAAATTCTCTTAAGCAAGGAAGTTTTCCTCCCTTCATCTCGGACTTGTCATCATCAGTGCAGAATGCTTGAGTAGACATAAACAGGCAAAGGTCATTGTATTCGGTGAAAAAAGTGGGTTATTTTAAAGGTTTTGGAGTAGAGACATAACACCATGATTTTCTAGGAAAGGGAACGGAGATGGTGGTTTGGGACAGTCTACACGGAGAGCTTTGGTCTCTGGAGCTCATGGGATTGCCAACCCTTCAGAAATTTAGAAGCTGCACTGCTGGGGGGCTGAGAGGTGATTTATCAGCAAACTGGGAAAACTACCCAAAGAGCAGAACAGCATAACACTCCCACGGAGTCTGGTCTGGAGCTCCAGTTTTGAATTCACATGAATCCATTTTCTCTTCCATGCTTATCAATAATTCCACAAAAACATGGTGTCATCTTTAGAACTATTCCTTGGCTCAGGGAATGGAGCCAGAACCAATGCAGGACTAGTCAGCATACCTTGAAAGGCAAAATGCCCTGTGCTTTCCTCCAAGGTCTGTATGGCTCCAGAGGTTCATCCTTTGACTAGTTCTGTGTTAAGCAAATCCCTGTTGACCATCCAGAAGCCACTCTGGCTATCACCAGTGACACTCACACCACCTGAGGCCCCTTTGTAGCTACACACCTCACACTCATACAGCCAGAGCAGGTTTCCTCATCTACTCAACACAAGGTTTCCCATAGCAGAGTCTCAGATGTCCAGATGCTTAAAATAATTTAATCTTGGTGCAATAACTAAATAACAACAGCTCAAGCTGGTGCCTCCAAGGAGAGATCCCAAGCAAAGGGACCTCTGGGCTTTTACCCCCTCACAGTCTAAGGTGGGAAAGTCTGGGGGTTGTTGGCTTCTGCCATCTCTGAGCATCCTGTCCCAGCTGTGCCCAAGGTCTCTGTGCCCTGGGTTGTGCAAAGGGTCAGCAGCTCACAGCCTCTCATCTGGGGCTCAGGTTGCTGCCCCGCAAAGCTCCATCTTCAGCTCCCACTGCTGCTGCTCACAGAGATCCCTGCACTTGATATGTTCCTCAACATCTGCATCTCTGCCCCCAGGTGAATCAGACTGAAGTGCTGGTAAAATTAACCTCAGTTACCAAACACATGCCAGAGGTGTGTCCTTCAGCCACTGACTTCACCTCTGCTAGAGCAGGAGCTCAAGTCAAATTTTGATGGACATGTGAAACCTTCTGAAAAGCTTCTGGGGAATTCGAGTGTGTGTGAAGGACAAAACATTCACATTATTAAACTTTCTACCATGCCTGTAAGCCACAGAGGATGGCTTATGGTGAGAAGAAATGAAGGATTTGGGGAACGCAGCAGGTAACCTAGTTAATTTTTATAAAAATACTAAAACATTTCACAGATGAGTACAAACATTTTAGGAACTGATAGCGTGTGCAAAGACAGACCTCACAGTCCTTGACTTGTGTAACTTACAAATATTGTGTAATGGTTCAGATGCCATTGGATTTCTATGCACAAGGCAGTTGATCTATAAAACATATGGCATTTTAAAATATTGATCTCTTCTGTGCCAGTGAGTAAGAGATATTAGTGTAGCATGGGATTCCGTTTGTAACACTGGGATTAAAGGCAGGGAAGTGGAAAATTGGAATAGACCTGAATTCATGTGAAGTGGAAAGTACAGCTGGCAGTATTACTAAAGCAGGAGAATAACAAATAAAAGCATGTATTTTTAAAAAATCATATTAAAAAAATCACGTAACAGTTACTGAGGTAACAGAGTGAATATCCAAATTAGTGTTTTATATCAGGCTACTTTTACTTCTACTGGTAATATAAAGTCGCAATATAGTGACACACACCAGAATGGGACAAAATAAAGAGTAATACCAGACAAAAACCAACCAAGCAAACATTTTCTCTACAAATTAAACAATCATCTGTATTTTAAAGTGACACTTGATCTAGGTATGTAATCTGTGCTGTGAAATATATGTTTCTGAAATAAAGAAAACAAAGCAACCAACCCCCAACCTTTGCTCAGTTCCTGCAGATTGTTACCTTGATCCTGAGCTGGTGAACTGATTCAAATTGGGAGTTTATTCTCCTCTTCTTCAGTTTTCTTTGTTGGAAATGTGAGATAATTGGGAAAAAATTCCAGAAATTAGAAGTTTTTTCTAGTGTTCTGCATAGTAACACTAATTTTTTTCTTCTTCTTTTCTTTCTTTTCTTATTTAGTCTGTTAATGAAACTGATAACTTGTGTTTGATCATCATACCAATTTTAGGACAACAGTTTCAGTCCTTGTCTGAAGCTATTAGTACCTAATCACAACATTTCATTAAAACAAAACAAAACAAACAAAACAAAACAAAACAAAACAATACAAAGCAAAACAGAATCCAAAAAACCAACAGAAAACCTCAAAACCTAATAAACCAGAAGCTTTATTTCTGTGAAGATTTTACCTGGTGTAATGTGAAGCCAGTGGTTCTCATGCTTTTCTGTGATAGATTGAGTCCTTTACTACATGGCATTTTCTCTCTGTGAAGGCACTGCTATATTGCAATTAAGTAACTATTGATCTTTTTTGATGAACAGATTGAGCTCTTTAAGTCTTTTATTATGAGCATTTTTCAGCCCTAAAATCATTTTAATTTTTAAAAGTGATCAAAGGTTAGCTGAACCCTGGTAAAAAATCATATATCTTTTCAGCTCACAGTACTTTCTTCCTTTAGCTCCATAATAGTGCAAAATGAACTGCTTTTAATTTTTTTATGCCATTATCATTAACATGATATAAAATGACACACTGACACAATAGGTGATGTAGTTTTTACACTGAGCTTAATGTTGTTCTATTGAAATTAATGGAAATCTTACCAACTGTTTCAATGGCAGTAGAATTAAACCAATATTGAGTAGTTTTGAAGCCCTCAATTCAGATATATTTCTGTCCTAAGGTTCTAGGGGAAAAGTGGCAGAGCAGATGCAGTTTCATGGCGACTGCTGCTAAGTATTGACATTTTAATGGCAATCATTTAATTGGAAACCTCAGACAGTATGATCTTCTGTGCACTCTGTGTCTCCTGATTCAAATGCCATTATAGAAATGAAAAATATGCCTGTAATTTTATGTGGGTTTGTATCTGACCCTGATCTTGAGAATTAAGTGTCTGGAGAATCAAACAGACCACAGAGGACTTGGTATCTCAGATGGCCTCTAATGCATCCTGTGGGTAAGCCAGGCATACATAACCAGGGATATCAGAGTTCAGACTCTTTGCTGGTCACAGCACTGGGGAAGTCAACAGAGGTTCTCCTATTTATTTGAGTAGACTCATGACTGAGCCCTACAGGTTTTCACTTTTAACAACCACCTTACTTAAAGGTTTTAGTGGAGGAGTTGTTTTAAGGGAAAAGTAAACTAATCTAGATATCCCACCCCATTTTCCAAAAATAACACATGGAACAGAGACAGGTTTTTCTTTTAGAGAACGAATGTCAGAGAATCTGGAGCACTTGGGCAGAGTGTGTGAGACAGCTCCCTGTGTCTGGGTCTCTGCTGAGCCTGGAGAAAGACTCATCCCTTGTATGTGATCAGTGGTGTCAGCCCTCTAAAGGCTCCCAGCTGGACACAGAACCATTTCCACCACCCTCAGGCCCGGCCACCCAGCCAGTGCTTAACCCAGTGAAGGGTGTGCCTTTCCCCAAGGCTGCGCCTGACAATTTGTCAGCCTCTCACCATGGTTCAGCCACACAGGGACAAGGTGGAAGTTAGCCAAGTATCACAAGCCTGTATGGTGAGGGAAACAGTCATCAAACATAACCATGACACAAATATCAGGCAAATTAAGATGATAGGACACATCTTTCTTTACAGTTCTCAATAAATTCACCCCTCTCACAATCCTGAAACAGTTTTGAACACGAACACGGAAGAAAACCTCTCACACTTCCAATTTGGCTTTGTTTACTTGCTTTGTTCTGTTCAGGTAATGAACCCTAATGACCTTGGCATTGGATATCCCTGGAGGGATTAAGGACTAATTTAGGTGAAGACTTGCTCTCATCTTGTTCTGCTGACATAGAAATGATAAGGATAAAAATCACTGTGTTCATTTCAGAGACAAATTTAACGTGTCTTTCCCAATGGCTGAGCAACAGATACAGACTTAGACAGGACTCTGGATCTAGACTGTGCATCTCTAGTAAATTAACTAAAGCTTTGCTGAAATTCCTGTCTTCCTTTGAATATCACCACAGGATTTAAAAGTACACTTAGCCAGTCCACATTTTAAATAAACATTTTTATTACTACCTTTATAATTTACTGCAGAAGGAAGGGAGGATAATAAAGAGAAAGATTTTTTAAAATTAAAATTAGTTTTAATTTATTTTTTACTGAGAAAATACACAGACATTGGTAATTGTTACTTTTAAACCACACTTTACAAAGTTTCAGCTTTGTCAAGAAAACATCAGTATTTTAAAAAGAAGCTGGAAATAATTAATCTTTTGGTTTGGAGACTCTGAATACTTTTTGGAAATACTTTAAAGTGTTTTTAATAGGGGTTATACATATGGTAATAATTTTCAGAAAGGATTAATGCACTATTATTATTGTTGTTATTGTTATTATTTATTTTTCTATTAAGAAGGTTTTAAGCATTGGCTGGTTTATGAGTGAGTTTCCTCCCCATGTAAGACTTTGAATATATTTTGTTCTAACAAGGTTTTAAAGTTTATAATTGTTTGTGTTTCTATCCCTGTTTTAATGGCTTTTGGAAATTTAGTGTCAGCTTTAGCAGATACAGACACAGATAGAATGTGGGAGTCTACAGTGCTTGTTAAATGTTATAAATACTCTTAACTAAAAGTGCAGCAAGCACTTTATAAACAGTTTTAATTTATAAGCAATATAAATTGTTTATAATGAGTAAAGTATTTAAGTGAGGAATACATTTGACTGTGACTGTGGGAAGTGCTCTGTAAACTGTTGTCTGCTTGGAGCTCTTGCTTTAGGCATTTTTTTTATTTCAAATTCCATTTTTCCTGATCTTAGATGAAGTTTTTTTCCTGGTTTTTCATGAAACCATCTCCTCCCTAAAAAGAATTGCCATAAGATTTTCATTCCTCTCCTCAACCTTTCAAAAACTTGAAAGCTGAAAGTATTTAATGCTTCAGCTATAAATGGCTTTGGTTAATCTATATGTCCTGCCATTATTTGGCCACATTTTCTTTTACATTGGACTCAGAATAGTGTAAGTAGTAAACATATATGTGAGGAAGCAGTTACACTCATGTTATTATGGCAAAATAAACACTGACATTTCCTTTGACTGTCTGTGAACACAGGAAGAGATTTAATTTACATAATTTATGTACTTAATTATTTAAATGTGACTGAAAGGGCCAAACACCTAAGAATCTCTGGAGATGCCTTCCAGGCAGAAGAATTAGTAGTCATACTAAAAACCCCCACATAATAAACTGAATTACAAACATGAGTTGAAGAAATTAAATAATTTCCAGTAAGACAGTGGTCACCAAATTTCCCTTTCCCTATGCCTTCTAATGGTAAAATAATGAAAAAAACTTTATCTGGAAGCACTGCATGACAAATTTTACTACTTAAGAGAAGAAATAGTGAGCACTGGAGAAAGCTCACCTTAACTCCCTGTCTTCAATAGTTTTTGCATCTGGTACCAGGTGGAGCTGTCAGGGATGGGACTTTCAACACCTGTAATTCACAGTGAAGAATCTTCAGTCTCTCCAGCTTGCAGAATTGAGAATGGTGAAGTGATGAAGAAAACCCCTTGTTTGTTCCTCTTCTGTGTTCTCACAAGCCATAGAGGATTAGTCCTGGTGATGTCTGTGGGGTGTGCTGTGAGCAGCGTGTTCCTTCCTGACTAATGGGCTTGCACTGAAGTTAAATCACTCAGCCCATGGAGTTTTCTTTTCTACTGCACTGTGGTGATAATTATCTAAATAACTAATAAATGAGGTGCTTCTGCTGGTGTGACTGGGCTCAGATTGCTCACTTTAGTGCTGTGCTGTAGGATTTGTGTTTCCATGGCACCCAAGGTGAGCAGTAATAAATGTTATTTGTGTGGGATTCCTGAACAACACTTTAAACAGCCCTCACCTCACCACTGAGCAGCAATAGCAGACATTGGGGGGAAGGAGCATTGTGAACTGCAAATTGAAGTGCTTAGGAGGAAAGCAGATGTTTTCTCTCAGCCAAAGGTGAAGAGAAACGTGTAAGTTTTGGTACCTCACTCTTTAATCACCAGTTACAAAAAGCATCTCAGTCTCCTTTGAAAAGGCACACAGCAGGAAATGAAAGAGACTTCTAGAGAACAGAGAAAAAAAGGTTTCTTTTCATGTAGAAAAGGAACTTTTACTGTATTCAGATGTGGCAAAGGAAAACCTGGCTGGAGGAGTAGGGACTGTGGTACTATTTTCAAGAAACTAGTTGGATATGACTTTTATCCCCCTCTAAACAAATTTAAACACCTTATCTTGTGCATCTGCACTATGGAGCCACAATTTGGGTTTTGTTCTGGGGCTGTAAGACACACATTAATCAGGCTCACAAGTCAAAAGGAGTTTCAGTAAGTTGACAGCAAGTTACTGTCAGGACCATGATTAAAGCAGCTGAGACCTGAAAGGTGGAAGAACATGACATTTGTGGTAACATTGGTTCAAGATTTTCATTCTATTTAAATTATATTTTTTGTAGTTTTAGTATGAAGGGAGACTGGATGAAGGACAAGTGAGTGATTCAAGCAGAAAATTTTTCCAAGAGATCACTCTGGTCTATTCCCATCTTAAAACTGCTCCTAAAATTTTTGAAATTGAGCTTCATTAGAGGCCATTCCAAATAGCTTGAAGCCCATGGAATGGATGCCTTTCACTTTGTTGTCATAGTTGCATGAATATTCTGCTAAACAAAAGTACCACAAAGGTATTGGAGCTTTTGGAGAAGTTACTGCCTGAGATTTTGTAAAAGCCACATGGCATATGGAAATGGCATATGGAAACTTGTTAACACTGAAAGGTAAGGAGAAAAGTGGCAGTGAGTGATGAGCTACTTGGAAATGTTTAAAAAGCTGAATCACTGTCATCTGCAGAATTCCTGATGGAGCACATTGAGATTGAGATGAAGTCAAGAGTTTTCCAAAGCTCTCCATCACCTGAATGATGGCAAAGGGCTAGACACCAGCCATATGTCAACTGCTCATTGCAGAAAGATCTTGTGTCTCCTGAGAAAAAGAGGGTGTGAAGTCATTAGCACAGCCCAGAAATGTGGAAAGTGAGGGATTGTCATGTAACCACACAAAGAAAATTACCCATAAAGATTATATCAGCTAATGAGTTTTTCACACTGCTGCCTAAAACAGGAGAAAGTTTCTGCATTTTTTATTTCAAATAGAATCAGAGGGGTAGTTGAAAAAAACATCTGTAACATCAGCAGGGGTGAATTTAGCACCTCTGTGTGGAGAAGATACTTTTACTTGAGCAATTTATCATGCAGTGGCAGATCTGAATCCAATAGTAATTAGAGCTTAATTGACTTTACTGGCACATTCAATGCTTTGTACCTTCTCTAATTATGGAATATCCTTTGTGTATATGTGTTTTCATCAAAGTTGATTTTTTGCAAGAGTATTGTCTTTATTAGCAGGGCTTGAGATCCTGTGTTAAAAGTGATGGACTAGTTTAGGAGTCAGCCCTGGCATTGTCACTCACAAGATAATAAACAAACAATAACCTCTTTCATCTTAGTGAATCCCAAAGCTCTGTACAAAGTAAATAATAATTAAACAGATGAACATTTACTGAAAATATATACTTCAAAGAAGATGCATATCACATTAAAAATATATTTAGCTTCAAAACATCCCCACCATCTAGCCATTGCTTATCAGGTTTAACTGCATCCAGGGATGAAAGAACTGTCTGATTTCACAGCCCTTGTAATTAGTGATTCTCTTGCAATTACCCTCAAATTTGGCAGCCTATGTTACTTGTATCCTGACTGTGTTTCTTTCTGGGATGTTGTGTTGCTGTGCAGTCCACTTCTCTGTCCATTAGGGAAGTAGTTTGTCTCCTGAGGCCGACTGAATCCAATCTGAACCTTTCCAGGTACTTCACCAGTTGCTGGATCAAGATTCCCGTAAATTCCAGCTTGTTCCTTTGTGTTTGCTTCATCTGCCTGAGTAGCTGGGGCCAGGCCAGTGCACTCTCTCCTTCAGACTGGTGTTTGGTGTCTAGTCACTTTTAGTTGCAGCTTGGATGAAGCCAAAAAGGCAGATTCTTGCATGAGCCAGTAAAAATGTCAGGCTTCAGCATTGTCTGAAATATAATGAGAAACAACTGCTTTTACATGAGATAATTAACAATCTGCCAACAGACAGTTTAGGAAATCTCACTTCTTGTTTATTTTTCTGTTTTCTTCCCCCTCACCCCCTTTTCTTCATGAAATTATTTATTCTTGCATGCAGCCATGGCCTCTGCTGTTGGGTGTAGCAAAGGGTATGGCAGTGAGGGGAAACCATTCTTCCGTTGTCAGAGAGTCTCAAAACCTGTCTATATCTCTGTCTGAGCATGTACTTACATATTCTTTTTTACTAGAAATACTGTATAAAACAAGTACTGATCAGATATTTGGAATTATATATGAACAACTCCACTAGCTCCTCCTGGCACTCAGAAAGAATCAATACCTGTACTTACAGACAGATCTGCCAGAGACAGTGAGGGCAGTGAAAACATCTATTCTTTCTGAAGGAATGGATTAAATTTCTGAGCAATTGCCAAGAAATCAATTCAGGCAAATCAGAATGTGACTGCTAATTATACCTTTTAATTTTGGAATTGGTGTGAATTTGTGCCAGAAAACCAGGGGGCAATTGTTCCAGGTAGAGCCAGAGGAAAATCATTGAAAGTCACTGAAAGCTCCTTCTTTCAACTCAGACTTGGAACAACAAATCAGAAGAGTTTTAAAAACTTTAGATTTCTTTGTGTATTCTTTTGTCCTGAATAAATTTTTGCACTCCTTCAAAGTGAGAGTTTTGCTACCTCAGCAAATTTTAGCCCCCTTATTTGCAGATTGCTGTTCCTAATAGTAATAAATGGACTGAAGTTCACATGACTTTAAGGTGAAATTCCAGCTCTAACTCTGGCACAATTACAGGCCCCGCTTTGGCTGCAGGCTTTCTCCTCACCTACCTGCTCAGCAGGTGATGACAGTCTTCAAGAGGTGGTATTTTAGGAAAAGGGCAAACTGTTCTCAGAGGCAGAGGAAGAATCATCACTTATTTCCTTCTCTCTGTCTAGGCTTGTCTTTCTAAGCTGCCTGCACCAAGCCCAGTTTATTAATGTTCAACTAAGAGTTTTACCAGCACTCACTGTCTGGCTCCACAAAGCCTTTGCTCACCGTGCTGACCTATCCTAAAGTTGTGCTGTTATTTTGGCCTCACAGAAACCCCTAGGAGTGAAGTAGCTGTAATTAAAGGTTTTCAGCTACAGGGCTGTCAAATCCTTTTGTGTATCTGTTTTGGCAAGTGCTTCAAACCCTACAGCAATATTAAATAGACCATCTGTTAGCCTTCATTAGGCTCTCACTCATCAACATGGCTATTAAATATAACTGAGGATGCTAAAGGAAACCTTGACATCTTGGCTTTCAATTGGAATAGTGATCAATATTGATAACAGAAGTATTTCACACGGATTTATTATTAATAGAAAGTTAAATACAGCATAAATATGGATGTTTTGCCCTACAACACAGTTTTAATATAACTAATCTAAATGATACAGTGCAACCCAACTTTATTCGTATCGCTATCTGCAATGAAGAGCTCCATGGCAATGGTACTGTCCTGAAAACATGTGAAGGACTGGTCATCACTTTGTGTTTGCTAAATGACAGAGCAGATAGGACCATGCTGAACACAGGGGATATTATAGAAAAAGACCTGCAATTACAAAATATGCAGTAGACTTGGCTTATTCTCTTCTTCTTCTATAACAACTTCCTATATATTTAAGGATAAGGTATAGCAGCTTCCTCTGTTTCTCCTGTCTACTGTAAAAAAAGTCCAAAAACACTCCCTGGAGAAAATGTTTTCTATATAATTTTAAAATTCTCACTGTTCTCCTTTGGACTCTATCAACTTACTCCATGCCTGTAATTAATAGATAGGAATATTCTACTTCCTTGATATTCCAGCTGAGTGATGTTGGACTAATGCCTTCGCAAGTTTCACACACACCAATTCCATTTAGGAGCTATACATATGTATACTTATATGAGCATCTTGACCTGTTGATACAGAATCCAGTTGTGATGAAATGAAATCCTGAAGGCAATGTTTTTGAAATTTTCAGATTACTTGTTTGTGATTTCGTCTTTCTCCCTAAAGGAGATGTAATAGGGGCAAACTCAGGGTAACACACATGAAGTACAATCTACTTGAGACTGAAGCACTCTTCATAAAAAAGTAAAATGATCCTCAGGCAGTCTGAGGAGGTGGCACCAGTACATTTTTATTTGGAGGTTGTTTTCAATCATCTTTTACAGTGCCAGTCACGTGCTGGGATTTTATATTCACACTAATATATCAAGACCTAGCAAAAACATTTTTTCCCAGAACATCACTATAGCCTAGACAAGCTTTTCCTCTGTGTCGAACTGAACATATTGAAAAAAACCCCAAATATGTGTTCCATTTTTTTCATAATAAACTGTGGTGAGTGAGATGTGATTCAGATTTGTTAGTTTACATTGATGCAGTTTGAGCAGGGACATTTGTCAGAGTTTTAGTAGGAATGGCCAGATGCTCAGCTGAATCCCATACACCACATGTCAGCCTGGCCTGCTTTTTTGTCTGATTTCCTTAATACTGAAAGCAAACAAAATGAGCAGTGTTCTGTTCAACTGCTGCTTTCCCCAATTCTTTCTGAAAGCTCTCCAGACATAATTTGTGTCTGCACTTCAGAGATTATTTGGTTTTTATTTTACGGCAATCGAACCTTCCATGACTAAAATTTCTGATTTTGTCCCATATGAATCAGAACTCATTAATTAAATACCATAGTGAGAGCCTTATACTTAGGCATATATCCATGTACTTATTTCAACAGTTCACAAAGTACATCACAATATTTCTGTTATAAAAGTAACCAAGCAGCTGTAGCACCAAAGGAAAGCCAAGGGAAAATCTGGAAGTTCAGCCATGGGAGGAACCCAATAGAACTCCAAGACTGAATGTCAAGACCTACACCATTTTTCAAGCAGTGGGTGGTCAATAGTGTAATTTCTGTCCTATAATCAGCTGTAATGTTCTACTGACAGGATATTGCCATGGTATTTGAGGAGTGCACTACTCCAACAAATCTCTGCTGTTCCTTTCGCTGGTAGTGGGTTCACAGAGTTAATAACCCTGAAGCATTAGAGTAGAAAGCCCTGGATGGACATTGAAATAATATATTCTCATTGACAGAAATCTCTTTCAAGGAAATGGAGCAGCTGGTTTTGTCACAGACACCAACAGTACATGTGGGATTACAGCAAACTGGGCAAAAGGGAGATAAATTCAGTTCAAAAAAGACAAATTGTGGTGTGACAGTAACAGAACTGGACACGGAAGTCACAGCTATGGTTGAGGAATGGGTTGCATGTAGAGGTAGTGAAGACTGGTTAAGTTCTGCACTATGACTCTGTCCCTTGAAAATTACATACATGTCAATTTGTAGTGAAAGGAAGGACTCTTCCTCTCCAGTCAAAGGCATGCTTTTCTGCTGGTCTCTTTGTGCTGACATAATGATTTTGTGGCACATGATGGATCAGATCTAAGACTGATGTGTCTGAAAGGCTGAAGAACAACCCTATCCTGATGGATAACCAGTTGTCCATGAGCCAGCAGTGGGTCCTGCCACCCATATCCTGAGGTGGGTTAGGAAGAACATTGCCAATCTGAGGAAAGTGGTCCTGGCCCTCTACTCAGCCCTGGTGAGGCCACATCTGGAGTGCTGTGTCGCGTTCTGGGCTCCTTAGTACAAAAGAGACATGGAACTCCTGGAGCAGGACCAGAAGAGGCCACAAAGATGATTAAGGAACTGGAGCATCTCGCTTAGAAAGACTGATTAAGAGAATTGGTCCTGTTCAGCCTCAAGAAGAGATGACTGAGGGGGACCATCATCAATGTCTAGGAGCATCTGAAGGGAGGGTGCCAGGCTCCTCTCGGTGGTGCTGGGCAACAGGATAAGAGGCAATGGCCAGAAACTGAAGCATGGGAAGTTCCACCTGAATATGAGAAAGAACTTCTTTACTGTGCAGGTGATGGAGCACTAGAACAGGTTACCCAAGAGAGGTTGTGACGTGTCCCTCACTGGAGACATTCCAGAACATTCTGGACACAACCCTGTGCCATGTGCTCTGGGATGACCCTACTCGAGCAGGGAGGTTGGACCAGATGACCTGCTATGGTCCCTCCCATCCTTACCTGTTCCATTATTCTGTGATTCTGTGAAAGTTAACTTTATTTATGGCAAGTTAGTGTCAGGATCTATTTTCCAGATCACTGAATGACTTTACAGATGCTGATGTCTTCACAAGAATAAACAGCAAGACTTGGCAACAATTTAGTTCTGTGTCAGAGTAAAATGATCTTTATCTGCAGCCCAATTCAACGAATCTGCTTTTGGGACACCAGCTGGTTTGGCTGTGTGCCATGCTGAAAGGAATCCTTGCCCTGAGGTAGGTAGGATACCTGTTGGTGCAGTTGTAATTTATTCCTTTTTATTCTGTGCCCAACGGCACCCTTGCAAAGAAATGTCACCCTGTATTTCCAGTTGTTGTTTTAAGATTATTCTTGTCACTTTTTACATACTTTAGGACTAATATGTGTTGGCAAAAATGCTTTAATTTTACTCTTTTAATTGCTGGGAGGAAAAGACCAACTGTTTCATTTAGATGGAACTGTCTCAAGTTCCAGTAAAAGAGGGGAATCATATATTGGAAGTCACTCAGAAATTTCATTTCTGCTGTGACTTTGTGATTTCTGTATATTTGCTTGGAGAGATTTCAGCATTTCTTAATAACTGCAGCCAGTCAAACAAAAGAGTGTCTGAATGTAATTAAATCAGTCCTAATTGTTTATATAACACTTAGAGTTTTCATGGTCCCAACATATAAACAAGTTCTGGAGCATCTATTTATGCAGCATTGATCTTCACACAATATTGTGTGTGGCTCAGCACACTCAGTGACAATTGTGACTTTCCCATACTTATCTGCTTCCTGCATTGCATTAATGAAATAAAAACTACAGAGGGTAAGACACCGAGAGAAATGGCAAACAGCTCATGGGAAGATGTTTAAAGGAGTTGCTATCTGGGAGAAGTGGCAGGGGCTGCTATGGCTTCCTGGGTTATAAACTGTCAATGAAGCCACAGTGACTGAGATTTGTTCATTCTTGGTCCACCAGAATTGGAAACCAACAAACAAATTATTCCTGTGCCTTTTACTTTTCAATGGGAGAGATCAAAAACATGCACATCACTCTTTCCTGTTGATCAAATGACCTGTGGTAATTCCTCTATTGGTTGCATGTTTGTGTGCCCGGTTTGTTTGTGTAGCTACACAGGTAAGGACTTTATAAGCAATGAGCTTCTGTAGAGTTTCACAGAGTTGTGTAAGAGTAATCTCAGCCACTGGAAATAGCTAGAATAAGGAGAAGATTCAGCTGGACAGAGACAGAAATAGCCTTTTTTCAGTAGCACCTTGTAGTCCAAGTAAATGATAGATACAGGTAAATAGCAGAAATGAAATGAAGGGAATGAATGCTGGCAAATGGCAGAGAAGGGGGAAATTTTTCTAGCATGGAATGTAGCTGAGGCAGGATTAGTCTCAGAGAAAATGAGGAAGTGACTGAGAAAATGAGAAGGTGAAAGGTGTGCAAGGAAACAGGGAAGCAGAGCGAAAGAGATGGAGGGTAGACAACAGCCAGTTCATCATCAACTCCAAAGTTAATCCTCTGGAAAACAGTGTTTATACAACAGGAGATGGTCCTTCCCTCAGCAGCACTAAATGAAGCAGTTTTGAAGCACACTCCATGGTTTTAACATGTGTCCAGAAGCAGAAGATGCTTCCCATGATTGCTGCTATTGCTCAAAAGACACGCTGTGTCACCTCAGTTTGTATTCTCTGATGTGGATGAAGCTGAGTCAACTCTGATTAATTCTCCGACCTAGAGGAATGCCTGAAGTATAGTGGAGTATATTAATCCTTCTGCAATGCTGTGTATCTTCTATGCATTCCTCTTCTTCATAGTATCGTTCACAGTTTTCTATGGAAATCTTTTGGTTTAGGAGTGGGGCATCAATTTAAAATCCTTAAAATGGAAGGATATCCCCTGGCAATAATTACCGTGAAAGTCTGTAGTGAGCAGATTCATGTTTTTCACCTGTAATGGGAAAGTTAAAAGTAATGATGGAGTTCTGATTTGGTTCATCTAATCACTGAATTCCAAACTAACAGATTCTCTTGGGCTTGAAAAACTGGGCCAGAATTATCACGAGAATAGATTGCCTCTTGGTAATCCTGAATGGAACAAGGGCATGTTAATAATAGCAAAAATGAAAAATAATTAAAAATAGAATGTCTGATTCTCCCTGCATCAGGATTTTGTTTGCTGTTTTGCTGAGAAAGGGAAGGCTTTTTTTATAATAGATTAGATCCAACTTATCTGTAGCAGCTTGTGCTATTTAAAAATATTATTCCAAGTAATTCTTACCTCTTAACAAAAACTTATTTAATTTTTTTCCCGAGTTTTCCTTTTCTTATTTGCTAGAAGATTCTAACTGAAAAGATTCTGTAATGGCTAAGTAAATAGTTTTCTGAAGCTGTACTTGTAGCTAGGGGTATGTGAATTAAATGACCCTGTCGTTCTCTTGTGTCTTCATTCTGTGATTGTTCTGAGCCTGTGCAATGTTTCTATGACCTTCACTACAGGATTAATGGGAGTTATTTCCTCTATTGGTGCAAAGCAATTATGCATGCCATCCTGCTCTGAGATGGTTTAAATGAAAGTTGCCAATAGAAATGTTAACCTTCACCTGTCATAATGCTAGTATGTTATCTTGGGCTAATGGTGAAAAGAAGTCATGATTTCATTTTATTTAAATTTCAGCTGGGTATTTGACCATAAAATTATTTATAAAAGGAAACATAATAAAGACGGCAGATCAAGAGTTCAGCAGTGAAAAAGAAAAGTGTTGTGCTATTGTCTGAAATGTAATTATAGAAAAAACTTCAGTGTAAACCAGAACAGATGAGGCTTAGGACTCAAAGGTTTCTATACATGTGAAGGGACTGACTTCATCACTGCCCTTTGAAAATCCCAATATTTGACTATTTTCTTATGGTGACGTTAGTAAATGTTTATGAAAATGACTTACAGAAGCTCACAGTTAAAGTTTTTGACCTGAATACCCATCCTCAAATCAAAAGTACAAATTAATAGATAGGAATATTCTACTTCAAAAGTAGGGATTAGTCTAAAACTGAAGATTGCCTAGAAGTCAATTTTAGTTTTTATCTTGTTTTCTTTTGTTCTTGATGAGCACAGTTTGGTGAAAATGAAGGCTAGATAGTGTGGATTCTACAAGAGCAGCACTGAATGTAGAATTGTAATGGTACATGTGGTCATTCCCATTATGTGTGATTGGGTGAGAGAGGTGTGAAAATCAACCAGAGAAAGAGTGGGCTGAAGTGAAAATAGGTTGTTGTGTGAATACATATACACACGTCAAATAGGTTGTCTGGGACTAAAAAAAAAATTTAATTGTTTGAAGATAAATTAATAATAAGACATTATTTCTGGTAGAGTGTAACAGAAACAGGCTTAAAAGAGCAGCATTATATGACTGGTGATCCCTGCTTTAAATCACTAGAGTATTGTGTGTTCTAGAATAGGCTGCCCCTCTTCTCAGAATGTGAGAAATTTTTCCTAACAAGTGTAAAATCATATCATTGCAGGAAGCCAATGGGAAGAAATTAATTTTTGGTGAATCAATGCTTTTCGACAGAAAAAGGTCTCCCAGAAATTTCTGTCCAAAAAGATGAACCACAGACCCAACACTGTGTTCTGCAAACCTTAAACTCATGTAAATTGCCCTTTCTCAGTGGAACTCCTTGAACAAAACTTGCTCTTTTCCATGAGGTAGGATAAAATTCTTAGTATCAGAATTTGGTATATAGGATTATATAGACAAAAGCGCCACCATGAAAATTCCACCTGAATTCTGGATTATCTCTACTGACTTTGGTTTACACCTTCTAAGTGTTTTGCTTTGGCCGACTTGTTTTATTGAATATTTAAAAAAATTATCAGTATTAGAGTAGGGTGTAATTATGTTTGTCCTGTTTCTTTATTTCAGAACCTATGAATTTTGGAAGCACAAGGTGATCAATGTATAGAAACACAAAACTGAATCCAACTGCTCTAGCTACAGGAGGATTGCACCCTGATGAACTTGTTCCACTATTGCTGATCCCAGGCAGTGTGCCAATTTACTGCATCCTGTCAGGAAACCTGCATGAACACACAACTGCAGCCAAGAAAAGCATAAGGGGATACAGGTTTTAGGGATAGAAATGAACCTTGTTTTAAGCCTTTGTGCTGATAATCCACACTCAATTTTAATTTTTGCAGTCTCTTTAGATTGCACCAACAGTGAAGTTAAGTTTATTTGCTTCTCCTTTGCTGTCAGGATAGGGACAATGTGATCCTAGGAAATGCATCAGTGAGACTTCCCTTTGCATATCTATTAATAATCATACTGTACTTGGGTCAAATGCAAGGTACAATCTGACTGGGAAACATGGAGACAGTTAAATTGCATCTTGGCATCTGTGTGGAATATCTTGTACCACTATAATTACATTATCAAGGTGAAAGATAGGCAAATATGAAACAGTCATTGAAATTAATAGCATGAAGTGTAGCATTTACAAAGGAATATATAATTTTCTCAGTATCCTTTAATATCTTCCAGTTGCAAAGGATCTTTTGTTTAATGTCATCACAGCAGGAGTTTAGCAAACATGTAACTACCTTTTTTAATGAGGTCATTTAATGAAGATAGTTCTTCTCTTATTCTGATTTTTCATGCCATACTTCCTTCCCTGATACTTCTTGCCATATTTTCATAAGCTTTTAGAGAGTACAATTCTGTAAGCCTTCTCACCTTTTCACATCTAACCTTTACTTGGTTTGAAGTTGCAGCATTAGAATATAAGTACTTAAAAATCAAATTCATGATATCATTAATGTGGAGAGTACACTCTTCCACTGAGCTGTTCTGCAGTTATATTGCAGATATGATGATGCCATAGTATGGCTATTTGCCAAGTCTTTAACAAGAGCAATGGAGATATTTCTGTAAATTGTATACAAAATTTCAGTAAGAAGTAGGAAAGAGGTTGGGTTTTGTTCATACTCCTAAACTGAAAAAGGATCTGTGCAAATGAAATACAATTTGTTTGCCTCAACGACGTTATCACTTAAAATGGCAATGCAGACAAAAGGAATACTATTCATGTTTTAATGCAGAAGATAAAATTGCAGACAAATCAAAGGTATTGGTCAAGCAGACAGATTGCTGGGGATTGCTGGGGATCCAGGACTTGACCTGAAAATCAATGTCTTTGGCCACCACCATATTGCAAATCTACCTAGCCTGTTCCCCTGTCGTCCAAAACCATGAACTCAGCTTCTGATGTGTATTCGCTGTGTGAAGAGACTGAAACAAAATAAAATGGGTCAGTCTTGTGTCTTCTGAAACTGTGTGAAAACTCTATGGTTTCTTTTGCATTAAAAAGAGCCATGAACTCTGTACAGCTCACAAAGTTCAATCCTACATGGATGAAACTAAGATGAAAGGACACATGAAAGATTCTTTACATGTGGCTGGGTTTGATATTACTCAGAGCAGTTAGCATTTGACACCATTATGGATAACAGCTGAACTGGGATGGAGGGACTGGAGAATAGGCACTTCAACTGAATCTATCTGCTCTGATTTAGAATCACACTGTATGTTTCTACTTGAATAAAGATCTTTAACCTAATAAGCAACTCCAGTTTACAGGAACAGGATATATGAACAGATAAGGAAGGACTTAGAAACTGATACATGCATTGAAGGGTGTAATGCTGACTACTTCTGTGGTATTAGATGAGAATTAAAGAGACTTAAAGAAGCCATGTGATGGAAAAAGAAAATTAAAAGATTAATTACTTCATGGGAAGCAATTTCTTGGAACATTCTTCCTGGTTCATCATGTTCAGAATTATGAGGCAGGTAATTACCAGTTCTTTTCCATTTCTCACACTGTGTGGAGACCAGATCAATACAACTCTTTTTGCAGTCACCCTGGTACTTATCCATTCTACACTGGAGAAAAATATCTATCTCCTTTGATTCAAGAAGAAAGGATGGGTGCAAGATGAGCAGACACTTGACTTGTACTCTGTCAGTGTCCCTCCTTTGGACTGCCTGCCTGGCAAGATGAAAGACAATTTTACGCTCAGGGCTTTTCTAGAGGGAAGGAAAAAACCCCTCCAGCCTGTGATGTATGATTAGCTACTATTTATAAAGACTTTATCCTGAAAAACCTTCTGGAAGGGTCCTTCAGAGCTAGCACATCACAAATAACAAAGGACAATGCTTATTGTTTAGTTAAGCTACCACCAGCTGATCCATTGCCTTCCCACTCCTTGTGTTACCCTGACACTAATGGGTACCTTGGAGCACAGGAGCTGCACATTCCTGGGAGAGTGCTGGAAAGACTCAGTGTGTGCAGGGGCAGATAATTTTTTTTATCAGCCTAGTGCTTGCCTTATCTCGATAAATTTCTCTGTAGTCACCTGCTACATGCAGAGAGATGGAGTCCTGCTAAATGCACTGCCCGAGACATGCTGCTGTCTTGCTCCTCAAACTCTGAAACAAGCAACTGGGATTAATATTAGGAACCAGGACCAGTATGAGGTGACACCAATTTATTTGTGTTTTGGTTTCAGTTGGGACAGAGTTAATTTTCTTCCTACAGGTGGTGCAGTGGTGTGTGTTGGATTTTGCATGAGAATAACATTGATAGCACACTGATGTTTTAGCTGTTGCTAAGCAGTGCTTACACTAATTCAAGGATTTCTCATGTTTTCCATGCTCTGCCAGGGTGCAGGTGCACAAGAAGCTGGGAGGGGCTATTCCATGCCACAGAACATCATTGTCAGTGTATAAGATGGGAGGATTGAGGGATCAATCCCTGCTCAGGGACATGCTGGGCATCAGTCAGCAGGGGGTGAGCAATTGTATTGTGTATCACTTGTCTTTCTTGGGTTTTATTCCTCTCTTTTCCTTTTTTCTTTTTCTTTTTTTTTTTTTTTTTAATTTCTTCCTCTCTTTCTATTTCTCCCTTTTCATTATTATAGTGCTATTACATTTTATTTCAGTTATTGAACTGTTTTTATCTCGACTCAGGAGCTTTTTTTCCACTCAGTTCTCCTCCCCACCCCACCACAGGGGCACACAGTGAGAGAGTGGCTGCATGGTACTCAGTTGTTGTCTGGGTTTGAAGAACCTGCACTTAATCCAAGTACTGCTTCACCTGGAGCACGAGGCATTCAGGTCAGCTTGCAGGAGGACTCTGTTTATGAGAAGGAAATAGAAGTTCAGATTGCCAGAGGAACGTGCCAAGACCTCAGCTCTGTGTCCTTTTGAAGACATAGATGAACTTCTGTCAGGAGTAATTTAGATGTAATTTTCCTTGCTTCAAGAAGAGATACAGAGGAGGTGCCTTCTGGAGATATCTTTCAAATCAATTTGTCTAGTCTGCTACTTATTCTTCTGTCCAGGCTTAAAGATGATGCCCTCCCAGGCTGGAGATGCCTAGGGAAGGCTGGAATTCAGATCAGACATGCAGTATCTGATTCAGCCTGTCTTAAGGGATTCATGTTTTAATGACTGAGCTTTAAGGAGTTCTGGCAGGCATTTTATCAATATAGCCTGGCTCCAGAGACAGGACAGGGTCATGAGATGCAGAAGACCTGTATTCCTGACAGAACAGTGTGGTTAGGAACAAATCTTTATGAAACAGAGGACCTGGGGAAAAATACATAAATTAAAGCATTAAATTTTTATTTTAAACTTTAAACATATAGAATGGAATTAAAAGAAATTTTGGAGAGTTGTTGCAGATGTGTTTAATACTGAACCACACATATTGGATCATCAAGAGCACCAGTGAATTACCACGACCATATAATGACACAGAATGACTCATTTTCCACCCCTGGGCGCATCCTGCAAGTTCTCAGTCTTGTTTATTTATCTCAAGTTTAATTTGTCATCCCACAGAAAAATAAGCAACCAACACACAAACAAGGACTATGAGATCCCTCAAAAACCAAGAGAAATATACAGAGATTGTTAAAGAAACAAGAAGCAGGTGATAATGACCTTTAATTATGTAGTTAGACTACAGATGCTGATTTCATCCTTTATCTTCCTTTCTTAAGTGGATGCTACACAGCATTAGACTGTATTTACTGCCCCCTCACACAGATTTTCTTGTATACAACTTCAAACACTTTAAAAAAATGCCAAACATATAATGGAAAGTGATCAGAAACTTTTGTTTCAGTACCAATTTTGTAAAAAAAATTAGTTCAAAAGTTTAGTAAATACAAAAGATAACATAAAAAAACCCCTATTTTGCATCATGATTCTTAGAAGTCCTTGCCTCCTTTCAATTGCTAGATCATGTTTGTCATAGCACAAAATTAAATTTGAAGGGGCCCACAGAGTTAATTTTCCTGAAATAATACCTCAAAGTAATGGTTACGTTGATTCAGACACATTGTATCTGCACATTTGCATATTAAATAAAGGTCTTTCTTCCCCCAAGATGTTAGCATAGCCTTTTTAATAAATTCCCAATTAATTTTATCAAACATATTTGAATAAATAAAAGATGAACAGAGAGATGAGGTGGAACTCTGCCCTCTAATGTAGAAAGCAAGCAGAAACAAAGGTATTTTTTTCATTTTTTGGTTAATTAACTTTGCCTTCTGGGAATAAGTCTTCAATTGAAAAGATGCAGCAAAGAATAAAAATGTGTATAAATAAAGAATCTCAAAGAATAAAAGGGAAGGCTAAAAAAAGCACACTTTTAAAAAGACAGCTATCATATATTACCTAATTTTATTAAAATTACAGTTAAGGCTGGCATCTGTTCTAGAAGGCCTACAAACTACCACTTCTAAAGAACAATTTTAAAGGCTCAGGCAAAATATTTTTATAGATGACCCATTCCTTGTCAGCTTACTGTAGGGTGACATTCCTCTCTTTTTGAAGATTTCAATACTGATCATTATCTTCATCTTGGACTACAGGTTTGAGTCATCAGAGACATTCCTGACTTCCCATTTGTTAAATGTATTGTCCACAGGATAAAAGGGAGAAGCATACTTTAGACAAATGAAAAATATTCTGGTGATTTATTTCTGTTAACATGGAAAAAACAATCAATTGTTCTACTCCTGCAGTACACTTGAAAACCTTTAACTTGACTTTATGTGGAATATCAATACAGAGATGATATAAATATGAAGTTTGACGAATACATACATGTAAATGTTTTTTCCAACTTGATTTTCTTTTCTTGACTGTATTCTATACAAAAAAATCCTGTTCAGGGCGAGGTTATAAAAAGTTCATCTGATAGCACTGGCTGGGGCTTATTACAAATGTGGCTTGTTGCACATAGAAAACACTGCTCAGAGCATAAATCAGATCAACATATCTCCCTGCAACTGTTTATTGAGATGTTCCCTCAAGGCTAGCTCAGTGTTCAATTACTCCCACTAATGAAATAAGGGAAGAGGGCAAAACGGTAAATGACTAGAAGTTATCTCTTTATAAAATAACAGAATGGAAGAGAAATAGCACCAGAATACCATAATCCTCAAAGTGGTGTACCAGGCAAACGAAGGTTTGCTGGACAGGGACATGTACAAAGCTATCCCCAAGTCAAGTTTATACAATCAGAGTTTATCTAACACTCCTCTAATATATTCTCAGACCTCCTCCTCTGTGTACCGCCTCTTTTCTGTCATTTCCCAATAGCTGTGCTCTCTGAGCCTCTGAGAACTGGGGCTTCCATCCGAGGTGGGTCATTATGCTGCTTACAGAAAACACCTCTGTAGCTCTTTCTCTTTGTCACTCCATCTGGAGCCTTTTCACACTGAGAAAATTCTCTTACATTTTTATTGCATAGTCTGTGATTATTCCTTGGTTCTGCAGGCTTGCAGGTATAATAAAAGGTGACAATAGCTGGACATTAATACAGACCCTATTGCAAACCTACCCAGGGATCTCATAGCCACATGACTTTTTTCAATCCCCCATTTAAAAGCTTTAAATTAAATTTGCATTTCAGTTTTTACAGAAGATGGGGATGATGAGGTGCTGCAGAGAGCATCTTAATAAAGTTGGCATAGTATTAATTGTCATTCTTTTCCAGCTAAATATTCACTGATGATAATGACTCATTTTGCCTCATTATTTTTCTAGTTAAGGGCTTTGCATTGTCAAAGGTTTTGATCTTCCTTCTTTGCTTATATTTCTAATCCACCAAGGTTTTTCTCCTCACCCTTCCTCCCTTATTCAAAGCCAGCAAAGTTTTCACCACCCTTGTTCTCTTAGGAACAAGCTATTTGTGGTTTAGCCCAGCATTTTTGTGTTAAATCATCTTTCTTTTCTTTGTTGTCAACCCTTTAAAGATGTTCGTCTTGCTTTTCTGTAATTTATAGCTTCTCAAAAAGTCTAATCAATTTATACCTTCCCCACAGGTTCAGATCTGGCTTACAGTGCTGGCTGTTTGAAATTCACTGTAATAGGTGTTGCATTTTTGATAACACATTTACCAGTGTGTTAGCCAGGGTGATTTATAAAGGGTGCGTGGGAGGGTTTGATTTTTTGCCATACTTAACACAGATGAATTAGGTGAAATATTTCTCAATCAAAAACTGCCGCACAAAGCTTGACTTTCAACCACAGCATAAGCTCATTCAAATGGGATCTCTGAGCTTGAGGCATGCCACAAAATACAGCACTACAGCAGATGGATCCTTCCAAGGCAGCCTGTAGCCCTGCAGTGGGAGAAGACTTTTCAGACCACTGGAAACTGCTAAAACACTAAGCTCTCCACAATGAGAGCAAGAAATCTATGCTGCTCTCAGTAGACATTGATTTGCTTAGGTTAGTTCCTACGGGGAGGGTTTGTGGGCAAACCATTTTCTCATTTAGTTCTAGCTGGAGTAAAACTCCTCCAAGCGATATCCATCAGTCAGACCTTGATTTTTGAGCACGAAGGCACACTTTGTGCCTCAAATCCAGCAGCCCCTCTAAGACACGAATCAGAAAGGGTTATTCATGTAGAAACAATTTGCTAGGCATATTCAGTTTCCCCTTCTAAGGAAGGATTCCCCTGACATGAGCTGTTAAGGTCAGTGCTTCAGGACCCACAAACTTACTGATGCTTCAAGCTGGCCCAGAGCTGCTGTTTCACTGCTCTGGTGCTTCCACCTGCTCCCTCACACTGAACTCCAACATTTCATTTCCCTGTGCTTACATCTGGCCTTTGAGCTGATGGTAATTATCAACACTCTAAGGTAACAGTAAAAGAGCATGGCCTCCTTTTCCTTCTTTTCTGGTATCTGTTCAAGGACCCCAGGAAAGGCAGACAGGGAGAGGTGAGAACAGAGAAGCAGGAGCAGCAGTGAAGATGAATTTCCAGCAGAGGTCACGAGAACTCCCACATCTTCTGTGATCTTTCATTAGAGAGAATGCGTGACTTTAAGGTCTTTTCCTTCTTCAGAATCAGCGCTAGCTAACACTGCACCTGAAATCAGAAAGCAGAGGGGCCTGAAATAAAAATCTTTATCCCTACCCAAAGCACTTATACAGAAGCACAAGTGACTTTCCAACCTGCATATTTTCATAGTCAGAGCCATATTATATGGCCAGGACTCTGCCTCCAGAAAAAAATCCCCTCACTTAGGATGTAGACTGGAACCAAAGCCCTAAATCAGATGAAAAAAAAAAAAAAAAAATCTTTAGCCTGAAGTCAGTAATATACACTCATAGCACAAGTTTCACCACTCAGTGACCTTTGCTAAACTTGGAAATTATTATTACTGAGTTGTTTTCTTCTACTCCTGCCCTGAAGGCAGAAAACCCAAACACAGGTGTTTCTATTTCAACTAGTGACTGAACTAAAGGGTGTCTAGGTATTTTCCAGCTTCTACAGCTGGAAACTCTGATATCCTATTCCAGGCAAATGTCTGTCTGCAGTCAACTCACGTAATATATCCCATTGCTTTTATACTTCAATATTTGGAAAACTATCCATGAGAGTGTCTTAGAACAATATTGCCAACACTAACAAAAACTTACTGAATAGAATAAATTTATTTTTATTATGTGACACTGTAATAAGTGATTAGCTGTTAATGTGAAGGTGCATATGATGATTGATTTTATTTTGCAAAAAAATGTATGCCATTTTCTCTTCTTAATTGGTAATGAATTAATTTCTTCACCTCATATCACAGAGCACCTTAGTGATATGATTGCAACAGTCCACTTTTAACATCCCATCCTTGAATGTGGGGGACTGGCTACAATCTGAAATTCTTTGGCCTTGAGGATCTGTTTTTTTGTTACCATTTATTAGAATGAGCATATCCATTTTTACTGTAGCACCTGGAGCTACTCAAGTGAAGGAAGTCTAATGTAACCCCAGAGGAAAAGACACTGCACCTGCACACAGTCAGAAAATCTCAGTACTGTCTGGGATTTTCAGATAGAAATATAAGAATCCTACTGAGAGCCCTAAGGGAAATTAAGACAGTACAGTCTCAGGCAGAAAAGACACTTTTCATTTGTAGAGGTAATTGATATTTCATTTAAAAAAAAAAAAATTATTTAGAAAGTTTTGTTAAGAGAACATCCCCCTTATAATTATTAGTTCTCTGTGAAAGACAATAAATTTATGGACATAAAAATAGTTATCCCTACAGTCCCCTTTTTAGAGGGCTGCCATAAACTCCCACTTGGAGCAGGGCTCTCAGACAATGTATATGGAAGCTTACTTTAAAATTGAAGGTAATGAAAGGCCTGGGATCCCCAGGTTTACAAAGTAACTTGTTTGACAATTCTGGAAGCTGAGATTCTGAGGTTGCTTATAAAATCTGTTGCCCAGGAATTAGGACATGGGAAGTTTTACATTTCCTACCTCTGTAGTGTTTACAGGATGGAATGCTCTCCATCACTGAGATCAGGCTTCTCAGCTGGCTGAGGAAACCAGGTGGCAGAAAGGTACCTAAGTGTAGGAGCCATGCCCAAACTCCATGACAGCTTTGGCAAAACCAATCATTCTTTGTCACATACAATGGCAAATCAGCATGTATGGTACTAAAATGTGAACATTTCTTAATAAACCTAGCACTCTTAATAACCTTGCTGCAAAAGCCCCTAATAAATGGCTTTTCAAAGGCCAGACAAAGTACTTTCCAATAACTCAATCAATCATCCAAGAACAACCCTCACAAAAATCACCTTTCCATTCAGCTGCACCTTCCTAAAACATTCTTTGGATACAAGAAGAAAATATGGATGCAGTCAGGAAGGAAATGCAATATCTGTTAATGCAACAAAGTTCCACAGTTATTCCTCAACAAATTTGAGAGCTTTCATCTGCTTTCAAGAAGCTTCCTGCCTGGTTGATTACATTTATTTTCACTTCCCTCCCAAATAAAAACATCATCACTACTGATAACCAATAATCACTGGTCACTGTTCCTAACAGGGTTTACTTAGGTATGTTAGAATTAATGTCTCTCTGGTAATTAGTTTTAAATCATATTAATTCATATTCATATAAAATTCATTAAAAATCATCTACATAATGGGAATAATTCTCTCTCCTTTCCCCCCAGAGTTCTTAATTATGCGTCATATTTTCTGGTGAATGGCCACTAGAGAGGAGATAAAGCATCCATTACAGGTTTTGGAACTAAGGATAATTATTCAATGAAACCAAGTGACTAAGAGATAGGGAAATGCTTTAATGGTGTGCTTGTTAAGGAGTGACAAAAGTGGATAGCCTCAGAGAGATGGCCCAAAATTGATCCTCAGAATTATGGGAAAACACTGTTGCAGGTGAAATCTCTGATAAGTTGCAGATGCAAGAGGATATCAGTGTTCTGGGCTATGTGTGCTTGGGTAAGTGCTCAGTGAGTACTTCAAAATATACATTTTCAAATCAAAAATAAAGCTGTTTTCAAATAAAAAAAACAAACTGTTTTCAAATCAAAAAGAAAGCTGATTTTCAATATGCATATATATATATATATTTCTTGATATTGGCTCTAGGGCAAGAACATTCCTTAACTTACTCTCCTCCCTCTTTATGGGATACCGTTGGGGTGAATTTTGAGGTTTCTTTTGTAAGCTTCAAGTGAGATAGAGTGTTGAATTAATTCTGATGGAACAGACATCCTCTAGGCAAATCTTAACTGGTCATTCTTACACAGTGTCATTGTTTCATAATCCTGATCCCCTAGAAAAAAGAGCTACCCTCAATGCTTGGAAAGCCGCTAGCAAAGTACAGATGCTCTCCTGAAGAAACAAGAGGCCACTGGATGCAATGAAACCATAATATAGCATTTTTTTTCTTATTCAATATTTTTCTATGTTAGGAAATGAGAGAGAATGGGGAATTTTTCAGTTAACCAAGAAGAGTGAAATCACAAAATGTCTTGTAGCACCACCCTATGTATCTTGTCAGCAACATGACTTTACTTTAAATGATGGCTAAAATATATTGTTTGCCGTGCCCCTTGATTTGTTAAACCATAATCATGAAATTGAATTACAGGACAGGAACGATAATAATAGATGAAACTATTATGTGTCATAGAGAGGCAATTATGCTGTAGCTAATGATCTTTACTAATGGGATAAGATATACTGCCACATGTGCCTTGAAGACCATCATCAGATAAAACGGAGCAATCCATCACAAAAACCTTTAAGGCAGTGTTTAATTTGAGAGGTGAAAGAAATAAAATTGGACTTTGGAGGACATCGCAGATTCCATCCATGTAAGGAGATAGAATATTGATCTAATGAACTACACGACGTCTAGACTGTATCATTTACCTGGAGCCTGCAGCAACTGGATGCACACACATGCATAACCAAAAGGTTGGTGGAGTATAAATTAACTTTTCTCACTCAAAGGCAATGTGGTGTTCCATACAAACTGGAATATGATCATGTCCTGGCTACAGATTATACATCACACACTAATAGCAGGATTTCTACTGAATGCTGTATGGCTTTACCAAAGAACCTGAGCAATGGTGCCTTGCATTTGTCCCTGCCAGGGACTTAACAATATGGAAAAGAGGCAACAGGCAACAGTCAGAGGTTTTCTGTCACTGCTGTGTTTCTCTCCACTAGGTAATTTCCCTATTATTAACTGCATCCATTCCACATTCTCCACCATGCTCCTTGTGAAGCAATTCTTTGGGCAGCTCTGTCCAACAGCAGCAGAGGTTACTCTTGGGCCACTCACACCAATCTGGTTACAGCTGATAGCAAAGAGTTGACTGGATTATTTTCATGATGAATATCCCTGTCCACCAAGACAAGAAGGTATTTAATTTGGTATCCGAAAGAGAAATGCCTGTGCCTAATTGTGTGTGGGATATATGTAGATATTTATTCCTAAAGTCTCTGAATGGCACCTAACACAATTGCAATTCATTTGCAGCAGCTTTAGAGAAGCAAATGCCAACAGGCAGGAGTGACATTTATAAATACTGACTAAACGAACAATGTAAAAACAGAATAACCCCCAAATCCCCATGCCTTCCCTCTCCTTCTCAAAAGAACTCCTGCACTTCCTTCAACCTTTAAAAGGAAGACAGCAAAACCAAATGGGAATAATCTACTCTTGAAATTTTAACAGACTGTATTATTGAGTTTTCTGCATGACAGGTGTTGACCTATATTTAGGACCTGTGTATAAATCTGAGTAAAAAGGGCTAATAATAAATTTGTGTTGTGTTGTGTGTGTGCTTTGTTCCCCATCCCCCATCATGCTCCACGTGTTTTGGGTATTGATGAAAACTGTATTGATTGAGGAGGTTTGAGAAGCAGGCTTTCATTCTTAGAATAATGTTAAGTCTCATATAGGCTCTCTGCAAATTTCAGAGGATTTGCATGAGACTGAGCCAATTATCTAAGATTCAGCCAGCAGAATGTCAGGAAAAGCCAATCTGAGTTAATACAGACAGTTCAGTTTTGAGTCAGGGACTGCAGAGTCTCAGAGAGGTAGGAACATAATTCTGCCTCTGATTAAACACGATGTGATGTGCCAGGAGGTTCAAGACAAATTACTGGATCAGTTGAGAAGCTGCAGGTATTGTAGCAGTCCTGTTTCCTTTGTGCATTTTGGCCTTGTTTTCTGCACATTGTAGCAAACATGATATTAATCTAAAGAAAATCCTTAATTTGTTATGGATTTCCACTTTAAATCTGCTATCTAGCATAAGCGTTATCTTAAACCGATTATGCCTTACACTTGGATTTAATGTAGTAAAAACACAGGAGATAATTCTACCAATTACTTCTTGCCACTTTTAGTTGTATATGTGAGAAAAAGAGCAACATGGGCAGGTGGCTATTTTAAATGTTTGTAAAATTCGGTTCACTCTGGTAGGGGAATCTGTGAAATTTCATTTTAAGCAAACTTTAAATGCTCTTGTCTTCTCTGTCAATCTGGTGATGTAATATGAATAAATGTTTAGCCATATTAAATGAAAATAGAAAACTCTTGACTGGAAAGCAGTGCATGGTTGGTAACATGGACAAAAATATGAGGTCTAAACCAAAGGCAGGTGCTTCAGACAGTAAGCAATCTGGATATAAAATTAGCTCTGCTGGAGCCAATATTCATAGGTATTTTAGAGAAACTGAGACTTCTACATAAAATAGAAAAAAATGCAGCAGGGAATCTGCCCCACAGAGGAAGTTAGAAAAGTGAAATCTGTAATTCCCATGAGGCACCTTGGCAGCATATCTAAAACTCACTTCTCATAATAAAAAATAATAATAAAGAAAACCCAACAAAACCTGGAGGGAACACTTTCTGTTAAAAAAAAAAGGCAAAAAGATTTAATAAAAATTTTTCAACCAGCCTGATTTTCATTGCCAACTACATAAGTAGTGTTCAGCTGCTTGGTTTTTTTAGGACCAAAATAGCATTAATTATGTTATTAGGAAATACCCATAACAGATATATTGATAACATGTTTTAACAGGAAGCCACCAGGGAACTTGGATGCTTTGCTTCATTCATGTCTGACCAATGGAGGTAGCACAGACATTTTAAGGTTTGATTTAAGCTATTAGACTCTATTATGTGGGCATCTTCCATGTAAAAACAGTGCCAACAGCAACATGCTGCCTCAGTTTAATGAAATTTTCATCACTTCTTCCTTTTTTTGGATACTGAAAGAATAATTTCTCTTGTAAAGATGTTCTTAAAGAGGATGACTTCAGAATGAGGTGGCCAGATCTGAGTTATTGTCAGATCCCCTAACAAGGGAATGCTTCAAATTGCTGACATTCCTAGACTTGGAAATCTTCATAAGGAGTGCATTTTTCACTCTCTACCATGGATCAAAATTCTTCTGTTCGTGAAGAGGATGTGTGACTAAATGGTTGCTTAAAAATTGTGGGTTGAAGTAGAAAACTGTATTGTAAACAAATTTACAATAGAGTTTAATAGAAAACTTAGTTATGGTTGAGAGTATTCATAGCAGTTGAAACTCTGAAGAAGGCAGAGAGCTGCACTCTGTTCCAGCAGCTGCTTGGGAAATCCTCTCCAGAATCAGCCATACCCAGTCAGTGTAATCTGGCCTGGAGTGCCCATGGTATGGACAGTGAGAAAAAGAAACTCTTACTTTTCTCCAGGTATTCAATAGTACTGCACTGCTTTGGGGCATCCAACACTTTCAGCCCTCCCCTAAGGAATTTCTTTATTGAGTTACATGATTTTAGAATAAAATCTGGTGTGGTTTAAAAATATTTCGCTATGAAAAATTCCTTTAAATAAAAAAATACATTTTCCATAATTTTGTCATCTTCCTGCATTTTCCCACTTAAACATATTGAACACATAACTTCAGGAGTCTCAAAATTTATAAAATGATCCAATTTTTTCCTTTGTTTTATTCTACCTTTTTCCTTAGGTCAGGGTTGTTATGATAAGATTCTATGGGCAGCCTGATGTACCATTTAGAAACCTTGTCAGAAGCTCTGCTATGGCAAGCTGGATAATGCACGACAAGATCAATCCATGTAAAACAATTCTGCAAGCTGTTAGACTGCAAATCAATACATGAGGGACAGGAGTCCTTCTAAAGAAATTTTGCCCCATGGGGAAGATCTGTGAAAGCCTCCTGATATGAATGAAGCATTCTGTTTGTTCCTCTGTGAAGGGGACATCTAATTAGTGTGCTGCCACGAAGAGTATCAGAGGTTACACTCTCTCCTCGGGGAGTTCCTTTATGATTAAACACAAGCTCTCATTTAGGTTGCTTCAGTCAAGGGGTCAGGAAGGCAAAAGGAAGAATTCATTCACCCACAGCATTTGCATGTTAATTGTCAAGCTCCTTAGCTGTAGCACCCGACCTACAGATATGTGGACAAGAAATGTGAAGTCGTTGAGCTGAATTCTTTCTTTTTTTTTTAAGGTAATATAAGACCATTGTGGTGTTGACCTCGTGAGAGCTGCTGCAGAATTGCAGTGAACAGGAATATGGCCTCTCAGACAAGCCACGAGCCAACAAGCCATCAAAAGGGCAAAATTAGCTTCTGCTTATTTCTCCACTTGCTGACAATGTCTTTGGGCATCTAGGAGATAAAATATCATTGAAAAACCTGCAAGAAATAGATCTCCCCAACATGTAATCAAATCCCCTCTCTACTGCAAATATTTCTTAAGCCTGACTTGAAGCTTTTCAGCTCTGTAGCTGATTTACAGAGTGTGTACACCCACACTAAGTTTAGTCACTAGACTATATAAGAAGCTAAAACTCATTCACTGACTGAAAATTTGCCGCAAAGCAGAAAACGACAGGAAATTCATCAAGCATCTCTCTTAAGGACACAAATTGCTTAAAGGTGACTTTCCAGTCATTTTGGAAGCATTAAGAATGTTGCTCTTTCTTTTCCCTGCATAAAAAAGTGCTTAAACACATTGATCTGAGTGGAAGAGGCAAACCCATTTCTCTTTCCACTTGCTCTTACTTTAAAATATTAGGCATGTGAAAAAAATATCCTTTTTCAGACACTTGGAATATTTTTCAGCCTGTGATACTTCAAGTAAGTGTTTGATAGAATTAAATCTTTCAATGCAACACTGCTCTGGAAAGGTTTTATATAGAGATACAGTTTATAAAAACCAACAAAACCTGTAGCATCCAGCTGAGTGCCTCATTGGACAATTTTGCAATAAGTGCAGATTTTTCAAGAGTAAGGCCTCATTATTACCTCTGTTTAGTCTGCTGCATTGTCAGGTGGTTCCAGTGTGCACCTTTCCATACTAAAGTGTGATGACTGCCAGATTTGATAGATTAGGATGAGGATTGTCAGTGGTTTTCTGACCACAGTTGTTTTGGGAACAGGGGTGGTTTTTGCCAGGATTTCTGAGCCAAGGGAACAGAGGAAAGAAAGGGGCAAACTGGAATGCAAAATCCCAGGTACCATAATTATTCATGAGAAATCTGACTGGGAGGCCCATGGGAGATACGTTGCATACACCACGACACATACCAGGCCATAAAACATTTCCTAGTGTTCGAGTTTGAGACGGAAAGAAAAGCATCGCAAGAATTCTGAGCAAATGGTGATGAAGAATAAGTGAGATCACAAGTTTTGGTATTTTCTACAGCCTCTTGTGTAGTAATGGATTTGCAGAGTGAAACTGCTAGAGATTCAACAAAACAAGTGTAATTTCACACTGCAGAACAAAGGACAGAAAAGGCCCGGGGTTTCTTGCTAATATTAGTTTACTGTAAATTCCTCCTTAGAGTTTGAAAGAATGGGAACATCAAGAACTGATGGCTCTGACTCAACTTCAATGTGTAGAAAAGTTCCAAGACTTTCAAATTCTCAGTGGTATTTCTTGTTTGTTTTTTCCATTTTATTTTTTTCTCCATTTAAAAAAAATATCTCACAGCATTTGATTGGCTATTTAGTTTTACAGTATATCTATTCATAAATAAAAGGATATAAAGATATAAGAACAGAATAAAAGCATCTGAATTTTTTCACTAGCACTACAGAAGAGTTTGATTAAGATGTTTCTCTAAGGGAAAAAGTAGGATCAATTCTCAGTTCTTCTTTTCTGCAGAACATCATCTGTGTCTCCATGGGAAGTTTATTTTACATAGGGACTTCAGGGCACACCAGCATATAGTAACTAATTAATGTGTAAAGAGCTGATATCACACAGCTTGGTGGGAGATTCTGTCCATGCAGGAATCTCACAACATCAACAACGAAAATAAAATAAAATAAATATAACACAGTGCAAAAAGGAAACAAGGACAGGTACTCCAGGAGGAACACAGAGAAAGTGTCCAAGCAGCCAGGGATCAGATCCTGAAGGAGTCTCAGAGATTCTACCACTGTTGCTCATGGACTCAGCCCTGGGCAGCCCTGGCTCTGTTGGACACGGGGGAAGCTTCTGGCAGCTTCTCACAAAATCCATTCCTGCAGCCCCTTGCTACCAAAGCCTGGTCACACAAACCCAGCACAAATTTACTGGCTTTGTTTTATGAAGCAGACCATGGCTACACACTGAATAACAACAGCATAGCCAAACACATGTTTTCTACACTTCTCTTTTCCTGTGACTTGCCCCAGTTAGGCTGCAACTGACATTGTTCAGCTTCTTTTGTAACTTGTTCAGCTTTTAGCAATGCCCAACACAGGTCATGGGAATGTTTCTACTGTTTCCCACTGTAAAGAAATGTCTGTTATGGTGAAGTTGCCCATGTGCCATTTGAACAACCTCACTGTGGGATTGTCACTGTTGCTAAAATTATCAAGAGTTAAGTGGAGTGAAAAATATCATGGCATTTAGGACAAAAAGTAAACAAACACAAGAAAATCCCAAACAAAGTTGAATAAATAAAGGTCTACTAGAAAAAGATCAACAATTTTTAGACACACACAGATGTGTGAAATGAAAATTAAATTAGACAGCCAAGTGCAAAGCTTATGTTGAGAAAACAGAGAGCTTAAGACTTAAACAGAATATAGACACAGTTGAAACTGAGTTGAGTGTCCCTCTAGGCTTTAGTGCAAATTGAATAGACATTGATGGATTTGTTTTCCTTTCAGATTAAATTGAACTTTTGATTTGGAAGTAGTTTACCTGCTCCTGTACTTGAAAGCTACATTTTTCCTTAACTAATTTTCTCTTGTTAAGGCACTTTAGTTTTATAGTGGTTTATAGTGGTTTACAAATTGACACTGTAATTGTCTGGAAAGAGCAGGGAAAGAAAATCATATAAATTACACTTTTCTTTATTGCTTTACCCCCACAGTGGCCTGTTCTCTTTTTAAGAAGCCCATTTTGTGCTGTTATGCTTTTAAATACACTTGAACTGATTTCTAAAGTCAGATATCACAGCTTGCACAAAGCACAAACCTTTCTGACCATTTTTAAGGTGCTGCTGCAGTACATAAAAATATAAATAACACAAATAATTGTTCTAGTCTCAAAAGGTGTTGGTATTCACTATAAGCCTAGACCTGTGCAAATTGTAAGGTACAACCTTTGTACTTTTCACTGTTCTAGCCCTTGCAGAGGTCTCAGACCTGTTCTCACATCTGTCCTGCCTACTCTGGGGCTTGGGCATCTCCCCATCCCAGCTCTGGATCACCTCACTCAGCACAATTCAGGGAAATGTTGCTGTGCCCTGGATCTTACATCAGACTCAAGATCATGTCCTGTATTGTGGGAATGTGATGCCATGCCCTGTGGTTGGACTTAATGTCCAACATATCCCACTTATTCTGTGGCAGCATCATGTGATTAAACTGGCAGGCAGGAGTGAATTCGATGGTTCTTACCTAAAGGGCAGAGGGGTCTTCAAATGCTTCCAGTGCAGCCTCTGTGTTTGGAGAGCAGTCTCTGGGGGTGGATGGCCTTCTGTCTAGCCTGATACTGCCTAGTTTAGGCTGGTCAGCAGGAAACCACAGTGCATCCCAGGGAACACATGCTTTGAAAATGAGAGAAAATGTGATGCTGGTTTTGTCATTATTGTCTTGAGAGGAGTGGCATCAAGGAATTCCAGCCTGATGTTTAGATGCTGTTTAGATTCTTATTGAACTATATTCCTTTCTAGATAAACTAAACCACACCCACCCAAACCAAACAAAAACTCTCTTCCAATCTAAATTCATAAGTAGAGAAATAATTATTATATCCTACTGGCATGCAGAGAAACTAAGGCACAGGGGGTTTGTTTGGCCTGGCTGTAATCATACAGTGGGTCTGTGGGAGACCTGAAGGTCAGATTTTCCAAGCCCATTTTAGTGGTCATGGTACAGATACTAAGCATCATTATTATCAGAATAAATATTATGACCCTACTTGTTCAGGCCACTCTGTCACTAAATTCTACAGGAATATTCACATACAGGAAACTGAGGTTTAAACTTCAACAAAATAACATCTAAAGCTCTGCTGAATAGTTTTGTGACTGACTGCATTGAGAATATGGTCCTAACTTACAGGTGGTTGGACCGTATATGGTCTGGTTGGGCCAACACTGAGGAGCACTATGAATTGTAATTGTATTTTAACCTTTCAGGAAGGGCACCAGATTGCCTTTGTTTTGCACAGAGATTTCCTTTGCTACTTGGCATTTAGAACATCTGTTCCAGGGAAATATCAGTCAGTGGATTTTCTGCTTCATGCACAGATTAATCTCGTAACATCAACAATTAATGACTTATGCTCAATGTAAAGGGAAAAAAATTCTTTGTTTACCTCAGCATCCTTCCCCAATCCCTGCCATGTCCTTTCCAGGTGTTTTCCTCAGGATATAGGGAAGTGAAGGTAGAGAGAGAAAGCGGAGGTAAGTCACTAAATATAGACTATAGACTACAGACTTCTGAAATATTAGACTATAGACTTCTGAAGTATTAAAAATAAGCTTAAGAAAGGAAGAATGTGAGATAGAAGCTATGAGTTTGTGAGAATTGATGCCGTTTCTTGTCTGTCAACTAAGGAGTATCACAAACAGAGGCAGAAACTTTTCATTCCCTTGTTATATAACTGAGCACTTTAAAAGATTGCAGATTGTGCCCACAAAATTCAGGGTTCTGCTAGAAATCTCCCTTTGCTTATTTCATTTTCATGCACACAGAAATAAAGAAGACATACAAATTACAAAGTAAATTGTTTCCTGCTGCATCAGATGCCCAAGAGCCAGATGTTCAGTCAAGGTGAAATAGGTGCCTGTAACTGTCTGCACTTGAGCTCTGACGCTTAAGACAAATCAAGCATCTTTCACTGTGTATGACATTCTCTCACAGAAAAGAATGTCTCCATGTATAGAGGAAGAGGCAGCTAGAGCTTGAGAGATACATGAAACAGAATCCTTAAGGATGATTGGATTATCATGGTCTTTTCAGACTGAGAGTTGCTGCAGAAGCATCTATCTCCAGTGGCAGGATTTAGGCAGATATTTGTTCCCAAATCCAGCCTTGCTACTCAAGCCACCAAATCATTTTCAGCTGGTAGCAATTTTTTGGATTTAACTAAAGGTCAGAAGGTGGCTATAAGAGTCTAAGTTAGACTTTACAAATAATTCAACATCTACACTGGAGTGTAGAAATTATTACAGTCAAAGCCCCAGCAAGCAGAGATGAGAAGCCTTAGTGGTATTTTGCTGCATTTGCAGGACAAAATTTATAGCTAAAGTTGGTATCCTTATCAGGAGTTTAGTTTTACATCCAAAGTGTTAGACTGAAAAGTATGTCTCAACTTTTGGTCTTCCATGACATAGAAGTCTTGTTTTCCTCTGTTCAAAAGAAACATGAGGTGTGGAACAGTGGTGGGCTTTCTGATGTTTTAACTTTTCTGATGTTTTAACTTTCAATTATATTTTTCCCCTTGAATAGTCCAGTCAAGGAAAAACATTTGTGGAAAAACTCTTGTAGAACATCAGGGGTGTGTAGTTTATCCCATTCTCAGATCTATCAACTCCACCCTGGGCTCCTCTTTGAGGTGCAAACAAATATTCAGAAAGATAGTTGTTTCCTGCCTAAGAAAGAGCAGGTGGGAAAACTCAAGTAGACATTTTCTGGAAGAAAATTCAGTACTTCTTCATCTGAGCTGGATAGGAACTAAATGATGGAGAATGCAAAAATTTGCCTTCAGTTTGCAGTATCTGTTTTAGTTCAGTTTTAATTTTGTTTGAGATATATGATTTAAGGTTTCAATAGCAGCAGCAGTCCTCTCTCTTCCCGGACAGCTAACTCACCTCTAGTTGTTTCCCTGTTCTAATATGAAAGAAATTTGTTTACTGGAAGAATCAGTGGGTGCCAGGCTGTGTTTCCCATGACAACTCCCTGAGTTTATGCAGTGCCCTTAACTTCTGCCATAAGTTTTTGTACAATGTCCTTTCTTCTTTCCTTGTGGCTTCTCTCTCCAATAGCTCTGGGGAAGGATGCACAGTGAGCATAAACAGCACCAATAGTGACTCAAATTCTTCCCTGAGAGGGCTGAAATGCTTTACAAATCATCAGAGTTGTATCAGGAATTAATGTGGCCACTTATGTGAGCAAGGGAATTGGGAAGTGTTGACTGCATATGCAGGCCCTTCAAAATGTGCTCTTGTGATCCAAACTCAGGAGTGTGCAGAGTGAAGCAAACTTCTTAAATTTCTGTTTGAGAGACTGTCCTGAACAATCATGTTGCTTAATATGATGCATCATATCCTGTGATATAAAAGAGGAAGGTAAGCCTTTTTATTTAAAACCTGTGACAATGCCCAGTGTTGTTGACTGAATTCCAATTACCTGGGAAGCATTCAGCACATCACATTTCAACATGTCATCTCTCCTAAGTGGAACCAATTGCATTAAAACAGTCATGAAATTTCAGGCCCCCAGACTTCAGTAAAAATGTAATCATAAAAATTTAAAATGCATATATTCATTTTCCCCCCTTCTGCAACAATATCAGGCAAATACGCCTCATTGGGATTCACCACAGGCACAATTATCAATGCTCTGTCTGCAGAATTGTTAATGAAAAAATTACATACACAGACTCTTGATAAACTGTGCATCTGATTTCACTGCTTGTGAAGCACAGAGATATTAATTATTACTGCTGTCACTCTTCTGCTAAGAAATGGTGAAAGTTTTCTTTAGGCATTCCTCAGTCTTTCTTAAACACACAGTAACTTGATCTAAGGGCAAACACCAAAACATCACTGGCATGGCACCAAATAATGGCTAACTGGAAAACCCACAGAAAATCCTAGTGCCACGTTGTTTGATTTTAGTTAGGACTGAAAGTGCTCCAGAAACTCTCAGTTTACACCACTCTGGAGTCCATTGTTCTCTAACATTCTGATAGTTTACATTAGTTGTATATAAATAGGAACAAGAGATAGGTCAGCAAAAAACCTAAAACCCAATCAAAACAAGATTTTCCTTAACATTGTATTTTGCCTCTGCAGAGTACCCTGTAAAATGTAAAGTTAGGCTTCAGATAACAATGATCTTTGAAGCAGTCAGCAGCAAACCCCAGCACTTCCATTACAGGAGGTATTCCCGATATATTCAACCATATTCAAGTCCAACTATTTCAGGCTCTGAGAGGTTTGGAAGAATTTTTTTCCCATTGTTCTTGAAATAGGATCTATTTTCTTTTCAGAGGGTTTGAGCTTAGGCTTGTCAGGCCTTTTAGTTTTCTTTTTCAGATTCAGCATGTCTTTGGTTGCATTTCTCTAGGTCTGCATGGATTAAAACTGTTAGGGCCAGTGTGGTCCTCCTCTTCTAGGCTGGCTGATTCCAGTTTCCTGAGCAGTACAGGAGGTCATCTGCTATTAAATGGCAGAAGTTACTCCATTTTTATAATTGGCTCTTCCAGCTGCAGATAGATATTCAAGGCCCGTCTGGTGAGCACCCAGTCCCTACTCTTCTCTGATCATGGCATTCAAACAGGCTGGCGATGGATCAGGTCACTCCAGGCCAGTGTCTGTCAAGCCATTGCCAAAGCCATTCTCTGAAAATCTGTTCCAGTTTTGCTCATCCTCTACCTTTGCACATCCTCCAACTTTATCTATTTCTACAGTACAAGCAAGCCCTGATATACTGATGACATATGCTTTTATATTACAGTTATTAGTTTAAATTTGTATGTCAGCTTCTTAATTTCCTCCAAATTTTAACTTTAATGAGGCAGCTTTAGGTTCGTATGTGAATGTTCTGAATGCATCTGTATGACATCCTCTCCAAAATAACGCAGTGGGGTACATTACTTCATCACTGAGGGTTGTTCTCTCCTTTTTTCCCTTCAAATAAAAAAAGGTAAGTTCTAAATAAATAATTCCATTAATTGTTCCTTTTTCAATAATTTCATCTATTTCTTTCTCACTTGAACAGCAAGCAATAGAGATATTATCGGCTTGGTACACCCATAAATATACTTTCACTGGGAATCACTGGGAAAGATTTGCAGAAGTCTTACCAAAATAATTTCAGAAGGAAACTGAAAGAAGTGAGCACTGGAAATAATAATAATAATAAAAAAGAAAAACTTCTGAACCGCTTTGGTCATACTTGTAGGAAGAATGTTGAAGGTTGTTTGACAGTTGATTGTAATTTTTCAGAGTGGTTTTGTGGATTATGGTTCATCTCGGGTGACAGTGGTAAGTGAAACCTGTGAGTGAGAACTTTGAAGGGTGACACTTCAGTATAGGCCAGTTACATTGCAAGAACTGGTGGAGTAAACTGGCACTTGTAATATAGTAAGTGGCTTTCTCATTTTTGTGTGTGTGTGAAATGCTCTTCTCTCTTCTAAATCTTCCTGAAATCACTCCAAAGGTGATGCGGAAGAATCAGCAATAAAAAAAAAAGAAGATGGTCTGTTCTCCTGAGATTTTTATTCCTTTAACTTCTATTTTCTGTGAGCAACCGAATGAAAAGATTTTCTTTCATCAAACATTTTCTTTGATGGCAGTGGTTTGGAGTAAATGTGTGATAAGAATATCTGCAACATAAAGAAAGCTGGGAGTTATGAATCAGTCCCTTGGCTGACAGTGGGCAGCCCTGAATGTTATAAAGGAGAGTATGAGAAATCTTATGCTTGGCACAGGTGGACTGGTTCTCAACCATCCTAATCAGAGTTGCCTTGGAATTGATTTAACCCTGAAGCATGAGGTAAGCTTTTTGATTTATTTTGTTTGTTTGTTTTCTGGGATTTTTCCCTCCCACTTCCCTCCAGTAGCTCTTTATATTTTTATGAGTAAATGACCTTTTCTTCCTCAGAGCTATACTTGGTACCAATGTAACTTGTAGTGATGAGTGTCACTGTTTATTGATTTGGTGAGTAAGGGTGCAGAACTTTCTTTCTAACACAACAAATTGTCTTTCTTATTCAAAATATTTTTCTCTTCTGCAGTTGCTCCCCTTGAAAGCAAATGACTGATGTTTTTGCTTTACACTTAAGTTTCCAGTGCTTCATTTATGAGTGCATGTGCTTTTTTGGGTAGCCTGTCTTATTAATCTCTTTAAGATAAACAAGCCTAGTGTTTTTCATTCTTTGTAGATGAATTTTCATGATAATTCTGTCATTCTAGGGACCTTTTTTAACTCTATGGTGCTTCTTTTGATCTGGAATGTTATACATAGCAGTACTCCTGATTTATATCATGGCATTCTATTTTTCATATTATATTCAATCCACTAAAACACAGGTAGATCTTCACCAGGATGCTACTGCTGGACCATTCACAATACCACAGACTGGCTTGTAGCAACAGCAATGATTAAAGAAAAATAGTTTTAAAACCCCAACAGAAAAACCACTGAAAAATATCTTCTGTATTAAGTTAAAGGTATTCTAAAATTTTTAAATTATTATTAATAATTAATACTTAATAATAATTATTATTAAGTATTATGAAGACACGATGTTAAACCCACAATAATCTAAGGGACAATTTTTGGATTACAATAGCACTCTGTGTAGATCAAGGTACCATTGTTTTGCTGACACAGGTTTTTCTGTACATGTACTTATTTCCTGACTCAATGTTGGTTACTGTTTAAACGGCTGAGACAAATTTAGTAGTTGTGGTGCTCAGCAGCTCTATTATTTTCATTAATTTTGCAGGCAGAGAAAAGGATTTATATGCAAAGACCCATATCTTGCAATCACTTATGCAGTTAATTAAAAACAGATGATTAATCAGATTGATTACAATATGATTGTTTACACGCTTAAGAATAATTAAGCTTGAATGGATGTGGTTAGGGGGTTGAGACATTTCTGCATAATCAGAAAGGTATTAGTTGTGGGAGAAAAATATGTGAATTGCATTATTAATTGCTTAAGTTACTGTCTTGGCAGAGTACAGATGCACAATTATGTCTTCAGTGGCCACTCTGTGAGAAATGACATAAGATAGATGAGAAAAAAACAGAAGTGCAAGTAGCAGGGATACGAAGCTATTGCATTTTACTGCATTGCATATTTGTAGAGGTGGTTGTTAAGCAAAGTCAAACATGGCAGAGTCACAAGAGTCTTCAGGAAATCTGAAGAGATCTTCAATCAGATCCCACCTTGAAAACTGAGCTAAAGACATTAGTTAATAAAATCTTCATATGTGCCCTAAGCAGCAGATTGATGCAAGGTTTTTGTTGCAGAATTAGATGATGTTCTTAAAACACTCTTTATACTACCTTGGAAATGTGTTTTTTGTGGATAGGAAATCTGCTTGCAGTTTATTTGCTGCTTGGAAGAAGTGATGAAGCAGAACAGATGTTTATACTTTTTGCTGCTTGTGTGGAATAATTCCAGAGAAATTTGGAAAGCAGTAATGGAATTTAAAGAGACTTCAAATGTTGCAAAATTTTATCTTTCCTGATGCACAATGCTTAGAAAGAAAGAGGTTTCCAGGTGAATTAAATTAAGCAAGGAATGATTCTCAGGTTCCTGAGCAGAAGGAGGTGAATTATTTGAGTCTCCAATAGGTATTTGTAACTAGAAGAAAAGAGGCAAAGCCTGTGTTGAAGACACCTCTAGAGAAGAGGTGGATGTGTTGCTGACATGCAGAAGTGAGAAGGCCAAGAACAGATTTTGTGTTTACTGTGAGGTTAGTGAGAAGATAGGAAATATGGGTGCCTTCACGAAGTAAATTTTTCCCCTAATGGGGCTATGGTCAATTTTTGACACAGTTATCAGTGTGAGATGCTAGAAGGGTTTTATTTGAGGCACATAGTTCCCTTAGGCCAGCTGCTTGTCTCTACACATCTGTTGTTTGGCTCCCGAAGAATTCTTTACTGAGCTGAGCATTGGCTACGACATTTGCCAGGCAAACTCAAAAATCTAATGCCATACATTATTAACAATGATAAGTTTTCTTCAAAGAGAACATATCAAAGGGGGAATTGTGTTCAGGCATTCTATGCCAAGTGGTCTTGTTCCATCACTCCATGGCAAATACAGTTATGCATTCTCAATACTAAAGATGCTTATCAATACATATTGCAAAGTGGTAATGAAATTTGGAATATCCGATTAGTCATGGGAAAAATGTAAAAGAGTATTTTATTTATATTTCTAACATAATTTTTTACACTAAATGACCAATTATATTTCTATTAGAAACCATCTATTTTGCATATTTTAATGTTTAGTTACTGATCCATTCATGCCTACTGAATGTTTAATTCATGGATACCTTCAAACACTCACTGTTACAGGATGTTCTGTTAGGTTCTGGCTGGAACTCCAAAGGAGTGACATACAGTGGACTCATGGCCTAGAAATATCTGCCAGCAAACTGAAATGCCAATGTCACTTGACTGCACCAATGTCATGGTGCCATCCACAAAATTATTCCTTTTAAATTACTGGTCAGATCTGGTTTGAGCTGGTCAGGTCCATTATGAACTCATCTGGATCCAGTTTGAACTGCTTGGATCTGGTTCAAACCAGATCCATCTAGCTCCAGTTCAAAGAAGACTGGACCAGTTCAAACTGCTTTCAGTCGGTTCTGCACCGTTTGAACAGGTTGAAACCAGTTGGAACCACTTGAAAGCAGTTTGAAGAAGTCAGGTTCAAACCAAAAAGGTTTGGAACCGGTCAGGTCCAATTTGAAATAATTGGGTACGGTTTGTGTAATTGGGTCAGAACTTGTAGGATCTCTTTTGAACCTCTAGGAACCAGTTAGATCCAGTTTGAACTGGTTTGAAGTGGTCTGAGCCTGTTTGAAGTGCTTTCATCTGGTCTGAATTGTTTGGAACTGTTTTGAACCAGTCAAAACCATTTTGAACCACTAAAACTGGTTTGAACCAGTTTGAATCAGTTTGATTTGGTTTGAACTGGTCAGGTCTGGTTCAAACTGCCTGGGTCTGGTCTGCACCGGTTTGAACTGGCTGAAACATGCCTGCAAAGCTGGGTACTTATATGGCCTCCATGGCTCCTGGGTGCACCTCTGTGAGCACAAGGCACCCTTGAGGCCTGTGCAGCCAGAGCAGCTGCTCAGGCTCCGTGCCCAGGTCACAGCAGTGTCAGCCTTGGGGATGGGAGAGAGGCAGCTCCCTGTGGCACAAACAGCAGGGAATGTGAGGCAGCGTCCTGGAATCGCTCTGCTCCTGCTTGGAGCAGGCAGTGTGCACTGCTTTTTTGTGAGGCACACAGCTTCTCTCTGCCAGGAGTTATCAGAAGAAATCTGACTACTAGTCAGCAAGAATAGGATCAGTGAGAAGAGTCCACTTGAAGAACTGAAGCCATGAATACAGCTGATACAAAATCCCAGGGATCACAGCCAGCACCCCTTGATCAGCTATTTGTGAGCATCAGAGACTCACAGGTACAGAGCTGCCAGTGCTGAGCCACACAGAGCTCGTAAAACAAACCCCAGAAGTTAATTATTAATCAAAGCCAGCAAAAATGTGTTCTCTTTAATACAGCAATGCCAGTACATAAACTCTTGAGCTAACAGACACTCTAAAAAATGAGCTCTGATTGCTGTTCTAGCAGCTGTTTCATCGGCCGCTTTAGAACCAGCAATATGTGAGTCAGCCATACATTAGCAGATGACATAAGGACAGTTCAGAGTTGAGGCGAGCTCCACTCAGAACATTTATACATTTATAGAAATGCCTGTTGAAAATCCCAAGAGAGAAGCTGGGGACAGGGAACTGTAAGAGGACATCACTATCACAGAAGGCAGAGAGTTCTAGACCATTATCTGAATTTTCTGTTGGGGATTGCAGATAAGAATAATTAAAATGGCTTTGAGACAAACCAAAATAATAGGAAGGAACCTTCATGTCTCTGCCCCAAAACAGCCAACCAGTACCTAGTGGACAGAGCAAATTCATAGACATGCAGGTGTGTTAATTCAATAGGCTTTGTGCTGTCCAGTGTTATGTGTCTTTTCTGAGGGACACTGCTACAGGAACACTCAGATTAACGAAAATTCACTTAAAAACTCAGCCTGCAGTGAAGCCAGTGGGACAGTGTCATTAGAACTTCTCTTCCCACACTCCTGTTTTATTTTGTTGTCACTTAATATCTTAGTAAAACTAAGTAAAACTTAGCAAAAGTAAACAAAACCCTTACACAAATACCCAAACCCACTAACCATCCCCCCTCCCCTTAAGCCTCTAAAGAATTTTAAAACACTGCTAGAACATCAGAGAGCAGGACTGACCAGAAAATTTGCGTTGATTTCTAGCAAATGTTGCTGACTTGAACAGTTTAGATGGGGAGGCAGTTTGCTTTTGTTGAGTTTTGCCAAGTATCACTTAATGAGAAGAGACATGAAAATATCCAGACATTGAGGGTTTTTCTGTGCAATGAGTTCTGTGATTCTGGGCTTTAATATGTGTGTGTGCTGAGTTATGGCATTTGATTATGCCAGTTATTTTATAAATTTCGAGGCAGAGAGAATTCACAGGAAATGAGGAAAGAATACATCCAGCCTGTAATATTTTTGTGCTTCATTCATTCATTCTTTTTTTTCTTTCCACTCTGATTCTGAAAGAAAGGGGTAAATATATTGCCTTTGTAATTGATCTGTTCTACAAAACCACTGAGCAACCTCTAACTCCAGAGTCCTACAAGTTTCCTTGAAGGCCCAGGTGAGTCCAGCACTGCTGTGCTGAGTGCCTTCCAAAACACTGCCAGCAAAACCTGGGAGGAGCAGGCAGAAGAGGCTTTGATGCTGCAGCAGTGCTAAGGGAAAGTACACTGGGCAGGGAGATGCCTGCTGGGCTGCAGCCAGAAACAGAGCCCAGGGTGGCCATCTCAAGTGCTGTTCAAAAGCCTGTTCTTCCTCCCTGTTCCACCTGTTGCTGCACAGAACTGCTGAGAGGCATCAAATGCTACCTTTGCCAACTTCAGCTGTTGGTCAGGGAATCCTGCCAATGCCTCTGCCTGGGATCAGTCCCATACTGTACTCTGGCTTTTAAAATTCACTGCATGCCCTCTCTTTTTTTTTTTTTTTTTTTTTTTTTATTGCAACTAAAATTCCTGCTGGTTTATGATGCCAGGCTCTAATAAAGACAGGCTTTGCGTTGTGTACTTATAATGCTGAATTAGTCATAGTGGCAGCTTTGAGGGCACATTTATTTCTAGAACCTCTTGTTTAATTTATGATTCTATCTTGTCTTTCACAACTCACATTTTTCTCAGTAATGCTTCCAATTCCACAGGTTTACCCATCCAAGGAACAACTGACAACAGAAATATGAACCCTTGTTCTCTCATAAGGATGCTCACAGATATTGATTCACCCTTACTTTTTGAGCACTGGTTTCTGTGTAAGATATGCAGCAGGTGGTTCTCAAATTCTTCTCTTCCCTTCTGTGGTACAGATGAACACTGCCAGTATTGATTCTGTGCAGAATTTATCTTAGTGCACTTCTTGTCCTCTCAATCATTATTGCACAGGTACTCTTTCCTCCAGCTTATGTTTTGCTAGCTGCAGTGATTGTTCATAGACTGACTAACAAGGCAAAAAATGGAACTTGTTTCCACTGTTGAGCAAGAATCCAGACCTGCCTTCTAAACTTTGCCTTTGAGCTGCTACAGGGTGGCTTCTTCAGTTGTCCTCCCTATTATGATGCATTGTACTCTTCACATGAAAAACTTTACACTGGAAACTGCCTGGAATAGCTAAAAACAGGTTATACAGACCTTTTACAAGTTCCTCCGGTGTGGAGAAAGATGCTTCTCACTGGAGGGGATTTTAACAGGTTCTGTTACTGGCATTTGGGTTATGGAGGGTGACTACTCCTGTGGACGTGTCTCTAGACACCAGGGCTTGAATGTAGTTCCCTGGCAATAGAAACATCAGTATTGCTTTGTTTCAAAAGCATCATAAGAAATTTCTCAAGGGCATTCCACATTATTATTTTTCCATGCCTCTTTTCTCAATGATAAGTTTTAAGTTTTCCTGCAGTTTTGGTGGAAGGCTCTGGTGCTCAGCTCCTCGTGTTGTCCGCTCTTCCATGGTGTACTGTAAGGCTTCAAGTACTGAAGTTAAATGTACATTTTTTTTGGTTATTCTACTTTATACAGACTCCAAACATGAGTCTAGATTGTTTGGTCTAGTGGAAAGATCCCACATCAATACAGGAACAAAAAAGAAATAGCTTTTGACTTCAGAGAAAAAGAAAGCTTAGTTCCATTAATTGCTGTCACTGTGACAAAAGTCCAGCATAACAAGAGGGGTTCAATCTCAGTATTTTCCAATACTTTACTTTTGATATACCTGTGTACTGTAAAAGGAAACATTACTATTATTAGAAATGCATTCTAGCAGTAGTATTCCCCATGTGTCAATCTTAGCCACCATTCACATCTAATCTGTATGTCTGGGATTTGTCTTGTGAATAGTCCCTCCTGGAGTTTCTGATAGCTGAATTCATGTGTAAGTGCTTTGATTGGAGTAGTGAAGGACAGATACATACTCCTCTGTCAGTGGACAACCAGAGGGAGCATTTTGCTTATGCAAATAATTAAGAAATGCTGCAGCAAAGAGAACAAAATGGCTTCCCAGGACTGAGCAGCCCCCTGCTCATGCTGTCATTTCAGGTTTGCTGCCTTGCAGAGAGAATGGCTGGCTCTGTCACTCAGAGGGGAACACGTGTTAACAGCTACATGGTTAGTGTTTTAGCAGTGCCCCGTGTGCTGACAGCACTTCATGTGAAGTGCACTTGTTCACCTGGGCAGAAGAAACCTCTGGGAACTTTTGGACCCAGTTTTGTTCTATTCAAAATCAGCTGGAGATTTGTCATTGACTTTAATAGGAATCAGATCAGTCCTTTAGTGCAGCATAAGTGGCAGACAGAGGAGAAATTGAGACTAAATGGGCTAAAGCTGGATTGTCTTTGTTTATTTTTCTTTGCCAATGAATAGGTGCTGATGAGTTTAACTCAGTCTCATTACCAAAATGGGAACTCTTAAAACAATGTTACATTACTGTATTTTTTACGTATGCTAAAACTGCAGCATTATTATTCTGAAAAGTGGCAAATCTGTTTGCAAAGCTCATTGTAGTTTCAAACTGCAATTTAATATCAAAGTTTATTCTACCAGACCTTAGGATCATGACTTTCCAAGTGAAACTGAGGTAGAATTTAGTCATTCAAAGATAAAATTGGCATACTGAACAGTCTTTCTTAGATAATAACTTTTCTTCCATGGAAAACTTCAAAAGACAGTACATATCCCAAAACTTATCTCACAGAAACACTTGGCTGGCCATCTGTGCATCCAAGTGTGTCTCTGGTGCTACTCATGCTACTCATGCACATTCCTTTGGTGTGGAAGGTATTCTCAGACCATGCCCTTGCACGTTGGGCTGGGCTCCATTAAAAAAAAAGAAGAATGCCAGGTTGTTTCCTTTCGATTTAGCTGTTTAGGGTGGAAAAACTGTCTGATCTTCTTGCTTAAAGAGTTTCTCTGGGGGTAAAGGAACATGCTGAACCAGGCAAGATTCTACCCAAAGCATTTAATTGTTGGTACTGATTGCCTCCTTGATGTTCAAATTTATAATTTTTCAGATCAGTTGGTAGTGAGCTAAATTAAGTAAAATCTCCCCAGTTGTGTTAGTTTTGCCTATGATCACAGGATAACTGTTTACAGAAGGGTGTGAACTGGTAATTGCCCTTTTTACTGTGCAGTCCTAATTCACTGTGTGAAGACATTGTCACACTATTGGCTAAGTATCAGTGCATAAAAGTGTTGTAAGTTACTTGACGGCCAGATACTGTGAAGGGAAGCACTGGCAACACACTGGTAAATAGCCATGTGTCTTGATTTTAAGCTAAACTATTGCTCCTCAATTGTTCTTATTGCACATGTGATAATTTGCTTTTCGGTCAGCCTAGATAATTTAAAAACATGATCAAAAAGTATACCATGGGGACTAAGAAATCTTAGTCTTCCTCTTTTGTCTGACTTTGATTTGACATGAAGTCCATTAATTGGAGACTCCACTCTGTCTTAATGGCAGAGAGGAAGTTCTGTTTTTCCCTATTTTCTGTTTATGTCTTATAAAAGCATGGAGAAAAGCTTATTTTGCATTTCTCTGGAAGAAATACCAATTACTGTTGTTCTTCTAAGCTTTGTGCTCTAAGATAGTACACAACACTGGCATTCCCACAAGGGAAAAAAAGCATTTCATTTACAGTGGGAAGTAAAATGCAGAGGGTAAGCATGTGTATCCAGCTGCCCTAAAGCTTAACAGGATTATTTGTAACAATGATAGCTATGGAGAAACCACTCATTTAAAAAAAAAAAAAAGAAGGATAAAAAAGAAATTTTTCACTTTATTGGAATTCTTTCTTGCACAGGAGCTGAATAACCAGAGTGATGAAATTTGGCTTTTTGCCATTTCAGGGTGACAATAATTTCTAGTCCAGCAAATGTGACTTTTGCAACAAAAGAAGTCTGTAATCTGGAAGATAAGGGAGACCCACTGGCTAGGACATTAACCAAAAAATATTATTCAGCTGCAAAAATCACTGGAAATAAGCTCTGGAAAGCCTCTTAGTCTCATGTCCCTGGATATATGCACTGAGTTTGACCCACTGAGTTAGAGAAATGTGAAGAGGAATAAGATGGAGCAGGAAAAATAACCATGATAGTGGTGTACAGTACAAGAGGACTGCAGGGATGTGCTAGCCATGAAGGGACATGGCAGAGGTCACACCTGTTCAGGTACCATTGGATTCCTCTCAATGGATCCACACTCTGAGGAATGAAGGACAAGTGTCATTAAAACGCCGCCAAGAAGAAATGTTGCAGCTCCTTTAGGTAGGATGGTTTTATGTGACAGACTGAAAGGCAGACTAATTCAGACAGTCCATGAAGAGTGGGAAATGTTCTCAAATCCCGGTGCCTTCAGCAGGAGGCAGAAGCCTGGGCTCTGACTGTTATCCCTGCTGTGCTGGCCTTGCTCTCAGAAGCTGCTCTTCACTCAGTGCTGCGGTGCTGGCCTGTTTGCTCCCCGCAGAGTTTCCCAGTGGCTGGTGCTCCTGTTTACCTGAGCGTGTGCCTCCAGCCCTGTCTCTGCATCACCTGCTCTGGGAGGCTTCGTTCTGCTCTGCCTGCAAGGTGGGTTTTAGGCTGGACTGTCTGTATTCCTTGGCTGGTGCCTTAAGGCTGACAGAGTGTGTGGAAATGGATTGCTCATTCTGCACAAACACTGCTGCTTTATCTCCAGTTAATGGAGCACAAAAAGACAAAAAGCACTACCCAGTCAGAAAAGATCTGAAGACTCTGCTTCTGGACATAGACCTGCCTACGTTGCAGGCATCATATTTTTCTCTGAATAAAAAGGTACTGGTCACTATCAAAAGCTGTACACTAGACTAGTGAGATTATATTTCTCACTATAGTGGCGTTTCCTAGGGGTGACATAAACTTTGTTTAACAGAAGGAACTTGGAAGCTGGAGCAGCAGCATATTAATGGGGCAGAATAATTAAGCTTATAAAAATCCAATTTTTTGCTAATAAGAAAATTAATTTGATTTTTTTGTGTGTTAAGCATCTGGAACACTTGTAATACCAATGTAGAGATTTGGTCTGGAAAATTAGAGTATGGATAACAAGATGACAGTGGTAGTTGCTGATGTGAGAGGAAAGGTAAATAGCAGAAAGAGTGTGGGTAGATAAGGAAAAGCTTAGAATATTTAAAGACTAATAGATGAAAAAGACAGTTCAGTGTAGATAAATGATGAATAATGAGTCACAGCAAAGTACTTCCAGCACTCCTAGGTGCTTCATACACTCAGAGAAATAAAAAGTAAGGGAACAGATCATGCTGTAAATTAGCATAACTGCACTGAAGCTTGTGGAGCTTTCCTGATTTACACCTCAGAAGGACTGGACCCTTCAAGGGTGAGTGTTGATGATGAATGGTGAGAAACAATGGAATAAATCATTGTTTCCTTAGAAGCTCTGAATAGGGCAGTTACCTTACTTGCTTCTTCTTTAGTATCCAATTTCCTCCATTTGTTAAGGCAATAGAAACTGTAATAGACATTCCGTACATTACTTTAAAAATTCACAAAATACAGAGACCATCTAAAGCACTTCAGTCTAATAAAGGAAAAGTCTTTTCAAGTTTATAAAGAGCTCTTAAACTCTAAACTGTGAAAGAGATTTACTTGACAGCGTTACTAGTTACTGAGAGCTGCGGTTTGAAGGCACTTGACATCTCTGCAAAGACCTGCCACGTCTACTTTGGCATTTAATGTTTTAATCAATACTTGGATTCTTAAATTCAATCTATGACTACTTTTGGGGATTTACAAATAAAAAGATATTTATACTTTTTGTCTACTTTTAAATGTGCTAGAAAGTAAATTCTTGCACCTGGAAGTAGTAAAATGTTTACAAAGCAGGAATGAATAACATTAAAACACTGCTAATAAAGACCAGGAATTTTGAAAGTTTCAGTAAAGAAGTTTCAACTTGTCTGTTATGGATGTGACCTATCCAAACACTGCAGCACAGTATTTCCCTCTGCTTGTTGATAATTGCATTAGCCTCATTGTCACTGTTTATTTTAGATTTAGCTTATATGGAGCTAAGCAGACTTCTACAAAGACATTTTTGAAGCTCACAGCATCAAGTTAAATAAAGAAGCTAAAAATTTATAATGGCCTTACCCTGCACAGATCTCAGAGAATCTTATTCCAGCCCTGGCATTCCTAATCCCCCATCTGCTTTTGAGTCCATCACTTATACCCTGGATGTGACAGTTCTTCATTGCTGTTTCTACTGATTTCATTCTCCTTTTGCCCTGGCAATCTTCAATGTCTCATCCATACATTCTCCTCTTTTCCTCTTCTGGTTTTGAGGGCAGTTGCAAAAAGCAGTCTCAGGTCTCCTGTCAGACTTTTGCAGTAAGGTTATCTGCTAGCATGGTTTCAACTGTACTTTTTCTATCAGTGTCTGCTATTACTAATCTGTTGGTGGGGAAAGTTGTTCCTATTATGTTTCACTCCAAAACTGAAAAGCATTGCTGTATCCAACACCTCTACTGTGTCCTGATGGACTCCAAAGAGTGTGTTCTGTTCTTCCTAATACAGAATATCTTCCCACCATTCATGTGTGTATGCCCTGAATACAGGAGAGCACGTGTGAGAAGCTGCAGGAACTGTCTCAGCTTCTCATGTGAAGGGCATTTGCACAGGAGGTGTCTGGGTGCCCATAATGCAAGTTTTCACCTTCACCTATCAACCCAATCCTCAACACGGTATAAAGACCTTACACCTCAAAGTGAATGTTGTTTACCTAAGGGTGTAGCACAGGTTGATAATATTGAGAAAGGCAAAGCCAGAAAAAAAATTTTTCTTGTTCCCAAAATTTTAAGTATTCCTGACAAAGCTGTTTTCTACAGGTTGAACATTCAACCCTGATGTATTCATTATTAAGCTACATAAATATGAAATAAATATTGAACAAGTAGTGAGATTGTGATGAAGAAAATAAATATTCAAGAAGAAAACTTCTGTAACCTGAAACATGTTTTGCACTGCCCTTATAACTTGGAATTGACTTCACTACAGGGAGTGTATCTGACTGAGACAGGGCATTCTAACTCAGCTGGTGTCATATAAATGCATTGCTATGGATTCTGGATTGGAGTAATCTAATTAACTGCAACAATTTCAATACAACTCACACAGGTGAGATAACATCCAGCCTTTTGTCTGTTTTATTCTTCACTGGAGGTAGATTTGACCTCCTTCTTTCTGCAGACCCTCTGGCATTTCTTTTTCCTTTCTAAAATCATTTTGCATAGTCCTTGGCTGTGACAAGGAGAGATTAATGGCTGTTGCTCATCCTTCTGTCATTACATGAGGGATTGTCATGTGTGTGGATTGATTTCACACGTTGGTCTGTCCTGTAAAAAAAATATTTGTCAATAAAATGGAGGCAAGGAAAATCCTTTGGCACTGATATTATGAGCTGATTTATCTTCACCACCATGAAGCTGGCTGGAAAGGATATAAGGCAAAGCAATCTGTTCTCATGATAAACCTGAATTGCATTTAGGATAAATACTACCCTACTTATCTGCTGAAGGCACTGCACATTATAGTGAAACATGGAAGCTGAATAAGATAAACTTATTATTATGATCCCATTTATTTTCAGATTGATTTCAAAGTTCCTCTCTTATTTGAAAAAATCAACATCTAAAGTTGAATAAGAAGGTTTTTCTCACTCTTTCTATACTGTTGGCTTCTTATATCTTCATCTCACCATGGTACCACTGAAGTAATTTTCTTTTCTTCTTGCTAAGTTGTTGTTTATCTGCTGTAAGCAATATTGTATCTTGTGAGGATATGTCAGGCAATAAAATACCATGAGATTGGTTTATTAGCAGTAAGGCTAATTATAAATCTTGAACATTCTTTATCTTACAGTCCAGATTTCACAGTTCATTAGGAATGAGCATTTCCAACTTTTGAAACACCTATGTAGAGGATAGAAGCCACTTTCTATTAAAAACCAAAAGCAATCCAAAACCACAAAGCAAGACACAAAGAAAATGTCAGAACCCCTTAGAATTTTCTATAAGCAGTACACATCCTTGACTGTCATCAAAGCTCTTGTTTGTTTTTTCTGTCTTTAGAAAGATCATAACAATGGTCTTTAGGTCTTCATCCTGCAGTACACATGATTTGGGTAGAAAAAGAAAAAATCAGATCTTGTTCATTAGAACAAGACACAAGTAATTCTTCAATCATTAGAACCACTGATCTCAGCAGATGGAGTGAGTAGATGTGATTTATTAACCTCAGCCTTCAGAAAACTCCCCAAACTAAGTAACCAATTAAGTTACCTTTCTATTCAGTGGAGTAGTAGAAGAGATTCACATCATCCTGAGAAAAGTGTCCAAGACAACTTGAAGGAATTATTCTTCGGAGAAGTAAATTGCTGGAAGTCCACAAAACTGCTGGTTTTTAACAGCTGGAAAATAATAGTACTAATAATGAAAAAGCAAAAGTTGTGTGTACTTGAGCAAAGACGAAGAGTTGTGTTTGTATTGCATACGGGTGATAAGGTGTTTTGAAGTCTATTTGAAACTGAGGGGGATGTTAGACAACATCTAATTGAGCAAGTCTAGACAAATTACACATAAGAGCCCTCAAAGAACTGGTGGGAGAGAGCTCTACTCCTACCTTGTGCTTCTCTGAGTACTATTTAATGAATTGTTGTCTTTACCAGCAATTACCAGGAAGCCAAGTTATCGGTAGCAGTGACAGCACTCCTCAAGAGCTATGCACTCTTAAAACTTCACAAGAAATATTAAAAATTTAAAAGGAGCTTTCCCTTTACATCTGTTTGCATAAATATCTATGATCTTTTTTGCACACTGCTTTTGAGTAAACTCACACTTTTATTGAGTAAAATTATAGACTCGTGGAAAAACAGGTTCAGGAGATTAATGTTCAGTCTAAATCTTTTTGTGCCTCAGTTCCTTATTTGTGAGAAGGAGATATCAAGTTCCACTTTTCTTTTTTGTGATCTTAGGATTTCAAAGCAAAGATTCCTGTGTTGTGAAAGGGCCCAGGACAACGGCTATTTCATTTCTAACATGGACTATCAGACCACTACAAAATAAGAAGAATGAAATATGTTTTATAATTCAGAAAAATTCTAGAAGATTCTTCTTCTTTTTCAAGGAGAAATTAAGTTCCTCATATCTACTTACAATTTCATCTTTCACATAACCATCTCCTTCAGTTTCTCTAAACTCCTTTGAGCTAGGAAGGTTTCTTTGTTAGTGTTACTATAGCAATGAACACATGAAACTGTCACTTCACCAAATCCAGAACATTAGCAGTGAAATGGGATTGGAATAGAATGGAAGTTTTCTAAAAGATATTGTTCAGGGTCCCAAATTCCAATTCTTACTGCAAAGAAGAGTACAGTGCAGACCCTGAAAGATGTTTTGTTCTCGTGTCAGTTGAGAAAGACTTTTGTCATGCAGTGCATGTCACTGAAGTGTAGGCATCAGTCAGGGTAGTGGATTGGCCCAGGCAGTATTGAAACTAAGCCTATTTAAAAAATGCACATTAAAAAAATGAAAAAAGGAATGTACTCAGTGTAAGGACATTTAATTATAGCTCTTGCAGAAGGACTTTGAATTATTATAATTAGTAACATACAACTATTTTGCAGTACCTTTTGCTGGTCTGCCAGGTCCTATGGTGTTTCATATTTCTAATTTAAAAGTCAAATGAACAACATTTATCCAGTTAAGGACACTTAAGTGATTAACCCCACAGCTGTACAACAGCCTTTGGATCACAGGACGGAATTTCTTTGAAATAGCCAGGCATTCTAGGCTAGATACCTGAATATGGTAAACATGTACAAAGCACAGATAGGACAAAAAGCCTCCTCATGCTAGTGTTAATCTTGACAGGAGCTTCCTTAGATGAATGCCACACAGTAGCTCATATTCAACTGCTTTGTGTACAGACACTGGGATTTTTGTGATCCGTATGTTCCCATGCAGGCTGAAGCAGCCTAAAAACTGCTTGAAACCAATGGCTTCTGTCCTGAATTTGATCAGGTGCTGCCACTGCAGAGAGTGCTTTTCCCTGCACCATGAAGTTCCTGATGAGATTCCAGGTCTGTGTCCCACTGCTTGTGGAATACTGCATCCAACCCTGGAGCTCTCAGTATGGAAAAGACACAGAGTGGTTGGAGCAAGTCCAGAGGACCACAATAATGTTCCAAGGAATGGAACACCTCTTCTAAAAGGAAAGGCTGAGAGAGTTGGGGCTGTTCAGCCTGGAGAAGAGAAGGCTCCAGGGAGACCTTATTGTGGCCCTTCAGTGCTTAAAGGAGGTTTATAAAAAAATGGGGACAGACTCATTAGTAGGGCCTGTTGCAAAGGACAAAGGGTAATGGTCTTAAAGATGAGTCAGACTAGATGTAAGGAAGAAATTCATTATGGCTAACATGGTGAAACACTGGAGTAAGTTGCCCAGAGAGGTGGTGAATGCCACATTCCTGGAAACATTCAAGGTCAGGTTAGAGGGAGCTCTGAGCAACCTGACCTGGTTGAAGATGTCCCTGCTCATTGCAGGTGGGTTGGACTTAATGGCCTTTAAAGGTCCCTTCCCACCCAGCAATTCTATGATTCTATGAATAGCAGAGCTGGTTTTGACCAATATTCACTGTGTATTAATTTCAATAAATCCCATTTCTCCTTCACTGTAGCCTTTCCAACAATCTGCTTTTCTCTACCCACAAACATTCATCTTCCTTTCTTTTGTCAAACACACTTTTCAGTTTGCACTTAATTCAGTACCTGTCAAATAACAGATAATGGATTCAGGGGGATTTATATTAAAATAGTGCTTTCCATCTGGATGATTACCAAGACCTACATACTTTGAATTATAAATTACGAATCAGTTCCTCAGCCAGTGCTGAGCTTGCTTGAGATCAGCCTGCTTGTTGATTTACCTCACTTGAGATTCATTCTCTGTTTTATGGAATAATTCTCCCCTCCATTATGAGGCAGGTAGCTATTGCCAGAATGCAATATGGCAACAACTTAATACTTTCTAATTTCAAATAAGGTATCTCACTAATCTATCTCATGGTAAAAAATGGTTTGTTTCATTCTAGGTGTCTTGAGGCAGGAGTGTGAACTGAACAACTTCTAAGAGCCCTTTTAAGCCTATTCTGTACCTTTATATAACTATGAAACTCTTCTGTAGTTCTGTGTTAATAACATTAGTCATGTGCAAATTGGGAAAAAGTTTTAAATCTGGGGCAAAGAAAAGAGAAAAAAATGGTGAAAGAATCTTCACCAGTACAAGTGGTCAGAAGTCGATTTTCATTTCAGCTGGGTGATGATGAGAACAGCAGTGCTATGTCCTCAGAATAGGGACATCGAGTGCTGAGTTATAGTGATTCCTCCTGCTGTTAAACATGTGATGTTCTAAACCCCCAACACAACCTTGTTCAATCTCATTTTATGATAGCCATGCATAAATGACAGAGCTGCCTATCCTGAGCCTGATGATTGGGGGTTTTCCCAGGGGTTGTTCCAGTGAACCATTGGTCAGGTCTCTTTCATGAAAACTGTGCAGATGATGGGAATCACTGCCAATAGGATTCAAGAGGCCTAAAGACCACACCCAGTGTTTTGTGAGAAAAAACAATCACCAAACTACTGAAATCACATATTCTTAATGAAGAAAAGCTAAAAACATGGATATAAAAAACAGTGAAGTGATTTGTCAGGATCCCACAGTATGATTCTTATGATATAAAAATACATAAGCCAGAAGTATGAAAGTTCTTGTCTAGATTTTAATGTCTCCGAAGGCTGAGGACATTTGGAAGTACTCATGCCAGAGATAGGAGCAATTTTTAAAGTGAGAATATATATAAAAATTTGCTTAGATTTCAGGAAGGTTTTAGAAAATCAGTATTTAAGGAAATTTTAATTTTAGTTGTGAAGTCTTACAGAGATAAGTGTTATTGACGTGTGTTTAGAGTTCTGGATATAATCCTCAGAAGAATAACTTTGATAATGACAGCTTGCAAAATGCTGATCACTGATCAATACTAACCAAATTTCACAATCTGCAGCTTGTGATAGTGCCACCAAATTTACACTGTAATTATAAAGACACTCCTTTTAACCTAATAATAGAATTCCATCATAACTATAATTATACTTAGCTTCATAATTTTCCAGTAATACAAGGAAAACATGCAAGCAAATCAATTACAAGGGTTGATGGTGACTTGGAAGGTGAATTCTCTCTCTGGTTTTTTGATGGATAAACAGAAAATTTATCTCTTATTTAGGAAGACTTCAGGATTGTCTCTTCTGCATATAGATAGCATGACAAATCCAGAGCAAAGTTTCTAAGGCATGAAGATGAGATCTAATCACTTTTTGATTATTATACCCACAGAGAGCAGAATGGTGTAGTTCATATCTTCAAAAGATCAGCCTCAGTTACTCAACAGGAAAATAATAAAAAGTTCTGAGGTATATGGCTTACATTTTTTTTTTTTTTTAAATTACCTTCTTACTGAAAAACTGTGTCTTCCTCTCCCTTCTAGGCCATGTTTAGTGCTGATGTTTCAGCTGAGCCAGATACAGGAGCTGATGGGCAATAGAGAAACACCTCAGTTTCTCATCCAGTTAAGCACTGCTACTGGCAGAGAGAATTTGGGCATTGAAAGCTGCTTAAAATAGAGAAATATCTGTTTTTTTAAAGCTCCAGAAGAAGCTGCAGTGCCATGATTATTCTGAAGTGATCACCAAATCCATTGTGTTGTTATGGCTTAAGAAACACTTGAGCTCTGTTAAAGTAAAAAATATTCATTTCTAGTAATTCCTGCATAATTTAAATGATGGATTGGGATGCAAAGCACTTCAGCTTGTCATTCTTTTCCTACTCACACTAAGTTGCTTTATTGCAGAGAAGGAGAAAAATACTAAATATATTGGACTCGGCATTTTTATGGACTCTTTAATAAATGTATGAAAGGGTATTCATAAAGGCTGCTAATTGTGCACACGTTGCACTAACTAGTGGTTGTAAAAAATGTTTATATTTTATATGAACTCTTTGTAAAACTGGAATCATTAGTGTGAAAGCAATGTGCTTAATTTATAAAACTTCTCTGTCAGTTCTATGGAGGAGACTTCAGAATTAATTAGGTTGTGTTGTAGCCCTTGAAATAAAAGAGGTAAATTCATGTCCTGGTTTACTTTATGGTAACTTGGGGCAATTTGCACAGAGCTATGGATCATGGATCATAGGTTATGGATCTCATGGAGGAATGTCCACCCAGCATCCCTCTAAAATACAGGACTATTTTGTTGCTTTCTTGTGAGGCAGTGGCCAGAGAGGATCTGCAGAATTTTGAATTGCATAAAAATGCATTTATTTATGATTTATGATTCCTTCTGGCCCATTCCTGTAGCTCTCACTTAAACAGAAAAGTGGAAACAGCTTTTTCTCAATAACAGCTACAGAGCTGAGTGTTATGTTCATCTTACATTTAAACAAAAGTATGTGTTAATCTCATTTGGATATAAGAAACATGAAATGAGCCTGTACAATCTATTGTATTTGAAAAGATGGATTTGTTGGTGCATACTGGTTGTTCAACAGCATTTCAATAATGCCATTAAAACCATATTTAAAGCCATTCAATGGCATTGGAATGGCACAAAGTGGGTAGAGCACATTAGTCAGTTTGTCATTAATCCAGCAAAAAGACATTACTGATGATTTTCGTTTTTTCTCTGTTGAGCTCTTTAAGTGATGTGATTTTCATAAGAAATGCTAGCAGCAAGACCATATCTTGTATGATTTTTTACAGCTTAATTCCTGAGTGTTTGTCCCCAACAAAATATTTATGTGAGCAATGGAGTCATGCAACAATTACAGAAAAAAAAAGTGAAATAAATCTATTAATTGTGAATGGAAGGGAAAACAAACAAGTTTTATGAATTCTGATCTCTAACCTTAACAGAGGTTATGTTGTTCAAAATAGACTTTTCATAAGCTTGTCTTCTCCAAAACTGCATTGGTTGTTCTAATGAAAAAATTTTTCCCAAGTAAATGTTGTTTCATACAAAACTGGTTTTCATGCACAATCAAATGTTCACAAAGTTGTCTCACAAAAGAAAGGTATCCCATTGCTGATTCTTTTATTTTTTCATAAGAAGACTGTGGTATTTCATTTTTTTCCTCTCTTCCCAAACTGATAAATTAGATTACAAATAGGCATGGGTTGAAAACTCCTGCAATTTTGAAGTCTCCAAGGAAGTACTGAAAATTATTATCTTCTTAGGTGTGAAGACTCAATGTCTGAATCTGAGCTCTTTATCTGCTATAGCTTCTAGGTTGATGAAAATGTTTTGGAAGGACAGACTGTTTTCCACCAAAATAAAAACAAACTTGAGACTCAAAGTTGAATAGTACAACACACCTGCAGGCTATGGAAAGCAAGAACATGGTGAGACACAAAAAGAATGGTTTTATATATTTTATTATTTTGAGAATGTTTGTCACCAGAACGACAGTAATATAAGTGGCACCATACTCCCTTCTGGCAAGACAGGAAGTTTCTGAAAAAATTAAAAATGCCCCTCACAATTCTATTACTGAGCATCCCTTCTGAGAAGATGATCTTCTTTGAAAACTCTACAAGTTAGACAGAATAAAGGATAACTTTTTTATCGGAGTCATGTCAGAAAAATGACCCTTTCCTTTCCTAAAAGATGAAAAGTCCAATAATACCAGTTCATAAGAAATTCTGATATGGTAACTGCAACTCAAATGGATAATGAGACCAAGACCAGAATGCTGCCTATAAAAGAATTTTACCCCTGCATCTCTATTGTGGGAACACTGAAGGCTGATCAAGAGGAACTGATAAGCAGAAGAGCAATATTCCATTTCAGAAAGAAAAGAAAATATTTTGCCACTTCCAAACATAGTGATCCTAAATCAAGAATGAAGAAAAGATAAAAGAGATTAGAGAAAAGTGTGTGAAATTCTTATTCTAAATGGAACACCCATTAACATCTGCTCATGGGAAGTGAAAATAACCCTCTTGATAGTAAAAAAAAATTTCCACTGATATAAAACACCCAAAATCTGCAGATTCCTCCCTAATCATTAATTTAAAAATAAAGCATAAAATTCCATGGGTGAAACCGGGTCAAGGAAAATGCGTTCGACTAGTCATCTTTCTCTGCATGAAGTCTTCATTAAAAAAGTCAGCCCAAGTGGGAACCAGGTTCATCTGTGACTTCTTTACTTAATGCAAAAATATGCCATGCTGAGTGTGTGCTGCATGTGCTGTTTTGGCAGTGAGTTAGCACATGCACAGGAATTGGGCACGGAGGTTGGTAGGTGTTTGTGTACCAGGTTTGCTAAAGCTTCTTGTTAAAAACAAACAAACAAAACCCAAACAGCAGAACAATGACAGCAAGGAACCTTCTGTTGCTGTTTCCACAGACAGCATTGCTGGGATTCATTCAAGCCAAACAGAAAACCTCTACCCACCTTTCTTGAGGCAGAAAGAATAATGCGTTGCCACTCAAACTATGCTAATTCCTTTTCCTTTATGCAGCTTCCTCTTCACTGCTCTGTGTGACTGTTCCCTGTATCACCATGGTTATATTGCAACCACCTGGAAGAACAGACAGGTTTATGACAAGTAAATTCCAACATTTAAAGTACTCAGCCCCATTAACCTAGGAAGATCTTTGCAGAAAATTAGCCAAGTTTAGCTCTGCATAGTTCTACATCATAGAGACAGTGAAGGGCTTTGAGGGGAAGCTGTGAGAGGAGTGGCTGAGGTCACTTGGTCTGTCCAGCCTGGAGAAGAGAAGACTGATGGGAGACCTCAGTCTTCAACATCCTCACAAAGGGAAACAGAGAGTCAGGTACAGATCTTTTTACTCTTGTGACCAGTGATAGGACTCGAGGAAATGGCAGAAAGAAGGGTCAGGGGAGGTTTAGGTAGGATACCAGGTAAAGGTTTTTCTGCCAAAGGGTGGTTGGACTCTGGATCAGGCTCCCCAGGGAAGTGGTCACAGCCCCAAGCCTGTCTGAGTTCAAGAAGCATTTGGACAATGCTCTCTGACACATAGTGTGACTCTTGGAGTGTCCTGCATAGGTCTGGGAGTTGGATTCGGTCCTGATGGGTCCCTTCCAAGCCTACATATTCTATGCAGAACTGTACTGAAGACCTAGAAACGGATATGTATGAATAGACATGCTAGAAATGGATGCTGAGGTGACTAAGTAAATCAGATTAAATAATATACTTCCCAGTAAACTGGGTTGGCTTTTTCCCCCCTTTCAAGAAATCAAACAACAAAATCATGGACCAAAATCAAACCAAAGAAGTAGAAAGTGCTATTAATATGCTAATAGCAGAAGAATTATTTCTAATAACATAGCAATAATTTTTGCCAAGATGATTCCCTCTTATATAGCTGGATATTGTACAAAAGAAAAAAAAGCACAAAACCAAGGTTTCCATAATTGGTATATTCCACCTGCAAGTAGTATATCTGTCTAGTCATTATTGCGGGTAGGACTTTCCCAATATGATTTGATGCTGGACAAACCATACTCCTTACCCACTAGCCATGGAAACTTTCCTTATTCAGCTGGCAGAATGGGATATGATTCACTGTGTGCCTGAGAAGCCTCACAGCTCTGACCCAGCACGGATATCTTTAAAAAGCAGCACCTGAAATACTCCACAGATCTCATCACCATTAATTAGTTCTATTATGACACTGTCTAAAAGTTCCAGCTGAGCACGGAGCCATTATTGTTCCATGCATTGTGTGAGCACGAAAAATACAGCCCATGCTTTAAGAAGCTTAGTGTCTAGATAGAACAGGCAGACAAAAGGAGAGAGAGGAAGAAATGACACTAACAGTTTAAGTAACTTAACCAAAGTGTCATTTATATTTGGAGGGCTGGGTCGGGTATTAGAGCCTCGACCTCCTGCCTTGATATGATGCTCTATTTGCATACTTTCCTTCTTGTAAATTCTCCTTGGTGCATTACTTCATAATCTTTCATGCTGGTGTTCTCTGTGTGAATACGTGCTTCATTCATTGCCTAGCCATCTCTCTAATGAAGAAAGAGCTAGTTTCCTCACACATTAAAACACATAGGGTCAGATTCCTCCATCTCAGCTGGCATCATTAGGACTTTTCTTTTTCTTCTCACATACATCAGCACACATTTCTGCCAACCAATGTTCAAAGATTCTTTTAGAAACCTGACCCACAAAACAGCTGTTTCTCCTGCTAAAAAGCAATTTAGAAGCCTGAGTGCCATGGATAATATGTGGGAATTGGCCACCTGAAAGTCTGACCCAGAGGTGCTCCCCTAGCATTAAATTCATATCTATGCAAATGGCCCACAGAAAACTGTGCATCTATAAAGCAGGCTAATAAATATTTTTCTATATAGCATGGATATTTTAAGACTTAGTACATCAATGTTCATAAAGTATTAGGACTTTGAGGAGCAGATGGTAATGACAAATTTATACTTTATTGCAACTTTTGTTTTGCTGGAAAATTCCCAATCAGCTGTGACTATAAGCATGAAATAATTATTTTTCTTTTTTATCAATATTTTTTCCTGTTTCTGCCAACAGTTTTAAATCAATTAGCTTGCCCTGGTAGCTGATTTCTAGCAAAATGCATTTGTATCCATTATGCTAACACAGAAAAAAAGTTTCACTGTCAGTAAAATGGGAAATCCCCTGAGTTTTATATCTTTGCCTTTGTAATAAGCAAGTTTTTCTTCTGCAGAGTTTTTTACCAGATGGATTTCTGAATGTACTTTGAAGAGGTTGTGGAGAGGAACAGGCAGGTGTCATTCTTCCAGTAATGAACTCATACTGGTCAGACTAGCCCTAGGCAACTTGGAATCATTTTTGTTGGTGGCTTGGAAATGGCAGAACCAAGATAAAACAAAATTTAACTGAAAATTTTTTGAGATATTGTAGAATAAAATGGCAGAGTTTTGTGTGGGACAGGACAGGAAAATTGTACTTGCAATGCACTTGAATCCAGACAATCTGCCTGTAATTTTACTTCCTGAGGAGAAGTACTAAATTCTCACAGATTTAAATAAATGTTGTAGGTAACTGCATGCCTAATTCCTTGCACAATTGACTCAAAATGCACCCCTTAGGAGTTGAATTGATATGTACCTGTCAAATACTGCTTTGCTGTTGTTTTTTCATGCAAATAGAATCCTAGGCAATAAATCAGATCCTTGGTGTGCAATTTTCTTAAGTACATGTCTGGTGTCATTAAACACACAAAGAAGTAACATACCAGGTTAGAGGAAAGAAGAAAATAACATTGCATTGTCTTAAGAACAGCACAGAATCTGAATCAGCAGCTAACGATCTTCTTTCTTTTAATGATTGCTCTTAACGACATTGTTGACCTAACTGGTGCTCTTTTCCCCTCGCCTTCCTGTGGCTTGTCCTTTTACTCTTTCATTACATCATTCTCAGTCACTTGTCTTATATTTCTTGGATAGATGTCTTTACACCGTGGCTGAGGGGTAGTTCAGTGAGCAAGAACATGGGCAGCTTTAAGATCCATTCTGGCAATGATGAGATCCTCTCATACTCCCTACATTTTCGCTCCTACGGTTTACTTGTCTTGCGCAATTACAAAATCTCAGGAGCAGAGATGGCCTCCTACAATTGATGAAGCAAGGTTGGACCTGCCTTTACCTGGAGCCAATAGGTGCTGATGCAATGCCAAAGCATGAGGCCACAGAGAAGAATCCTAACATTACAAGATCTAAAGTTGAAGCTATAAATTAAAGTGCATGAGATTTAATGAGTTTTTCACGTGTCGAATCACTACGAAGTTGGTGACTAAAACACTAGAGAAGGGAGTTAAAAGGAACCTAGGTAAGTTCTTTGATGAAAACAGCATAAATTTAGCTATTAAAAAAATATTGAGAACATTGTTTGCTCATTTCAGCATATTTCAGTGGGAGAGAACCTTTCATTGCTGCCTGTACTAGTCAGGGCTGTGCCCACCTATTAACATTTTTTTAACTTTTAAAAAAGTTGTTTATATAACAATACTGAATGAAATTATTCAATTTTTAGATCAAATGTTTTGCCAAATATTCTGCATCAAAAGCAGTACTTCTGTAGCCTTAGCAATCTTGGGTCAGGTATCTGGTGGGTACATTAGAGGTCAGTCTGCCAAACCTCCTATTTATTGACATGCAAAATATGCTGAATGTCTGAGAGGTAGACAGATGAACTACATGATACAAAACTGTGTGTGAGATAAATTTTCAGTTGTAAATTGCAGAGTCTTATGGGTCAGAACAAAACCAGAATACTGTGTGATGCAAATCAGGAGAATGCAGTACAGTGAATTTAGAAACTCTGCCACTTTCAAGGATATAGACTACTGTAATGATCGACCTCATTCTTCATCAAGGAAGACAAATCAGTTGAGTCTTCATGCACAGAACAATCTGAAAACTGCCTTTTGTGGCCTTTTTCTGAGCTTGTACCAAATTTGCCCAGATGTGTCTTTTATTGTTTAACCAAAAGGTAGAACAAGGACTTCAGTTTTGCATACAATCCAACACAGAGAAGTAGCAAACAAACAGAACTTTCAGACACAAGTGATAATATTCCCCTCCCCACTCTGCTCCCATCACACATGATGCCATTAAATACAGAACCTTTCAGGAGAGATCATTGCTTGTTTGATGCAGTGGATGGAAATTCTCATTTCAATCAGGTAGTGAACCTTCAAAGGAAAGGATCATCAGGAGGAATGGGAGAGACCTTGATATATCAAAACAAGCCTTTAAATAATAAACACACTTCAAACCCAGGGCTTATCCTGCATATAAAGCACAAGGACTATGAGCAAGTCAATGTGAAAGATATTTACAAGGCTATTTTCTATGCAACACAAAACTGGCTACTTTTACACTCATATATAAGGTGTATTTTCATCATGAATCACAAATAAATAGTTTCTCTTCTCATGAATCCAAAAGAGTATTTCTGGTTTTAGTCCCATATTCTGGCAGAGAAAATTGACACCTTTTTGAAGCTGCCAGCATAATAATGGGTAGAAAGAATCTAGACACCATGAATCTTCCCCAATACACTTAATGGGTTTTGTCTGTCCTCTCTGCATCTCCAGCCCAGCTAGTTCAAAAAGAAGAAATGTAAAGCATTCTAATATCTGCTTTCTCTCCCTCTGGGTGTAAGTTTGCTTTTAAACAAGTCAAAGAGAGACTTTCTGCTGACTTCAGAGTGCTTTTGGATTGTGTCCAGTCCAACTGGGTTATCTTCGTGGACAATCTTTAGAGAATACAGATACAGGCTGCCCTATGCCCAACTTTAGGCAGAAAATTGTTGGCTAGCCAAGCAAAATGAGATCTTGTTTCTTATATTTTATTTTAAATTCCCATAGCTTCCTTCAAAGAAGAAGGAATATTTGCCATGTTTTCTTGTACAAAAGAAAAACATGTCAAATGTGCCCAACTTGAGGTCCAGGACCTTTTAAAAGACACCTTAGGTGCAAGAAAACATTATGTCCCATTCAGAGTGAGTGGCTACTGAAATGTGAGGGTGAAACTATTATGATAATTCACATCAAAATAGACCCTTGGTTAATGTTAAGTGGGCCTCAAATGCAGAATAGGTACAACCTTGGAGGAGATTTAAAGGTTGATAACTAGTGTATATGCCCCAAGCAAAGATACTGAACAGACCTGTGGAACTTCTCCCATGAAAGGAAGAAAATATATGTTGGATGTCAAGGTCAGCATTAATGGAAGTGTGTAAGTGCAGGGCATCAATAGCTTCATAGATTATTCATGCATAAAAAGAATAAAGAAACATCGAGGATAGGCTTTGAAAGTAAATATGGGAAGATTTTTACTATATGAAATGGAAAGAGGGATCATAGATGTGAGGTACCATGACAGAGGTGATTGATTAAGGCAGTGGATATTTTTGTAGCCCCATTCGCACTGGCCTGAAAGGGAGAAGAAAATGGGATTCTCAAAGCCCAAATAAAAAAGGTTCCTCTCTATCACTCCATTTTCTCTTGGCTGTGGGTCAGTTTTTATTATCCATGAGAAGCTATGGCTGTTGGATGCACTCCAGGTTGGGGCTTCTGTAATTTCAACAGAGCAGTAAAAATAGAATGAAGGAAAGAAAAATTGATTACAGCTTGAAGGCTGGATATATAAAGCTGATAGAATATTCAGGGATGCTCACACTGCCTAACTTTTAGATTAGTGAATCTAAGTTTCATCTAGGAAATGAGGCTCTTGGAGGGTCAGCAGACCTCTCTAGGTTTTTTCAAATGATGATTCACAGGACCTGAGTCACATTCCTGTTTGTTTTGCTCTCACAAGAGATCTTTGAGTAGCTTAGAAGTCCACTGGTCTAATAGTAGCAATCTGAGGTAGGTGGAATGAACTCTTTTCCTTGTGTCTCTCCAAGCCTCTATTTCATGCAGCAAACATAAGTACATGGTTTTCATTCAGATCAGACATTACTTATTACATTTTCTTTCTCTGAGTGTAGAAAGAAAAGAAAAGAATTTGTAGCATGCATTTCATCTTATTAAATTTGTAGATTATCTTCAGAAACAAGTTTTATTGGGAGATTCAAACATATTGATTGGATAGACTGAACAGAAAAACACACAGATTAATGTATGAACAATGTACACTGAAGAGTGAAAATGAGCTAGATGTTTTCCTCCTGGCTATTTTTGGAGAATTATCTCTGTTTCTCCAGACAGTATTTTATGGGGTGCATCCCTCTCACTATGACATGGAGTGTTATACTGGCATAAGCGATTTCACATTATTAGTCCGCACCAAAATAAATGAGACACGAAGTTGGACCTATATTATCTTGAATTTTGTTAATTAAAATTTAATAAATAACAACCTCTTTGTCTTCCTGTTACCCTAATCCCAAATCACAGTTACATGGAAAATCATGAGACTACTATCTTTCTCCCTCTTTATCTCCCCCTAAGCATTAAATCAGTTACGCAGAGACAAATTTTCCTGTAGGAAAGTCTGAAGAAGGCAGTAGGACCCTTTTTTGTCATCTGTAAACCCAACATTTGAATTCCCAGCATGTCCAAAGCAAAACAAGACTTTTTGTGATGCTACCTCCCCTTTAAAATGTCCAGATTTATCCCAAGTATGAAACAGGTCGATATGAAAACAGCTGTTTGAGTGAAAGGGAATATTTGATGGAGCCAAACTCCACTACTCAGACCTTTTTTCCTGAAAAGACCTATAAGTTACATAAAAGTAGTGAAGGGTTGTTTTTGACATGGCACTAGGAAAAGGAGTTGCTTGTAGTAATGGGCATTAGTTTCTAAATGAAAGCAGGTCTGAGCTGAACCAGCTTTCACCCTAGAAGTCAGCTAAGAGCTGCAGAACAAAGACGATTTTCCTATAATATCATACTGTGGAACACATTACCAGGTTTTTTTGAGAGGAAAAGACACAGGGAGACTCAGTTGAGCATTTTACTGCATATGAGCCTTAAAAAAAAAGTGGATTTTCAGTACTAAAAGGACAGCTGAGTGCAGCGGGCTTGCAAGTCTCAGAAAAGCCTTTTTTATTAAGAAAAATAATCCCTTTTTATTGTATTGCAGAATCCCATCATCCCACAGTTTCCTCTCTTGTCCTCTTTATAAGCATTCCCATGGAATTACAGCACTGAAAATAATGAAATGCTTTATTGAGGTTAGGATGATAATTTCACTGGGCCAGATAGCAGTGGGAGGGTACTGAGTCTCAGGGTGAGACTGACAGATCCACTTCCAGAGCAGGAGGGACAGTGGCCTCTGGGGCAGCCTTCAGTGTGACTCTTTGCAGCCAGGTGCCATGCTGGAAAGATTGGGAACACAAGGAAAAGACAGGATTCCTGTCCCATGACATGCAGTTGGCAGCAGATTCAATAGCCTGGCACAAGGGAAGGGGGTGTAGCTCCTCCAGGTGCTGCTGGCTGTACTGATGGCACAGGAAAACAGTGCATCCTCGCTGCCCCCTCACATCCCCAAAGCAGTCCCTGCAGGTGACCTGGTTGCAGGTGATCCATCACATTTGTACAGGGACAGATGGCAACTGGGCTCCAGAAGGGTTCAGCTGACCTGAGACCCCCTCCCCTCTTGGGTGTGACAGAAGGCAGGGATTTAATGTCCCTTCAGAGATACTTTGAACACTCTCACTGCCCATTAATAGCACAGATGGAAAGTGTCTTCTGCCTGCCTGTATTGCTTTAGGACAGAAGCCAGAAGTCCAGACACCAACCAAAGCAATCCAATGGGTTTGCTGAGTAATTCCAAGTTACTCCTTTCCTGCTTTATCCACAAGTTCTTCTGCAGGTAGACCTGAAACTGCTTTGTGGGTCACAAATGGCATGGCTTGTCTCTTAGAAGAAGCATTTTTAAGCACGAACACAGCACTATGCTTGGAGGTGGCTCCAGTTCTGCCACTTAAGCTCAGAAGCACCTCAGGACCTGTCTGTGAAAGACAGAGCTGATAGCCTGTTTCAATGCCAATATAAAAAAAAAATCAGCTATCTGCACTATCCGCAGTGTTTGCAATTTCTATGATATAACTTTTACTTTTGTCCCTATACCCATCTGAGTGTGCCACTGTCCTGATCTACAACCCATCCCAAAACTGACCAGGAGCAATGGAGAGGAGAGGAGAGGGGAGGAGGGAGAGGAGAGGAGAGGAGAGGAGAGGAGAGGAGAGGAGAGGAGAGGAGAGGAGAGGAGAGAGAGGAGAGGAGAGGGGAGAGAGAGAGGAGAGGGAGAGGAGAGAGAGAGGAGAGGTTTACCTTCAGTTTTTATGGATCTGTATTCAAAAAGATTGTATTTTCTCTTATTGATATTACTTGAAACTCAGAAGCCAGAACACTCAACATTAATGCAGCAGCAGCAGGAAAAAAAGCCCCAAATACCCTACCAAACCCAAAACAAAATAAAAATGAGAAGAATATTAGTTATTTCAGGGAATAGGAAATACGACACCATTATTCTGAAGGTGCAAAAAAACATAGAAAAGAATAATGCATGCAAACCCTCAGGTTTTCAGAACTAAAGCGTGTTCACTTTCTAGGCAATGACAGTGTTCTGTAAAATGCTTTGCAAAAGCTCATATTCAGAATATGTGCAACATTCACACTATAGTCTTAAATGTGATATTAATATCAGCATCCTTCTTCATCCTTCTTTTTTTTTCCATTTGACAATCAGACTGTTAAAGAAAAAAATGCAAATGGCAAATGATTGTTAAAGTGATTATTAACATGTGATTGGTTATACAAGTCTGAATAGGAAAAAATATAATTATAACTAAAACTATTCAAAATCTTATTTTAATATTAAAGTTATTAATTTCTTTTTACATTTCTGTCAGGAAAAATCATTAAGAGACACTTAATCTTCTTTCTTGGGTTATCAGCAAACAAAACTCTTCTTGCACAGTACCCACATGAGCACAGAACCACAAAAGCTGTCATGTGAAATAAATTCTAAGTGTAGGAAACAGAAAATGAAACTGAGCAATTCCATTAGATCATCTCATTAATTAAACTTAAATCAACCCTGCATGAGAGATGCAGGATCAAGGCTTGGTAGGCAGCAGACAGAGCTTACTCAGCTCTGTCAGCTGAGCTGGTAGCAATTGCTAGAGGCAATCTCTGCACTTATAAGCAGATGAATACTTCTCATTCAGATGCCTGTTAGTGTATATATAGGGCCAGGAATAACATCGATTTAAATTCCAACACCATGAGGAACATTTTCCTGAGTGATTTTAGTCTGTTCAGTGGACTAACAATTGTGTTGAAACAAAATCTGCTTCTGCTTCATTGATAAGAACAGTTTTGTATCTTTCTCCTAACTTTCTCTGTAAAAATTTTTAATGAAGCACACAATGTAGCTAGTAATTTCCTACCAGTGCACATCCATCACAAAGCTTTGCTCTGAGGCTGTGCTTCCCTGCTCTCTGCTCTGCTGCTCATTGTATTGCTGGAGTTCAGCAAATGTCTACTTGAGCAGATCAAAGCATAATCTTGGCTTTCGATGCTTCTCTGTGGTTTCTGGCGCTTATGTTAATCCTACTTAAACTAAGTGGTCAGAGATTTGGGAGATTTGAAATACAAAATAGATTCTAACCTTGAGATGGATTAGGGTTGTCAGATGGCACAGAACTGTCATGTAGGACTAACACTATGAAAACAAGAGCTGAATATACTGTTTTAGTGTAGCTCACAATAGGGATTTATCCTAAAAGAGACATGGATGTGTTTGATTAAAGCAGGTCCTCAGTGAATATGTAGCCTGAATACCTTGCAAGGTTATTGATTATGTATCTTAAGTCAAAGATACGGCTTCTTCCCCAGGAGATTTGTTTTCTCATCCAGTAAACACAATAGTCTTCAGAACATGGATACAGTCTTTCACAAAAGCACTTTACTTGGTATGATAAGGAGAGGATTAACTTGCATTATAATTACATATCAATGACTTTTTCTTCAGCAAAACTGTTTGTTTTCTCATCCAGTAAACACAATAGTCTTCAGAACATGGATACAGTCTTTCACAAAAGCACTTTACTCGGTATGATAAGGAGAGGATTAACTTGCATTATAATTACATATCTATGACTTTTTCTTCAGCAAACCTGTTTATCTTGTGGGTTATTTTCAAACAATAATGAAAAACTTATCTACCAGGATCCAATGGGGCATCTAAGCCTCTCAAAGGGGAAAGAACACTCAATTTGCTCTTGTTGACTTTTTCGGAGGGCAGGGACATGTTGACACTATAAACTATGGGACCTGGCTGAATGAGTGGTCAGAGGCTGGTTTGTGGACAGATGCTACCATGCAGCTGGCCAGCAGAGACTACACACAGGAAAGAGGTTTTCTAAATATTTAAAAAATATTTCTGGACTGATTTTTCTTTTAATTGTGGAAATATTTATCAAGTTTTTTTCAACACCATTTTTTTCTTTTTTTTTTTAGTAGTAACATCCCATTTTGACATGGAAATGTCTGCTATGACCAACCTTCATTCTGCTCTAAAACATCAACCAGCATGAAATCAGTATCCACCATTTACTTAAGCCTTTTCTGGAAGCTTGAGCAGTTCTCACTTCCTTTACAGTCCTCATCAGAAAGAAAATGACAGTGACATCAGAAATAGCAAGGTATATGGCTACTAAGACAGTGATCCTCAAGTCTTCCCCTTCCTCCCATGGGGTTGCAGGGGCACTCATGAGCCTGCAGCAGGCACAAACTACGACTGAGCTGTCCCTCTTATGTCCACTTGTAACTCATGTCTAGCCTTGGATTCATGGATTCAGAGAGAGAGAAACCTGGGAAAAGGCAAGGCCCTAAATTAGGTGTCTCAGTACATATTTGTTATCAGGCTGGAGAGCAGGCATTTACTTTGTTTTCCTTTTGCTTTTAAACATGAAACCACCAAGTTATGCTGCAGCACCCCTCTTATCCTTCCTCTTTTTTTGCTGGACTGTGAAGTCAGTTCTTGAAAGAGAGAACCATCCTCTCTTTGAAGTACAGATGGATTCAGGTCAGTGTGCCTCTGGTCATGCTTGCAGTTCCCTATGTCAGAAGAACATCTTTGACCAAGTTACTTGTTTCCTGGGAAGCCAAATTCAAGCATAGCTCTTTCTTGATATTAAAAAAAATATAGAAATCCAACCACAACTGACCTTTTGTACTGAGACCAATATTATGGTGGAAGGCAAAATCCATTCTCTGCTTTTTTAATCTGGCTTTCCTTCAAGAAGCAGATCTAATATAATGTAACAAAACAATACCTGCAGAGAGGACTCCCATCCTCCTCATTCTCTGCAGTTTTTATTAAAGAGTGACAGCTAAGCAGTCTTTTTCAGCCTTGCTGCTGCTGTACAGCTAGTTTGGGAAGCAGAGGGATAATGAGGTATCAAAGTAAAGGAAAGAGCTGCTTACACGAAACAAAAGTGCAAACTGCCTAGAAGAGAGAATATTTATGAGAGAGTTGTCTCCAGTCTGCAGGCAACAATTATTTATTATCATAATTTCTTTTCTTGGCAAAATAACAACCTGCAGAGAAGAGAGGGACCCTGAATACACCCCGGCTCTGTACTTGCAGCAGCCCATTACCTTTCCCAAGCCTGGGCATGAGCTCCTCCAGCTCTTGCTTTGGGACAGCAGCTGCTCCCTGACTGCTTGCCTTCTCTAAGAGTGAAGGTAGGGGTGGGGCAGAGCTGAGGACCTCTCTGCCACATCACATCTCCAGTGTGGAAGCACAAGGGCTAAAGACTCTTACTTTCAAAATGCACTTCAAGAATGAACTAAGTAAGCATTTTCTTCTAAGGTTTTTTCATCTTCTTCCAAGCATTCTTCATTGAAGCTCTCTTTTGGATGAATAAACAGTAAGTTGGAAATATTTTACCTGATGATATTTACGCATCCTTAGTTCCTGGCACAAAATCTGATGGATGAATCATTACCAAACCAGAACGGCTAAGTGGCAATGCTAAAAAACAACTGTCTTTATTGATCCTACTGTTCCTCTTCTCCGGACTACAGGAACAAAAAGCATTTAAATCAAGTTTGCTAACACATTAATATCCTTTAAGCAGCTGTTATAACCTCATGTAGACAAAGAAAATCATACTTGAAAAGATGCAATGTGGTCATGATCAATTAGGCAACAGATTTACACTCTGAAGGTTCAGGGCCAGATGCTTCCTAATTTAACATAACTGTTATAATTTCACAGAGAAAGGAACACCATAGTAAGAAGTATCAGTATGGTAAAACAAATTTATTTTATAATGACAAAATCCCTTTTATGTCAGTTAAGCTGACAATCATGTCAGTCAGAGATGCAGGACCAAAGACAACATTCCTCTGAATATCTGGGCAAGCTGTCAATACTTTCAGCCTTTGTATCTCTGCTTCTGGGTGTAAATAACAGCTTTCAAATGTGACTGCTCTGCTCAATACTAATTTCTGTTCTCACACTTGGAAACTAAACCAACAACTAAAGATGCTTTCCAAAGATCCCCTAAGTCAGTGGACATTCCTAGTGATCATCTGGAAAAAAAAATAATCCCATGTAATGAGCAAGACCTCGTTAAGGATGAACACAATTTGAACTACGCACGTGAATCACTTTCCCTTCACCATCTTTAAGAAATATCAGCAAGGAATTCTTGAAAAAAAGATTATAATGCACTTTCAGATAAATTATTTAAGACAGATCCTTCAACTAGCTTTGCTTTTAAGGATTAATTACTAACTTTGAGGATGAAAAGTTTGGTAACACATATTATTAATTGCTATTGCTAAAAATTTATTGTCTTATTCATGTAATACACCATAACTATTTTTAATTCTTAGACTAATAAAAATATATTATTTATACTATATACAATACACTTATACAATTATACTTATATACAGGCAAGTTGTAATTCAGGTTATATTGTAAAATATGCTTAATATAGGGCATGCCTCCTTCTTTTAATTTGAAGACAGGGCTTGTACTGATTTTAGCAGTATAGGTTTAAGTTGTAGATCAAAATGGCCTTCCAGTGTGAAATTTCAAATGATGTTGGGTTTCAGGCTTTCTGAATTATCTGTGCAGCTTTTGTTTGATGTCTTTTTATACATTTTTGAAAGGGAGTCTTTGAAATGTGTACATGGCTGAAATCTCTGTATCTGTCATCTTGTTTTTGTCATTTGTTATCTTTTAGATCAGGGTTATTTTTTTCCCTTTTTTTTTAATATAAAGGAATCTTCCAATCTTAGCAGAACAAAATAAAAGGAAAGTAAAATTAACCCTACAGTCCACCTCAGGCTGCCAGTACCACTAACTTTTCCATTTCATCCCACCTTTTTCATTTCCTCATTCGTACATATGGAGACATGCAAATGTTTTGGTTTTTAGATATTCAACCATTGTTAGGGCAATCCTATGGTATCTTATGGATCAGCAGTAATTTGTATTTTATGTCTGATTACCTTCCCTTGAGAATGCTGACTAAAAACCTAAGCCCCTTATGCAATGGACGGATGATACTGAAATCAAGATAAAAGAAAATTATCAGTGACAATCCTTTGGTTATGAGTTAGATGCTTCCATCAGTAAGAAAACAAAATTTTCTTGTAGGCTGCCAAAGAACAAGTTCTACCACTGCAATTCTGACTCCCACCTGTAATATTAATCTTTCATTATCCTCTTCAAGAGCCTTCCTCTCTCTTCACAATTGACTGCCATGCCAGATGCAGAGAAATACTCTGGGAAGAACTTTATGATTAAGAGATGTGGGCAGGTTTAAAATCCTAAAGGGAAGCCTTGTGTATTGTAGTGTGTGGATTATTGATCTGTGGGAATAATAAGATACAAAACCTTTGGACAAAACAGTTAAACTCAGAACTGTTCAGATCAGTTATTCCACACTATTGGAACTGTTTGGGAAAAAAAAATCCCCTTCCATAAAGAGCATAAAAATCAGAGATTTTTCATTCCAAAATGCATGAAAACCCTCTCAGAAATGGTAAATAAAAACTGCAACCTTTGTTTTTTGGAAAAGAATCAAAATAACCAGGGTTTCTTTATAATATATTTTGTTGAAAGTCATGCTTCAATTTAAGTTTGCCAAGATATTTTTTAAAAATTTTAAACTAAATGCTGAATAATCTTAGCAAATCAGGAATATTCATATGGCTTTCAAGATGTTAAATTACTATAAATAGAGAATAGACATACTTTTGACCAATTCATATATAAAAAACAATACATTATATTAAAAATAAATATAGAAGTAATATTTTAGTCATTTTATATTTTCTATATAAATATTTTATCTAATTTGATATAAATTAGTTTAAATTATACCTTTATTTGTATACAGCATATATATAGTGTTATTATCCATGAATTTATAGTCATGAATTGGTCATAAGAGTACCAATTTTTTACATAGATGCAATATTATTGCCTTATTTTTGGATCTCACCCAACAAAATAAGAATTTTTTTCAAATGTTGTCTACTTGGTTTTTCAGCCCAGTGTTTTAATGGATACAAATGTGGCATGAATAGCTCACAAATGATTAATGGATAATATTTAAGATATAAATAACAAAAGCAATTAAAAAAGCCATGATAGATTGTCTTTTTCATAAATGAAACCACTTTTGCTTTATGCACTCTGCTTTAGCAATTGAAAAAGTTATTGTACATTGGGAAAAAATTGATATAAACTCACATACATTAGAAAAAAAGCAAATTAAATAACACAATTGACAATACAAAGCTATCTAAGCATTTTAAAACAGAGGATTCTGTAGGGAAGGGTTAATAAATCTAATTTGATGATATGAACCTTGCTGACATTAGAATTATGTCAATAAACAAACTGGAAGGATGCTTGAAAAAAATATTGACTTTGAAGCTGTGAAGTCTCTGGATCCTCTTTGTATATCCTGAAGGATGCAGTGAAGGGCATTGCTGAGGGGATCAAATCCCTCTCTCAGTTCTCAGCAACCCTTGGCCACCTTACATCAAGTTCAGGCCTGCCTGGTAGAGTCACAGCCAATTTCTTCAGTGCAAAAGCAAGTCAGAATAAAGCTCAGAAAACTCTGACATACTATGGAAGCTCTCAAAGTTGTAGTCAAAAGAAAGATTTAAGCAAATAAGCCATGCTTGCTTTTCTATCCCCTTGAATTTGCTCAATAGTGTAACAGCAGTTCTGTAGGACTGGTGTGTGGTAATGGGGCATTATTAGTTACACACAGCTCCTGCAGTACTTTCATATAGCAAGAAAGTTCAACAGTGGTCAGATTTCTTTCAAGGGAGTTGTTTTTATTCCTAAAGTTGTGCACAGGTAGTGAGAGTCACCCACAGACTGCTAGAAGTGTTGCACTGCCATAGTATGAGCAGTGTGGCCCCACGGGCAGGCAAGCAGAACAAGTTTTGGCCTCTGAACCAGAAGAAATGCTCAGTAATCTCTTCAGAGAGATTTATCATTTGTTCAATGCAAAGTACCTGAAAAATGCTGTAAGGATCAGAGTAAGTAACAGCAGCACGTGGCCTCTGGGAAAGAAATTACATGGCAAATACTAATTATTACATGCCAGTGAATTCAAAGGCAAGAAGAGTTTTTCCTTTCTGAGTTGGTGCAGTTATCCACAGGAGGCTAAGCTATCCTGCCTTGCCAAACTGTCCCTTCAGTAAGAGGCCTTGTGACCTTGCTCAGAGGTTAAAAACAGTGCCCACCACACTAAGACAGCACTTCTTGTCAGGACATGAAGGAAGTGATGGCCAGTGTGATCATCCAGGTGAGGACAGATGTACAATTCCCAGCCTGCCCTGTGGCTTGGCATCCTTCCAGAGCAAACCAAGATTTGTGGTGGCTGTAACTGGGTGGACACCACTGTACTCCCAGTGTGGCTGAGATGGGCACTTTCAGGGGGCAGGTCACATTTGCCAGATGCCTGGCTTGAAAGGATACATCACTTCTTACCTGCTGGGTCACAGCCACACGTGAGACACCCCTCTCAAAACAGAAATTATTTGCAGATTCTGGTTTCTCCAATGTTTTACCCAGCAGGACCCTAGATGTCTGTGAGAGCTGATAAAGAAATGTTGTGTTCCTTTGAATCCTTCACAGTTTGGATGTGTATTGTTGCTCTACTTTAAAGAATGCAGCAGTTTGCTACTTGTGTGGTGAATTGTACAGCTAAAAACTCTTTGCAGTTTTTGATGAATGATCTTAATAGCTGCTTTCTCACCTTTTGATGAATGTTTTCATGAGAATAGATAAATATTGTACTATTTTATTTTCTTGACACAATCTTTGTTACATGAATGAGGCAGTAACTTTTAACGTCTTGTGCCTCCTGTGAATTATAGAAATCTGCTTTTAACTTTCTGACCTTTTTCAGTGGGCTGTGTTTCCAATAGAAGGCCATTCTACTCTATTTTATCAGCTTCACTTAATTTGTGGGAAAGGGACAGGCATGTCCAAGTGCAAACAGTAGAAAATATTTACTCTTTTGTGCTCACAGGGTGGTATTTCATGAGTGATATACAGCATCAACATCCTGATGCTTTAGCAGATGAGAAAATGGAAGATCACACTAGCAGAATTGTATTCCCACAGCAACAATAGGATGCAGCACATTCTTACTGCAGGTTTGTCATGAAGCTGAGACAGAAGACCCTGCACTTCTTCCTACATGGAAACACAAATATATCCAAATATTTTCTCATATAAATATAACAAGTGGTTGTATTTCACTTTAGTGCCTTTAAATAGCAACAGCAACAACATAAACAACAAACAACAAAATTTAAAGACCTAGTACTTAGAGTCCCTTACCTTAACCAAAGAATGATGCTACTTATTTAATGGACTAACTTCAAAAATTACTAGGGTTTTTCTCAGGGATCAACAGTAATAACAGTATTAAGGGCTTAATTTGGCATAGTTTTCTTAGCTCTAAACCTGAATCACAAGTGGAGATAAAATATACCATGTGGTGATCCTCAGATGAGAGTCTTATAGTTCGTATGCTAACATGGAGCTGATCCCCAGAGGTCTTTTCCAACCCCAACCATTCTGTGATTCTGGGATTCTCTGAATGCTCATCTCTAACACTAAAAAGAATTTCCTGTCTATTGATTGTCATTAGAAGAGGGAGCAATGTTAACAATTAGTGTGCTAATGAATTAATTAATTAATTAAAGTGCTTTTATCCTTCTGCTTGAAATAATACAGTTTGTAATTTAACAGAAGTTCAATTCACATTGAGTATAAGGTATGAGGTTGTATTGGGTCTGACTGGGGTAAAGCTCACAGGCCTTACACTGCTGTACTTTGCTTTGGTAGCTGGTGTTGACAACAGAGCAGTGTTTTGGCTACTGCCAAGCTGTGCTGTCCCTCTGACATTCCTTCCCCCACTGAAGGGGATGGGGGGGCAAGATCCTGGGAGGGGACACCAGCAGGCCAGCTGACCCCAGTCAGCCAAAGGGATATTCCATACCATATGACATCAGCTCAGATATATAAGGGAAGGAAGAGAGGAGGAGGGGGAGGCACTCGGGACTTGGCCATGTTTGCCTCCTTGAGCAACCACCACGCGTGCTGGAGCCCTGCTTCCCAAAAAGTGTCCGGACATCGCTGCTGATGGGAAGTAGAGATTGATTGTTTTCTCTTCTTGCTCTTGCGTGCGCAACTTTCAACTTGCTTGTTCTATTTTTTTTTCCCCACTGTAATAAAACTGCCTTTACTCACCCTGATAGTCTTTTTCAATATTATCCTCTCCCCTCTCCCAGCGGGAGGGGGAGTGATAGAGTGACCGAGTGGGCACCTGGCCCCTGGCCGGGGTCAACCCACGACAGAGGTTTAGAGATTCTGAGGTGATTCATATTCCTAAACATTAGAGTAAATAGTAGGTAGACTACCAAACCCCACAGCCTGTGCTTTCTTATGCTCTTCAGTATGTTTTTGACAAGACTTTGCACAGGGAAGTCCATCAAACTCCTAAAAGAAGCCATGGGACAGAAAAATGAGCTCATCATTTATAATTTTAATTGTAGGGCTTAGCACTTGCAATCAACCACTCACCCAAAACCAAACTCTGTGCTGCCTATTTATTTTTAGCCACTGCACAATTAACACTCCATTAAATATTACACCTGCAGTGCCTTTTTCTTTCAATCTATTGCTAGGTCTTTCAGTCTCCCTGCATCTTAAAGTGTGCTCCAGAATTTCTTTTTCTCTTTTTTCTTGATTAACAGTTTCAAGTTTCAATAACAGTTATTGACAACACTCTAAGACTTAAGACTACTATTTCATTTCAAACTAGACATGAAAGGATTTTTCAAGCTTGCATAATTACACAGCCATTGTGCTAGAAAAGAACATGGATATAGTGGTATTTTGCCTGGTGTATTTTCCAGATACCTATGGATAGGTAGGCTAGATCTGTATTTGTGTATCCTTTCTGGATTATTCTTCAATGAAATGCATGCATTATTTTTTGCCTCTGATTCTTGCTTTTCTACAGGAAATCTAAAGCATAAGCACTCCTACCCTGTGCTGCTACATCATGTGGTTAATCCTATAGAGGGGGTGTGGAGATGTTGGGACAGTACTACCCCATCTACAGTTCCAGCACTTTATATAGATAACCCACCACATACCCCACTTTCCCAGCCCTCCTTCATCCCGCTTTCTGATGTGGATGGGGATGTGTTTGTCTGGCAGGATTCACAAGTAGAACACTCACATCTGCTGAAGCCCAAGTGACACACCTTGAGTCAAGCCCATTGAGGGGGAAAAACATATTGGATGTTTGTTTAAAGGTTGTTGAACCGAGCTCTGCATCCACAACATTAGCTGCTAATATTATTTCCCTAGTCTACAGCTTTAGGAAAGACCTTTACAGGAAAATTTACTGCACACTGCTTTAATTCCTTGTAAACCAAAAGCAAACAGTTTAATCCTTGCTGGCATTACTTGCGCTTTATTTGTCAGAGGGAAACAGAGAGGCATAATTAACTGTCATGTTTTGCATGGACAACTGGCTCACAGAGAAATAAAATAAATAAGGGAGAATGTGAAACTTCAGGCCTGGTGGTGCCCCCATAACACAACCCAGACTGAAGGTTTTATTTTTAATTTGAATGATGTCTTCTATCCACAAGGGTGTCCAAGTAGGGTCTCAAAAGAGAGAAGTCTTCCCCCTGGCTTAAGCAACTTCAATTCATACCTTAAAAATGTCATTTGAATCTTACAAATTAGTGTAATGAAGCAAGAGAAACAAATCACACTTCTTCCAAAAGTCTGCCACAGCTTTTTATCCTCAAACATCAAAATCTCCTATTTTCTACACACCAGATGGCAATGTCTCCAGACAACTCCCAGCCTTATAATGACAGAGAATTGTGGTGTTATATGCACCCCTGATTTAAATCCCAAACAGTCTGGGTTTTATTCAGATCATCAGAAAAGGATGTTCCAGTAGAGAAACAGCCAGACGACTGCCTCACATCTTTAAATCTGGAGACTATAACAACATATGCCTCAGCCAGTTTGGACTGCTGCTGGGAGAGGTGGCCGAGTTCCCAGTTCTCTTCAAAGAGTTCTTGCACCAGGCAATTATATATAAGACAATAAATTTTTACAATATTTATGCACAAATGAGGAACAATTAATCATCTTTCAGGATTAGACTTGTATTCAGGCGTAATTATCAGTGGTACAAATGACTATTAAGAAGCTGTCATGAATTTGTGTGTCTGTCAGACATGAGAAAACAAAAGGTGTAGGGAAAAGAGGAAAAGAAACTTTCATATTTCTGAATGTGATTCAGTGCATTATGAACATCACAGCAGGTTCCCTCTTGAGCAAGGCATGACTCACCTCCCTTGCCCACACCTACTGCCTCTCCTCTGCATGACATTAAATAAGCATCTGCAAAAGTGCTAGTTACTAACAGAAATTCAATTCATCACACAGAAGAGTGAAAAGAAATATCAATCTTTTTAAGCTTTTGTGTTTCTTCTTCCAGCCCCCACCACCTCTTTTTCTGGCTCTTAATTTGAATAGATTTGCATTTGAGGACCTTTCAGGAAGATAAATTGAATTAGGTGCCCACATCTGATTGACACTCACCATACTGGTTTGAAAATTGCCACAAAAGGCATTGAAGAAATCTGACTCTTTTTTGACACCTTTGTTTCTTCTCTTACATCATTTTCCTCCTGTTCCAATCACAGACTTTCTCCTGACTTCTGGATTGTCTTTCACCAACTCCTGTTACAACCTCTTCTGTTCTGGTCTCCCAACTATGATTTGTAAATTTCTGTAAATCAGTCTTCATCTTATATCTATAACTGTTTACTACTGTGCTATGTAACTTATTCTCTTGTTATCCCTGCTGTTAAACATGGATTCCTTATTTTTAGGTGTAAATTTTTATCTCCCGGGTTTGGGAGTTTTCACATGTTTTTTAAATAGAAGAGTTCTCTTTGGTAGCAGAGACACATCTGCTGCCTTTTATGTAGACAAAGTGGGAATTAAAGGTATCTGTAGACACAAGTGGAGAACTGAGTCTGATCTCCAAGGCCGATAACAGAGTATTGCAAATAGTGAACACTTGATGGAGCCTGGGCAGGAGATGTCAAGAATAAGTCAGTCCTGAAAAACTCAGAGAAAACTACTTGTAGGAAAGAAATTGCAGAAGTACTTACATAATTAGGAGCCAAGAGATGTGTTAAGTCCTACAAAAGTAACTTTAGTGTCCCTGGCAAGGAAGACAAATAGCCTGGAATAACTTTAATGTCAGAGCAAATGGCTAAGCTGTCCAGGTCTATAGAACATTTCAGAGAGGACATATTTGGATGTATTTACTCCACTAAACATATCCAAGAAAGGGGAAACCCTGTTTAACTTGTGTGTGTGTGTATAAGATACCTGTGACACCCAAACTAAAGATGAGAATGGCTCGGGTGGGATGAGCTCTTACTTCCCTGTTCCCTTACCCAAGGCACCAGAGGGAAGCTGCAGCACAGGTTATCCCTCCCACCTTCCTCAAAGGAAAGGCATTTTATTACTTTCATTGTAACATATTTAATACATTCATGAAACATAGGAGAATCAAAAGAGTTTCTTACCCCTCACATATTCCCTACACACCTACCCCCATCCCTAGCCTTCTTTTGCCATCAGAGGTTTCTAAAAAGTCTTCTCTTGCATTTAGAAGACACAGCTGTTTCCTGAGGAAGAGCACACACATGAAATACATCAGAAAAAACTGACTTCAAGAGTCATTAGAATCTTCAAAAGACATCTCAATTACTTATTTAGAGAAGAAAGCAAAGGGAATAGTGTGAAGAAAATAAGTGAATTAAAATGAGGAAATCAAAGAGAAACCAGCCTAGTGGAATCCCTGTGGTCTTTCTTTACTTGTTTGTTATTACTTCTTAACAAATGTATTTGAACCACTTTCGTCTATTGTAATTCTTTAACAATATTCCATTAGGATGTGAGAAACCGTCCATTTAGGCATGAAGAATATGTTTCATTTCATTTGATTTAATTTCATTATTTAGTACATTTGGAAGAGATTTATCACGATTAATTTCAAGAGGAAGAAAATTAATTAGATACCTTTGGTGTAAATCAGCTTTGTAGATGATGAACTCAACAGTTTTGTCTGGCTAATTACAAAGGCAAGTTGCCACAATATGAATCCCCCTCTCTGAAACCTGTGTTTAAAACCCTATTCCTCTTCAGAACTTTAAACTGAAAGATAATTTTAAGTTACGCATGAGCTTTGGCAGTGCTTAGAAAGATGACAGATTTGGGTATTTTGAAGTGCCTTTCTGATGTCCAATTTTTTTAGTATTATAGTGGCCATCATTCTACCCTCCAACCATGTACAGTTTGTCTGAAGGTCCTTTATACCTCTTTAAATTGTTATTATTTTTTTTATCTGACTTTTTGCTGTTTATGAGGATATAATTTGACTGACACTCTTGCACCAGAATCCCCAGTTCATGCAGAAACAGCCTTTATCCTCCCAGGGCCCCCACCACAAGACATCCCTTGCAGCTCAGTGATGTTCCATGACTGCCCCCATCTTGAGTGGTGCTGGCACTTCGAGCCCAGGGTGGTTGCCAGGGGAGTGAAAGCAGTGTAAACACAACAATTCACACTTCAGTGATGCTTGATCTTAATGAACTTGAATTGGTATTTCTTGCTGATGGCAAATCTTAGTGTACAGTTTTTTTGGTTTATTTACAGGAACCAGTATGCAAACTTCCCATTTTAAGGGAGGCCTAAGATGGTGTGAACTCCACACTGCAGTTGTAAAAGATCCTCAGAAGATCTTGAGACAACAAAGTCCATGAAATTATATGGCATTTACACTGAATGGGGATTTAACCTGAAGACTCCTTAAGATACAGCACTTGCACCTTTCTTGCCTGGTGTTTGGGAGGCCAGGGCTGTTCCTCAGTCTGAAGGCAATTTTCATTAATTCTATATTATCTTGTAATGGGATGAAATACTGTGAACAATATAAGTGAAAGTTTTTTCCCAGCTTCAATTTTGCCCCAAAAGGATATTTACCACAACAAATAATGTGACATACAGCTGGTTTGATCAAAAGAAATCAATTTTTGATATTAGGGTTACAAGGAAAATTCTTCCTTCCCTGTCTACAACACATTTTGCAGGGAATTTCATTTATCTACCCCTTGCCAAATAGAAAATTTTCTATGTTATGAAAAGGTTTTGCCTTACTCTTCCTCTTCTTACCCACCCCACTAATTGTCACTGAAGCTGCAGGGTAGGACAGAATGGCTGCTTAACAGATTGACCAGTGGCCAACTTTTATTTGGAACGAAAAAATTCACTAACAACTTGATTGCAGTAATTGTGCTTACAGTTGCTTTGAACCAGTACACCATTCCAAAATGCGGGATCCCAATTTTAATTAAAAATTACTTAAACATTGTCTAAATTGGCCAGATAAACTGAATCCCTAATGTGAAGTGTTCTTTGTGGTTAATGAACCATTCCCCTGACAATAAAAGCTTGGTACAAAATCACTGGTGTTCATAATATGGTCCAATAATAACACTGTTCATTATAATGATGATTATTTCTTGTTACAGTACAGCTTGAGGGGAAAGATGACTCATTAATAAATTTCCATTATTTTTTCTAATTCTGATAATTACTGCCTTTCTATTTTGTGCCAGCATGATGTCTCGATTCAAAGGTTAAGCAATGAGTCTTAAATATCTGGTGGGCTTACTGCACACCTCAGGATATCTTATTCATGGAAATTTAAGAATGACACAAAGTTGTTCTATCAGTCTCTGAGGTTTTCTGTGTGAAATATGGACTGTTTATGATATATTACATCAAAACTGATGCTACATCTTTGCAGCTTGCAATCCTGGGAGAATTATTGATGCAAAAGGCTTGAGAAAAGTATGGAGAAACGAGAGTAAAGGGACATATTTTCTGTGGAAATATTCAGCTTTTCTTAGAAGTGTTTAGGTTGGAAAAGACCTTTAGGATCATTGAGTTCAACAATGAAGCCAGCACTGCCAAGTGCAGCACTGAACCACGTCCCTAAGTGTCACATTTACAAGCCTTATAAGTACCCCCAGGAATAGTGACTCTACCCCCAGCCTGGGCAGCCTGTTCTAGCACTTGACAACCCTTTCAGTGAATAACTTTTCCCTGATATTCAATCTAAACCTCCACTGGTGCAACTTAAGCCATTTCCTAATATCTTATCACTTATTACTTGGAGGAAGAGATGGCCTCCACCCTGCTCCCCCCTCCCGCTACAACTTGCTTTCAGGTAGATGTAGAGGGTGATAAGGTCCTCCCTGAGCCTGTTTTTTCCAAGTTAAACAACCTCAGACACTGGGCTGACTCTAAGTGTGATTTTAGCCATGGCCAAATACGTGTGCAAGCAGTAAAGTACGTGATTAAACAAATCTTTAATTTGCTTGTGCAATTCATTGATTGTGCATGAGGAAAGCCTACATTGTGAATATACACAATAGGAGTCAGGATTGCTGAACAGTTCATCACATGGAAACCTCCTTTATTGCACTTTTGATCAACTTAATTCAAATGGCTTGATTATAAAACTGCCTTAAATTGAGGGATATCTTGATATGTAATGTGCTTTAAATAGAAGCATACATAAAGTACCATGTCTCGCCGAGTCAGTGCAGTAACAGGAAAGCAGTGTGTGGTTATGGACACTGTCTCCAAAAGGATAAATTGGATCTCATCCACTACAGAATAGATGGAGCACAGGTGAAATTGTTTTGGACTAAGAGACCTTCTTGCTAAAGGATCTGTCCTCAAATAGCAGCCAACAGTGAATGCCAAGAGTCACACCCCAACAATTTGCTAGCCCTTTTTAAAACTACATCTACAGTTTTTAGATTTTCCAAAACAATGTGCATATCTGCTCCCAGATTCTTTTAGCTAACAACTCAGTTAAACAAGGTTTCTTCCCACTGTTATGAAACCCAAAGTGCACTGAACTGTCCAGCCAAAGCATTCACTTGCAAAGCAGCCACACGCGAAAAACCACACAACTGTCTGCATTTACTTCAGTGATTCCTAATCTCCTGGACGATATGTTTTAGAGATTCTTAGGGGTATAAAAAAATGCCATCTATGACAGGAAACCTATTGATGGTGGCATGAAAATATAACATAAAGCTGAGAAAAAGTAAAGTGTGGCTGTGTGAGTTCAGCTGTGAAATCACAAAGCAGTGAGGTCAGGTAAGAGCACCAGCTCTCTTTCTCATATATGCCACTGGCTATCACCAGATGCTTTATATAAAGCTAGATATTGGCAAGAGATATCTCAAAAAGTAATTAGATTGTATTTCAGAAATAATACAGAGCAGTAGACTGGAGTGCTGAGCACCTTCAGCTTCTTTGGCTTCAGTCAGGAGAGGAGGAAACAGAGTGCTGGCAGGCAGCCAGTGCAAGGTCTTGGTCTGAAGCAATTTGTGTAAATGTAAGGCAAGATAGGCTATGACTTTCAACTAACCAGTAGGTATGGTTTGGTATATGTATTAGCTATAGGCCTGAGGCTTAACACTGAAATCCTTAAGACAAATTCTTGCAGATTAATAAGATAATGAAATATGACAGACACTTGAAACCTTCCATGGACATAAAATAGTGAAAAAAATCTTCATCTGACATAATTATTATAGTGATTCAAAGAAGATTTGAAGCAACTTGATAAAAAAATTGGAATTGGCTTAACACACTCCTTTTCAGAGATTGTCTCTAAACCTGCAAAATCTTACTCAACACCACTAAAGTATCCCAGACTATTTTTTCAGAGACCTCTAAAATGGACCACAGTCTAGCTATTCTAAAATTTCAGGTGAAACGTTTTCTAATTATTTTATTTTTTCTCAAATACCACAAAACCTTCTATCTTGTCATCAACTTTAGGAACATCAGTCCCAGCAGTAGCCTGTAGAGTAAGTAAAATCCTTCTCTCAGTAGGTACAGTAGCGCAAGATATTTCCAATATTTTGCCTCTTTTCTATAATTGTGACCAAGATGAAAAACAGAGGAAATAGGCCTTAAAAATGCTAGATGCCATTGAGATGTGCCACTGCTGTAACAGGAGCACTTGTTTGGGTATCTTCTGGTCTTCTTTGGAGGACTGACAAAGTCCAGCTGGATCCACCTGATCTGTCTGACCAAGTCAGATTCCATTGCAACTTCTCTGAAACATATTAACATGTTTTCAATACACCAAGACATAGCAGCAATGTAATGCCGGTGTATTAAACCTAATTTGAGCCTGAATTTAATCCACAACTCATCTTGCCTTATTGAGACTTCAGAATTCTTTTCCTTATTTTGTTAAAGAAAGTATAATGTCATTGCCATTATAAGCACATAGCACATGCATTGATCTTTTCCAGCTCCATTTAAGTTAATGGAAAACTTTCTATTAATTCTGTTTGGAATTTACTCAAACCCTGTGAAGAGAAATGAATTCTTCTCTAACTTTAATTATTTTTTTTTTTTTAAAGCTATAATATGTTCAGGGCAGAGGCACATGCTCAGTTTTTCTGGTGGTATATTCATTACCTGTGAAACCTAAAGCTGACTGGTGGACCTTAAAGCTCAACAATTCACAAGTAAGTCTATAAAATGGTCTATGCATTCGTCTTTTCTTGATGGTAAATGTTTATGCCAGTGGCATTGTAAATACAATTTCAGTGGGTAACTGAGAAACACGTAGCATTGTGTTAGAACTAATAACTTATGACTTGTTATTTGAATACTACTGTTAGGGCACATTTTTGGTAATTGTGTCCAACAGTTTCCTGCAATTCACTACAGTGGATTTCTGTAATAGAGTCTCTTATCTCACAGTTGCCCGGAGGGAAAGGTTTCGAGGGAAGAACTTGAAAGAGAGGCTTCTAGAACCACATTCTTGCAAGTGTGCTGGTTTTGGGTGAGATAATTTTGTTCACAGTAGCTTGTATGGGGCTGTGTTTAGGATTTGGGCTGGAACCCGTGTTGATAATACAGAGATGTTTCAGTTTTTGCTGAGCAGTGCTTGCACAGAGTTAAGGCCTTTTCTGCTCCTCCCACCACCCCACCAGCAAAGAGGCTTGGGGTGCACAAGGAGTTGGGAGGGGCAGGTGGGGCAGCTGTGGGAAGAAGACGGAAGGAGGGATGTTCAGAGTGATGAAGTTTGTCTTCCCAAGTCACTGTTATTTATGTCTTGGGGATGGCTGAACCCTTACCTGTCCATAGGAAGAGGTGAAAGAATTTTTTGATCTGCTTTGCTTGCATGTGTGGCTCTTGTTCTACCTTTTATCTTGTCTTTACTTTAGTCCAGGATTTTCTGATTCTGTCCCCCATCCCACTGAGGGAGTGGGGAGTCAATAAGCAGCTGTGTGGGGCTGAGTTGTCAGCTGAGGTTAAACCACCACAAGGAATGTCATTCTGCCTTCTTTTCCAGTGTATATGTGAAATGTGGATAAATTTCAACAGGAGTATTGGTGATAAAAGGAGCTTTAAAAAATAAGAGGTGATTTTCTTCTGCCAGACAAATACCATGTTTTGCAAGGAAGGGATTTTTATGCACACTGGCATATAAATACAACAAAGAGATCTGATCTAACTTAGAAATGAAAAGCAGAAGCATGTGTATCCCTAGGGTCAGACAGGGAAAGCAACATGCAAAATGTCAGGTAGGAGTAGAGCATGCAAGATATTCTGGTAATATCAATCACAAGAATTGCAATAGGAGAAGCAGCAAATCTTTCTTGACAATGCATTAAAAGTTAATTTTTGAATCTGCCCACTGCTCTCTGCCAACATGATGGGATGTAGCACTAAAATTCCTCCACTTCTTTGTGCCTTGGGACATAACAACCAACCTGAATTTTTTGCTTGGCACATGAGAACCATGAAGGCTGTTGCTCAGGAGGAGATCCTCTATAAGCACTGAGAGTCTGACATGATGATAAGGCATCTTACAGGTGACTATACTGTCAGACTCATTTAATGGACTGTGAAAACACAGACACAGAAAGATTGTGAACACTTCAGAACAAGAGAGAAATTCTATGGAAACCAGAGACAATATTTAGCTCTGCACTACAGACTTCACCCTGCAAAAAATGATGACACTATTTTCACACTGTGTCTTGATAAAGGAACTTGTCTTACGAAACGCAAATCTAATGATAACTTAATCTAGATGATGGTGGTTTAGTCTCTTATTTGATAGTCCACACTAAGAAACTGATGAGAGGAGATTTACTAGCACTTTTATTCGTTGAAATGAAGGGAAATCTTTGGACAGAGAAGGAAAGAAGTATATGAATAATTCTGCAAGAATGAAAAAGATATGTGAAGGGACATCTGAAACAGATATCACAGCTATAGACTGTCACAGCACCAGACTGAAAAAAATAAATTTGAATTATGCCAAGCAACATTTTCAAAATGAAGCCTTTTAAAAGACTAAAAACTGGTTTAGTTCCTTTCCTTCACCCTCATACAGTGCTTCCTTGCAGCTACAACTGAAAAAGAAGTGCTGGCAAAGTCATAGCAGGACATTTGTACTTGTGACAAGAATGGTTTCTTGCAGAAAAATGAAGTTTCAGCTGCCTAAAGTTATTTTGAGATCATGATGAAATATGGCTAAGTTTCTGAGTCAAAGTTCATTTAACTACATTTACTCTTAAAAAAAAATTAATTTTGACATTTTAAAAATTAAATCTCTTGCTATTCTATTTTGAAACAATATTGTTTTAAAAATCTGCTTCAATTCAAAATGATAAGAAAGAGAAGGAAGACAAGAACTAAAACACATAAATTATTTTGAAGTGGACAAAGTAAATATGGTGACAAATTTTTAATTCTTTTGTTTTAATCAACTGGAGTATCAGTTGTCCCACAGTTTAAATTTTGGCAGGTTTAGTCCTGTTTTATTAAACCATCTTCCCAGACATGGCTTTGTAAAAGTGCTGTATGCTTTTCCCTATGCAACTGCATGTGACGAGAGATTGCAATTTGAATGAGAAAATAAAAAAGAGCCAACCATGAATGCTTATACTGCTCTGCTTACAAACAGTCAGCAGCAAACGGACCCTGGATCTCGAGCCTCAAATAATTTTCACATGAAAATTATGTGAAATTGAAGTTTTATTTCAGAATGTGCAAATGCTCATGGTTCTAAAATGCTGTAACCCTTGGGGATTGAACTAACAAGAAAAGAGCAAGGGAAAGAAAATTAAAAGTTAAGACCACTTTGATTATTTCTTTGTGATCAGATGGAAACTGCCCTGTATGAAATGCATATACTTTAATTGTAATGGTCTTTTTGAAATTTGAAAACTCCAGACTTTTATTTCTGCTGTGGAAATTACATCATTTTATGGTACCTCTTCATTTCTGCTAATGAGATAGAAGAATTCTGTGGGTTTTTAACTGGCATTGGCCTCTCTCTGGTGCAATGTGTTCCTTTAATTGTGAGGAACAATTCCTATTCAGTGATGTTCATCAGGAGAGCACAGTTAAATAAGGACCTTTCTACTCATTTCTTGGGGAGGCAAACCTTAAAAAAAAAAAAAAAGACAGAAGTGAATAGCCTAAGATCACTGGCACAGTAATCATATTCCTTTCCAGTCCATTTGACTTGACCATTGCATAGGAATTTTTGGCTGAAGACTCAGCATATTTTTCTGTATGCCCCTTCCCCCTCAAGGGGATGTGAAGATATAAGAGTTGAAATTGATATAATAATGAGAAATATATACTGCAGAGAAGAAATCCATCAGATAGCAGACGAGAAAAAGCAGTTTCCCCATTATCTTTGTATTTGCATTATTTGTATGATGCAGACATCATTTTACTTTGTCACAGGTATTTATTATTGAGTGTGATGAGCCTATTTCTTGGTTAATGAGTTTCCATTCTGTGCAGTAAATGTAAAACCTTCGTTGTAACATAAAGAGTCTGTCCATGATCCAGATCCTGAAGACTCAGAAAGACTGCCGCAGGTGCACCCTGAGAAACATGACAGGTAGAAAACAGGTAAATTTGGACAGTGACATGGGAAACAGATTTTTCAGTGTGTGCAGCAACCTGTCTCCTAAACACACTTTGTAGTGATGCACACTGAGCTTCCCCTGACAAGTCTTCAGGCAGTCAAGAAACCAGCTAAACAGAATGAAGGGTGGGGTAGAATAACACATATGAAAGGGAGCAGCTTTCAGTGGAAGTATGGGAACAGTCCACGAGATTCACAGATTGCCATTGCCCACACTTGCTGAAGGACTGGTGTCTTCTAGGATGAATAGCAAGGTTATAAATGTTTTTATGTTTGCACCTCTGGTCTCAATCTAAGGTGGTCCCGACTTGGAATTATTACAGAAACAGTACTGCCATATGAAACTGGTCATTTCCAACAGTTTTCTAGTGGTCAGATACCCTCATTATGACATCATGATGAGGAATAAGAGGGCAGAGAAGCAGCAGCTGCCCTCAACATGTGACTTTTCTGTTGGATTGTGTAGGAAGGCAATAACACTGAGGAGTGCTTATCATCACTTGTGGTGGTGCAGCAGCAGCAGTAGCTGTGGTTGGGAACTAAAGTGGTTGGTTGGGGCCAGGGAAAAGGCACTGCTGTGATGAGGTCCAGCTCCTGGAAACCCATCTCTTGCAAAGGTTCCAGTAGTCTATAGAGATCCAGGAGCTGGTGCTATACAACAGGTTTATTAAAGAATGATATTCCAGTCATGTTTCAGGACTCAGGTCACCAAAACTTGTTTGTCAGCCTGTATGAAGTAAGGATAAAAGCTGAATATCACTTTTTTGAGGAAAAGGAAACAAAATGTCTAAACTAACCAGAGGAGATGAGATGGGCATTTCTCTATTTCTGAACAAAATCAGTGATCTCTAGGTATTACTGGTCTCTCCAATTTGGAAATGAGTATTTCACACTACCTTCATGATGCACCTGATTGCACTAAATAACATAGTGCTTCCAAAACCTAAAGGATCAAATTCTTTGTGTATTGGTCTATTCACATGCTGAAGAAAAGCTTTCCAATATTGAGAGAAATGAGGGGATTTTCCCTTCCAGGGAAGAAAAGCAAGGGCACAATCTGAAACTGTGAAATGTGATATGGAATAAGATTGAAAAGCAATAGAGGAGAGCCATCATCCTGTGCAATTCTTTGATTTTAAGCATCAGCGAGCAGTGAAGCAGCTTGTGTTTACCAAAAAGTACCATTCTAAATTTGTGTGATAATGTGCCACTTTCTCCACAGGCCTCACTTGATAGGGACTTTTGCATAAGGAGGACCATGAAGACCAAGAAAAGAAAACAAAACCTTTGACATCACAAAATTTGATTGTAAGGAAGATGAATGTCTCCTGCCAAAAGGACAAAACCAATGTGATGAAACAAGGATTTGATTGACAGGCATGTTAACTGATAGGAATATTACCTGTGCTATGCTATAGGGCACACAGCTGTGGTCTCTGAAAGTGGAAAGGAAAAGCATTACAGAGAGATCCAGGATTTTATGAACCGGATGATGCAAAACTAATTTTTCATTGGACATCATCTAAACTTGAAAAGTTGTTAAGGCAGGAAACAATGTATTCAGTGATGAAAAAAATTACTCAAGCTTTAATAGAGGGGAAGAAAACTAACAAAGATATAGATTTTTTTTTTTCCCACTTATGAAGATTCAAACACTGGGACTAAGCAGGGATGTAGAGGCCAGTGGTTCACGTAGATGTAACAGCTTCATTCACTCACTTGTTTGGCCACAGAATTTCCTGTTCCAGCAATGATTTTACAGTCTTTAAGGCACCGGTTAATCTTAATTGTAATTGCAAACTCAAGATGCCAAAGATAAACAGGTGGGTTTTTTTGTGACTGTAAATTTAGAAAGATTAAGAGTACTAGTCTACAGATATCACCCTGAAAGTTGAAAGAGGGAATTAAGAAGAGCCTGCCAGGATTGTCGCTGGTCTCTTGTGATCTCTTAAATACATTAGAGGTCAAAATTGTTAACTGCAGACCCACGTAAATAAGCCCAGAAAAAACAAGGCCAAGATGAAATCAGTGCTACAGAAAGAATTGGAAGAGCTAGAGAAAAAAGTTTAATTTCATGACAACTTTGATGCTTCTAAATTGATTTTTGCTGCTCTCTGCCCACCCTTCAGTGTATGCCTCGAAGGATATCAGGTTAAAGACTCCATTTTCATCTGGAAGTGGGTGGGTAGATTTTAAACTTAGGTGATTTTTTGTTTCATCCTCTCAAAAGCTGCATTAGAACTCCTCTCTCCATAAAACTTTTTGGCTTTGAAAGTGTATTTCAGCAGAAATTATTTTGTTGAGACAAGTTCTCTGAACAGTTTTTACTAGAGTTTAGGCACTGCTGTGGGTCCTCATGAGTACAGCATGAAGGGAAAATGCCTTCAGTCTGCATTAGCCCAAGGGAATGACAGAAGTTCCTTCACTGGGAAAAAGGGAATGTGTTTGATGAAGTAGAACAGTTGTCATTAAAGGTCTGTGTTTGGGGGAAAGCAGCCTAGGTCTGTGCCAAAGGCAGTTAGCATTTCCTTCCAAGCTTTTCCTTTATCTGTGTGGAACTCTTAGGTGAATTATTTTTAATCACACACCACAGGTTGAAGTCCCAGAAGGGAGAATTTTCATCAAAAGCATCAATCCTTTCTTCCATGAAGAGCTTCCAAACCAGGTGGCTGTGCTTTCCAGTGCATCATGAAACATGAGATGCTATTCCAGCAAGCATCCAAGTGCGTCACACTTTACAGGATATTTTTAACCTGTTGAAAAGTGCTGGTTTTAGTAACTGTTTGCATGTAATTTCTCTTTCCTGTAACTGGTGCTGTGTCAGTATTTAATGTATCATTTCCTCATTAAAAACTAAGCTGACATTTTCTCTGGACAGTCTTTTATGTTAGACTATGCCAGACTTAACGGTGGTATCCAATTGTCTGTGCTTCAGAGAGTTCCAACATTTAGCATTGTAAAATCCTCAAAGGCAAAGAGAAAGAACAGTCTGATGAGTAGAAAGATGAAGTAACATTTAGAATATTTTTTTTCTAAATAGGCTGCATCCTTTGTTTTTAACTGAATCTCTGCTGTAAAAACTACTGTGAGTAAAAACACAGGCTCCCATTTTTCTGCAAAGGTTGTGATTTCTTCTTTGTAACTGTGGCATTTTTGACCAGGTTTTATAAGAGGGTAGGACTGTGATGGCTCTTCTGTGGAAAAAATCTTACGGAGACAAAAAAAGGACAAGTTGTTGAGTATATATTTGCCCAAAAAGAGGTTTTGATTGTTCAAGAATGGAATGGAGAAGTGCTTTTTAAACAGACAAGAGCCAGAGGAGGCACACACTCAGATTTGGTTCACTGTTACAATCCTTTGTTAAGTCTAATAGCTGAGACAAAGTCAAGTGATTAAGCCAGGAAAACACATGCTCTCTAAAACAGCAGCACATAAGAATGAATTGTCAAGTGTCCTTCTGGAAGCCTGCAATAGAGGCTTATAGATATTTTCTTGGCTATGTTGTAAAAGTTAAAACCACACTGGTGACCTGAGGTGGCCCTGTAGTCTACAAATCAGATGCCTACATTTCTCACAACAAGTGACTGGAACAAGAAGTTAAATTAATTATGAACTGCTGATGCTAATCTAACCAAAACATTGATCTGACCATTCCCCACCCCCTCCCCCTTTTTTTCTTTCTATTTAGTCTTGATATAAGCTAGCATTTCTAAGAAAAATAAAATATTCTCTTTTTTTAAAAAGCTTCCTCTTTTATCAGTGTCCCATACTCTAATAGCTGAATAAAGACAGGGACAAGGTGTTCATCAGTTCTCTATAACAAGTGACCACCTGATGATTAAGTAAACTGACTGGGCAAACATTGTCCTGTTTTACATTTATCTTCTATCAGCCACTGATTATAAAAAGCTCTTTAAAAAGCAGCAGAGGAATAAAAAGTTATTGGAGGCAGACTAATTCAGTGTCCACAGACAACTGTCATATACCCTACATGTGCTGCTCATTTTGAGGTATGTTTGAGATGTAAATAAAATTTAAAACTTTAAGGGGGAGTATTTATGGAAAAGCAAAGTTTTTATGATCTAAATAAAATGTCATCTCTCTGCACCCCTCCTACACTCTCTGCCACTAATGAAAGTAGGGGAAACATTGCAAGAAATTGGATTTCTGACCCTGCTCCCTTTGAAGTCAGTGACTAAATTCCCATTAATTTCTAGAGTAGGGTCAGATTTTTAATTTGCATTGACCGTTTTACAGTGGAATGTATACATTGTCTCAGCAGCACACCTTTGTGCTGCCAAAACCCACTGAGATGCTTTGCACTGACATTTAACAGAGCAGGTTAAGCTTTGTTAACAGTTAGCTAAAAATACAGACTGGCTGCTTTTCAAATGATAAATTTTGAGACTTTTCCTCTTTTCTCTTCTACTCTGGTAAAATACCTGACATTCTTTGGGTATTCTTGGAAAAACAAACAAGGTCTTAAAACATATCCTGGGTATTGATTGAGCCTTCAAATAATCAGACGGAGTGCTAATCAGAGGGAGTGCCATTCACCTTTCTAATATCATGTCCTTATAGAATTCATGATCTTGTCTATGCCCAAGTGTTGTGTAAGTGACTCAAACCTGGATGAATCACGTTTAAGCAGTGCACAATCTACCATTAAGTGCATTTGGCCAAGTTTAAATTTCCCTTCAACCGTTTTAGCCTGTGGCCCTCTGTAAACTCAGCCAAGCAGCTACAAGAGATGAATTGGCTGAAGTCCATCATGTTAAACCACCACAACTTTTCTTGCAGAGTTAACTCTTAAAAAAAAATTCAGCCAAAAATAGTAACTTCTTTGAGAGACTGCAACTCATGAATATAGCAAAATCATAGAATTCTTTAGGCAGGAAAATACCTTTAAAATTACTGAGTGCAACTGTTAATCAGCACTGTCCACCACTAAACCATGTCCCTGAGTGTGATAGATACCTTTCAAATATCTTTGGGGGTGGTGACACAACCACTTCCTTGCACAGCCTGCTCCAAAGCTTGACAACCCTCTCAGTGAAGAAATTTTTCATTATATCCAATGTCTGGCGTATATTTCGAATGCCCTTTAGGGGCTCAGATGGAGAATAGGTTCTTTGGTTCAACTCTTCTTGGCTCAATCAATTTGATCACAGAGCTTTCAGAAGTCCCTGAAAGTCCAAGTGCTCTGAGATTGGGCTATTGGGACCTTGCCAAGGGGAACTGGCTCAAGTTCTCTCCTTCCTGCAGCAATTAAACACCTTGGATCAAAGCCGCTCTTGGGGTGCTGCCATCTACAATGGATTCATAGAAGAGTCCAGGTAAAAATCGCACAAACATCAGAATAAAAAAGAAGGAAGGCTTCTAGGTTGTGCTCAGGGCACGGATGCTAAAAGCATTAATGATTGGGAGATGAAACACTGACTGTGCTCTGAAGAGCAACAGTTATATTACATTAGACAGTCCCAGAATAATGGAAAAAATCTTCAGAATATCTAGCACACAAGGACTGAAATGCATTTATCCCACTCTGAACTGAAACCAAGCAATGCTAAAAAACTGATTCATGTATGTTTAAGAGGTGAAGCTTGAGTTCTGTCTTTTAAAGTAAGTCTGTAAAGGATGGCAGTGACAAAGTCCAAAATTCTGATGGGATTTTTGGAGAAGAGGAACAGAAATGCAGCACAGAAGCAGAGATGGTGTACACAATTATTTGTACCAGGTCCTACTTCAAATATTTCATACAACTGCACTGCACTGAGAGCCATTGATACCTTCCTAAAGCACTTTCCAAGCAAGTTTTCTGACCCCTCAAGCAGTTGCTTGGACTAGCATCTTGGAAAACATATCTCAGTTTATTTTGATGGAAGAATGTTTCCCCTCAGTCATAAACGTCTCAATAATAATTTGTGAATGGCTGAGGTTATTGAAAGTTCCTGCACTGCGGTAATATATTCCTTCCTTTAACAGACAGCCTTATTTTCTGAAAGCTTATTGGAAAATAAAAATCTTATATAAAATGTACTTCAGATCATTTAACTTTTCTATCTCCTTTTATAATCCAATTAATTTTATTAATTTTAATAATCTTCCTGTGGGCACAAAGATTGTAGGGCTGAGATTAAAATGCAGTGCATATGAATCTGGGTTCATAAAAGAAATTGTCTCTTCTTGCTTATAAAGTTACAGTTACTAATTCAGCCAATGCAGCTGAGAAATGGGAGGTGAGTAAACTACCTGCTAACTGATTTTTATTCTTCTGCATCTACACAAATCAAGTAGAGATGCTTTAGCTACTAAATTAGGATTGATAAACCTGAGACATATCTTCAAAGACTCCCTTCTAGAGATATTAAACCTGCACCCCGTATCAGTGTTTTTGTAGCTCTATCAGTAAATTGGATCAGTGACAAAGATTAGCAGTGAGCTGATGTCCACGGCAATTTTTCCTTCCTGTGTTTCAGCAGAGATGGCCCCAGTAGTGCAAATGCAGATGTGACTGATTGTAAAGGTACAATCAGTTTCCTTTGCTGGCAGTAGCCCTTTGCCAGCAGCAAAAAAGGAAACTCCCTTGATAACCGTAGCCTCTACTGAAACCTGTCGAAATGTAGCCCTATATACTTACAGTGAAAAACCTGTGTATTCCTTGGTTTTCACTAATAGCTGAGAGAGCCAAACAAATGAGAACCACCTTATTTCATACTTTGCAACTTAAAGAGGAAAGTTGTCAAACTTTCCAATAAAGAACACATTGCCCTGAAACTGAATATGGTTGGTGGTGTCTTGCAATTTTAAATAATGGCCTCTAATGTTTTATTACAATTCTTAAAATACTTTCCTTTCAAGATGGTTATTCCTGACAGAAGGAAAGGAAAAAAAAAGGAAAAGGAAAAGGAAAAGGAAAAGGAAAAGGAAAAGGACAAAGTCAGAAATACAGAGTAAAGTACCACTCTGCTCTACAGCCAAAGTTACCCTCATAAGATTCCACGCTCAGGCAGGCAAGGAATAAAGATGAAGGCACTTTTTGAGATCAGATTATTTGGAAAGATCAAAGAGAAGACAAAAGTACAGCTATATCCACATCTTCGATGTTGTGTTTTCAGAACAATTTTAAATATTCCAGTTAAAAGTTGGTTTTTATTGAGACTATGCTGCCCTGTTCCTCTCAGTAATCTTAATAATTTCTAGTTTGAACGAGGTAGATCCAAAATCTTGGTAGGTGAGAGAAGTGTTCAAGTATGGAGTGAAAAGAGTTCTTCCATCTTGTGTTGAAGACAGAAGACACAAACTGAACATCCAAGAGCAAATATCTCATCCCCAAGAATGCTCCAAATCCATACTTAAACTACTGGCTGAATGTTGCAGTTCTGAGACTTCTTGTGCTGCTAGAAATGAAAGGCATAATAAACAATGTAGTGATTATTTATTTCAGTAGCCAAAATATAGGAATATGATACATCCCAATGTGATACATGTACATTAACTTACATATGTGGTAAATAAAGCTAAAGCATAGAAAAAAATTTTACTGTAGAATTTTATTCCTCCATCTCTGAGAGGGATCACTATATGAGATGACATGGAATAGTAAAAAAATACCATTACAAATTTTTTAGTGTGTGTCCAGTTTAAAAAAACCCAAAACAACAACAAAAACTCAGAAAAAAAAAAGCCTGGTTTTACTGTTAGTCTTTTGCATTTTTTTGGAAAGCTTGGACTTTGGTGAAGAACTTCGGTGAAGAACTTTGGGAAATTATGCCACTTTGAAGTGTCCTTACAACCCAGACAATGGCAAGATGCAGAAGATATGATCTGTAAAGGCACAGAGCAATGAAGAGCAGTAAAATCTGTGCATCTGCTTCATGGTTAAATAGAGCAAAAGATTTACAGAAACATGAATAAGGACAGACACATAAAACCTAGACATATACAAGACAGGACTTATTTGAATTTCTCATGAAAAATACCAGGTATGTTGTATTTTTGGCCTCACATTTGTGTAAAGATAGTATAGCTACAAATACATTATACTTCTCACCTTTGTAAGGTAGTTAGAGACTAAGATTAGTGACTGTGTAGGATGTTGCACTTCTGCTAAGCAGAGACATTCTGGCCCTGGTCCAAAATGTTTCTCAAAGACCAGTTTCTTCATATCCCATTGCATACGTCTTTGTTCTCATGAATTGTTCCTACTTTTGGGATCTTCTCAAAGTGAATGTTATGACATTTACCCCTATGGATAAAGGAATAAATAGCTATAAAGTCCCATGGCAGTAAGCAAATTTGTCTAAACTGCCACAGAGAAACACACAGAGAACTTCATAGTGTTAGCTGAAGACAAATATTGTCTGGATCGTCATAAATCACAATATGACATAACCAAGTAAACTGAAGGAATGCATGAACTCATACAGTGAGATTTACCAGCTGCAGTCAAGTTTCCATGGCAATTCATATGCATAAACCAAATTATTCAGAATTGACTTTCTGCTTGTCTTTATGCTGAGAATTTTCCCCAAACTTCTGTTCCCTTAGGTCATAACTGAAATATTAATTAGTCTGTAACGTAGACTTGACAAAATGCAAAATGGAGATAGATTCAGGATAGTATAATTACAATTTTCCAGTTTTTTCCACCATACTTGGTGAGCACAGTAAGTTCAAGATTAGTTTTTCTTGTTGTATTATACTATTTGAAAGTAAATGTCAGACACATCATGCTAAAATAGGATGATATTTTTCCTACACAAACACAGAGCACTAATGAGCTGACTCTTCCATGAGATTTGGAACATGCAGGAGTTGACCAGGGAGCATGTCATGGAAGCTTCTGTAGTACATTATTTTACTAGTAAATAAGAGGAAAAGTAGGTCAGTGGTGCTTACGACTCCTGCAAACCAGTGAAAGTATTGTCTGAGTGGCACTAAAAAAATTGGAACTTGCAAATTAGTAGAATATCATGAGAAAACCCTCTTTTAGGAAATTAGGTAAGTTGGACAAATACACTGAAGTGGGCTCAATTAATGAGTGAGAAACTTTTCAGATAGTTTTGGAAAAAATATGAACTGAAACCAAGACTCAGGAATATTTGTTAAGAGGTGAATTACTACTCACTTTTCCCTCTTCCCATCAGAAAATTTAATGTGTAATGCACAAACACTGATGGCTCACTGTTCATCCTCTAATGCCTTTGTGCTGAGTAGAGGATATATTTATCAGGTGGGCTACTGTCTCACAACAGCAGTGCTTAATGACAAAGTTTGAACTCCATTCCTCACGTTAGCACAGACCAATGATGATCAGACAAAGAGCTGCTTGCAAAGTGCTGGGAGTAGAACTGTCTACATGAAATGCCCATTGTACCTACTGACTAAGATGCATTTATTTTCCAGAAGTAAAAAAAAAAGAGACATAAGGCATTTCATATCTATTGTCCTCAAGGATTATACCACAGGGAGAAAACTGTGCTCAGGATTATCAGTCTCTGCAGTGCTGGTAACATCCAAAGAACTCGCATTTGCCTTGAATCTTGGCTGGGCTCTGTATGGCACCATAACACTCCTGAGTCAATAAATATTAATTCATATTCAAACTACATCAAAACAAGGCCATAGCAGAATCTGCATGTCTAGTAATTAAGTAAGGCAGTTTTTCAGTGGTTCCAAATATGTTGATTTGAGACAGTCTGGATGTTGCTGTATCTCATTCTGCAGCATGATGTGCCTAAACCATGGGATTATATACATAAAGTGGGACCCAATAAACCTTTACAGTACATTGCAAGAGATGATGGAAGGTTCCTCTTTTTCTGGAATGAAAACCCGAAGGTGATGCAAATAAGCACAGGGAATATTTACACCACTGGACAGTGATTTATCACCTGATTCTCATTCATTGTGCAAAATGTGAATCTAAGTCTGTACAAAAAAAGGGCACACAAAATGATCATAGACTATTGGCCCTGACATTGATGAAGTCTGTAATTAATTGTTAACCTCACCTTTAAACTGAATGATCTTCTGTGATGAATTAAGGTTAGGGCCACCTCAAACCATAGATTTTACATTCCTCATCCCACAACTAAGCCATAAAAGCACCTAATTTCTGCTGCTGGTTCAGGCTCTAGGTTCAGACAGTCTATTCTATAGGTATTTATCCCTTTTTATGCTGCCCAAGTCAGAGCATAACTGTAATAATGGAATTTCTTTTCAGAAAGAGCACATTTAGTAAAAACTTTCTGTGTCAAATAATTGGGTTCACCAACTGTGAAGTTAGGTCAGATGAAAAGAAACATTAAAAGATCTTGTATTCCCTACAATGAGAATGATGCCTGTTATTGTAAGAGTACTTCTAGACTTTTATTCAGAGATAAGTCACAAATTCAGGATGCTAAATAGGATGTGGCTGAGCAACTCGGTCTTCATTTTCCTTGAGATGTGAAAAAAATAGAAGAAACCATACACATTGCAATTTATGGAGCAATAAATGGACTGAATAGCGGAATAAACATCAGTAGAGAACATAAAAATGCCATGAAACATTTCCACCAAAATGGTTGAAGTCTCGCTTCCCTGACAAATCCACCAAGAGACGTTTTCATTCCTCTCTATTTCTGTAAAACTAAGGATAGTCTGAACAAAGAGAAAAGAGATCATTAAGAGATTAAAAACAAAAGAAGTTTTAACTTTGCACATTACATGTCTTTCAGTGATGCTATTAGGGAAATTAATGAAATCCATTTTCTTTACTCTGGGGCTCTAGAAAAGTCATTAGATTGGAATGAATATATAACACTACATCAATCTAATTTCAAGAGAGGGAATCAGCAAACCAATGAGCAGATGCAGCTTCAAAATATTCACCTTAATGGCAGTAATGTAAGTTTCATGAGTTACAGTAGAAAACAAATTAAAAGCAACACAAAGAGACAATGATGCAATGGAGCACAAACACAACAATTAAGTGCCTCTGTCTATTCAGCATCATCTTGACAATTAACAATGCCACTTTACTAATCTCAGTATTTGGCTCGTCCTATTTATTTGAATGATACCCTCCCAGTGCACTCTTCCTCAGACACAGATTGAAAGCATGTTCCCTTAAATAGCAATGCATTTGGTGACTTTGAAATTTCACTAAGGAGGCAATTTTACAGAATATTAATCTGGGGGAGTGGAAAAAGGATTACTTGTAGGGTTTTAAAAATGTAATTACTTTAAAATTGTACCTGCTTTAGAACACTTGAAACCTTAGCATACACAATCCCTCTTTTTAAGTGATGCATTTTTGTTCTTTTAATTAAGCTTTATTGCTTGTATTTGCTTTAAGAGTCACTGTGATACCAAATGAAAAATAAAATTGATGTATTAATACAAGAAGCAGAAACAAATACTTGAGAACTCTGTGAAACCAAGAAAGTAAGAGAAACTGAAGACAGAGAACATGCCCAGGTACTGCAATATAGGTAACTAAAGCTCCTGCCTCTTTCTGTAGTTTCACAAAGACCCTTGCTGATTTATAGAGGTTTTCCATACCTCCTGCCTACACTGACACTTGAAAAAGCTCATATTCTTATGTAGCAATTGCCCTCAGCAAATATTGCATGATAAACAAAATGCTCCAGAATTTCCATGCACACCAGTGGGACACAGTACTCCCTGGTTACAGTGGTGACTTATAGTGCCTTTTGCAGGCAGCAAACATGTCCTGCATGGTCTGCAAAGCAGCCCATAGGGCCCCAGAAAGAGATGTGTCAGATCTACCTCAAATCTGTGCTTGAAATAGTCATAGGATTTGCACAGGCTTCTGACAGCCTTTTGAACTGACTTTTGACCAGGTGGTTGAATAAAGCAAAGCCAAATCCATATTGTCATTGTTCAACCACAAGCTTTCAGACAGGGGTTTCAGATGAAGGTGTTCTACAGCGTCCTTCCCTGCCAACTTCTACTTCCTTTGGAAGAATTAAATGGACTAAATTCCCATGTCTTGAAGTCAAATTCTGCCTTTTCATTCAAAACCTGGTGGAGACAAAGACTCAGATCTCTTAGCCCTTGAGAGGAGTCAAACAGGCAATTTGCATGGGCAGCATGTTCTCAGTACTAATGTCTAATTCTTTGTGTGCATACCTGCACAGAAGTACAAATACCCTTGATTCCTTTCTTGCTTTATCACAGTTCATCTTGTATTATTTCTCTTCTTTGTTCTTTAGAATGAATGGTCCATTTTCCAGTGACAAGTCAAATACAGTCTGTCTAAAGCGGCCAGGTGCTCACTACGGGTATCAAACACAAAGTCAATGGTTCACTGGGATCTGCTGCATGGAAATCTTCCTTGCAGAAAAAACCTTTGCTGGTAGTGAGCAGCAATGAATAATGTCCAGTGCAAAGGATAGAGGCACACTGCTGATGTCATATCAATAGGAGCAGGCACTAAGATCAGTTGGCAGCTGGTAAACCTTAACTGGGATGCTTGGATCTTCACAATGTGTGCAAAGGAGCACAGAGCTTGCATGCTGGCCAAAATATATCACTGATACAGGGACTGTATCTGATACTGTCTAACAAGTGCCCTTGTTGAAAAATAAAAGACTCTTTGACTCAGCACCCAGCACAAATATTATATTCCCAACAATCCTCATCCATCTGCACTTAGGATTTAGTGTGACAACTGACTGTCTTGTCATAAGAAACAGGCTTGGAAACAGTATGTGTTGCATCTTTCCACAAAAATAGCGTATTTTACAGAGTGGTACCTATCACTCCACTAATTTAATGAACAGCAAATATAACAGAGAAGATTTACAGGCTTATTTCTTTATTGCAACTGCAACAATGTTTTTGTAATCAACAAAACAACTATATTGTAAATGTATTTTATGCTTTTCCTGGTAGAAAGTTATATAATATTTTATAAATGTCAAGAGAGGTAGGAAAAAACAAGTGAATAGGAAAACCTGGAGGAAGTCTGGACTATTTATTTATTTCTGTCTCTTGGCAGCTCTGTTCAAGAGACAGTGATGATATTTGTGAATAAATGGCATGACTTCAGAAACCACTAAATTCCTCCAAGAGAAGGAATTTAAGAGGCTTGAGCAATTTGGTGCTAAAGAGGAGTTATTGTAATTGTGAAAGAAAAAACATCTGGATTGTACTTTAACACATAGACTAGGGAGGTAAAAAGTTTACATTTTTAATAAAGTCTTTCAAAGCAGCTTAAGTTGGTGCTTGAGCAGATTCTGAGTTGCACAGTGGTGTTCTCTTACACTTTCTCCAGCAGGAGCTTGTCTGGAATGTCACTGTCACCAGTGAAATGAAGAAAGCAGAGTTGTGACAGTAATTACTTACCAGACAAGGCACTGACAATGACTCCTGCCTAGCAGTAAGCAAGGGGGCACTGAAGGAATTGTGATTCACTGAGGTGCCTTTGCTGTTCTGCATATTCTGAATGTCCTGAGTGCACCAGCACAGTATTTTAAAAGTGATTCAAACATAGACATGTTGCTGCCCTTCTGCTGACTTTAGGGTGTGGTTGCACATCACTGTTTCACTGATGCTGCTGCAGGTTTTTGACAGAATATATGCTTTACTGCTGTGCCTCCCTGTCCTGTGCACCCCCTTTTCCACTCTTCTTTGTGGTGGAAATAGCGGTCCTACACTGATGTCATCCCTGGCAGTGGGAGTGAGCTGCTGACAGGACATGCAGGAGCAGAACTATGCTTTTAACAGGCTCTTGGTACTATGAGTTTGCTGTAATGTGAAACTGGATCCTTAGCCAGAGTACCTGCCTTTGGAATTATACTCCAGCTCTAGCAATTAAAGTCAGAATGCTGCAGGCAGGTAGAATCTGATGGAGTGTGAAATCTGATGCAACAAGTTCACCCATATGAGCACTTTTAAACAAATTTGAAGGATCAGTGTGACAGATACCAGTTCACATAACTTGCATTTTTGCAGTTACCTTAGGAGATCGAAAACTGAATTTACTGTATCAACAAATCCCTGTGTTAGGCACTATGCCTCTGGAGACTCCTTGTCAGTTGGTGGACCTTTTGCATATTCCATTGCCCAAGGCAGAGCCTTACATCCTCTGGATTGTTAGAAGAAAAGAAATAGCATAAGCAGAAATGTTGAACATCTGGGTAGCAGAAAGCTTTTGCAACAGCCACTGCTCATAGTATTAATCTATTCTTAGCACTAGACTCCACATAATAGCTGCCTATCAGACATATCCATAGCTATAAACAGCTACACTAATGCAGCTCTGAGGCATTATAGTAACTAATTAACACCTTTATTTTGCCCTTTAAAATAGAGGCACTATTGTTTCAGTCTCTAAAAGAGACTAATTTTTGAGAAAAGTTTGCTATTCCAGTGTACTTAGGTAACATTTTGCTTCAGCTTCTACATTAACTGTGTTTTGTTCTTTACAGTAGACTCAATTACTTTTTTATTCATGATGCAAAATACCTGGTTTATTATTACTCAATTTTCCCTGTAGATTTAAAGGTGGGCTTTCAACCATGATACATATTACTTGTCTTTTCTCTAATGCTTGACCTGCTTGATTTCAGCTGCATCTTATCACAACGCTGTGAATATTTTTGAAGAGTTTATCTTGAGAAAGTTTGTCATAAATTTGCTATTTACCTAAGCCCATTTATAGTCAACAAAAAGTATGCATTCACCAAGAAAGGTGTAGAATTTCTTTGATGCTTTGCAAGCATGTTTTATTCAGACATATGATCTAGGCAGGACTTAGCTTAAGCTCCTTTCATTGTGGACCAATTTTCTCTGGATTAGCTACTTGTAAGAAGTGCAAACACTGGCAGTTGCTACAGAGCAGGTGACAACTTTCTATGTAGCCTTTTTTTTCTATGTCACCCTTAATTTTTTTGGTGAATCTCATCCATGTTTCTGACAGACTTCTACTTGTTCATCAATTTATCTATCCCTGCCAATGAACACAAACACATATCTTTCCAAAGGATAGAACATGCCTTAAGAAGCCCTTCCACTTCTCTTACCATTCTGTGTTTTAATGGTCTTAATACCAGAGGATCTGAGCAAACACCTGTATGAAAGATTCCACTCTTCTTGCATTGCTGAAGATACACCTTGGAAGAAAGTTTCCTACAGGTGAAAGTGATTCAGGACCTAACATTTTGGTATTTACAGTCTAACCCTTAGATTTTGCTTTCAGTAAGGGAAGTTATCCCAAATTCTGAGATGGCCAGCAAAAATGGGGTAGTGAGTTGGGCCATTTCTTTGACTACAGATTTTTCTTCACTTGCCTTTACCCATCTTTGGATTTCTGTGAAGAAGCAACAACCTACAGGTAATTAGTAATTAATGTTACTAAATCGGAACATTTGTAAACATGGCAGAAGGAAACTTGAATGCTTTCATCTTAGCTTAAAATAAAGTGCTTAAGGATAGAGTGGTATCTTTGGTTTTTTTTAGGTTTGTTTTTTTTCCCTGAAGATGGACTTGTTCAGCACTGTGGAGAAAAGCCTTACTGATATTCAGATGAAACTTAGGAGGGAGGGGACACTGTACTTTTTCCTTGCTTTGCACACTTCCAGGAACCCTCTGAGCTGTAATACCACTCTGTGCCTGGCTGTCAAAGTGTGTTGCCTTGTTATAACCTGTGTCTCTTCCTAAACCTTACATTGAGCCCTCAGCCAGAAGAAGTTCTGTTTGAAAGTCTGTGAGAAAAAAAAAAAAGAAGAAAAAAAAAGTAGTATGGTTTATGAATTTAACAGGGAATTGCAGTTATTATCTCTTTAGGCCAAAATAACAATGTTAATGTCTGAGATCCCAAGAGCAGCAGACTGACCTGAAACTGCCAGCTTCATTCTCAGGTTCAATTACACACAGCCTTATTTTCCTTTCTTCCAGAGCAGGGACTATTCAGTATGCAGATGCATGAAGCAGCATAACACAGTGTGAATAGACATGGGCTTAGACTCTGCTGTTTGTACTCATGATGATTAATATTGTACTAGAGCTGCGTGAAAAATGGATTTTTTGTTTGTCAGCCAACAAAGTAAACAAATGGGGAGAAATTGGGAACTGAATAAATATTCACTTCCAGCCTTTTTTTTTGTCTCCATTTTATTTATCTTTAAAAGAAAAATTTGTTTGAAGACAGAATTCATAAAGAAACACATTAAAGTATTCTGTGTGGAAAAAGACAAAAAGGAAAAGGCCTTCTTCCTTTGTGAACTCAGTTTTCTCAGGCAGTCCGTATGTTGAAATCAGTTAATTCATGATTTAAACTGCAATTATCCTGTGATATTTGGTGCTGTTTCATTGCTCAGCAGCCTGCCTTCTCCAGAAGCTCTCCCAGCAGCTGCTCCCCTGTTGCTGCCTGCAAGGGCACTCAGCCCTCCCCATCTAGAGCTTTTGGGCATCCTGGGGCAGCTGGTGAAGCACCTGCTTCAGGCAGAGCAAATCAGCCAGCAGTCCCTGCCCCAGCAGCCTCGTGCTCAAATGGGCACTGAGTGCATCATCAGCCCCTTCTGGCTTCATTATTCCTTAAATGTGACTCACTGTTACAGTCAGTGTGTGCCATGAGCCACAGACCCTGCCAGTACCTGTCTCAGCATCCTCTCTGCTACACCACTTTCCTGAATTCTTCTGATCTACATAAGGTGTCAGTTTACAGTCCTTTTTACCCTGAATCTAAATGCTTCTAGGTGTCACAGGTGTGTGTAGAAAAATATTTGCTTCAAATGTAGCATTGCTTACCTTTTGAAAACCAAAGAAATGAGCAAAGTGTTTCTTATCTCCAACCCACAGAACTTCTAGCTATTGGACTCCTAGAGTTTGATTCAAATTATTTTACAAGCTTGCTTAAAGACAACTAATTTGGCAAAATACGAATTAAAAAAAAAAAAAAAATGAGGAAAGATTAAAAATAGAATCAAAGATAATAACAAAGGCTGCTCTGACCAGACTGGCAATGAATATAGGTGAATAGATCTTGGGCCACAGTCATCTTTCCTCCTTGCTTCATTTCACAGCTCAGTACACTACATCTTCTCATTTCACTGGTGTGAGGTGACCATTTAAGGGTCATTTTGAACACAGTGTGCAGTTCTGGCTATACCACAATTAACAGAACACCTGCTCTAAACAACTGTGCTAATGTGCTAGACACATCCTATGAGCATTACATATAGCTCTCATGATTTTAGCTGGCAGTATGTAGCCTGGTGGTTGCAAATTTGTCTTTGCTGGACAATATAAGGGACAATGAGTTGCTGTTTACCTTGAGAACAATCTGCTTACAACTCCCAACATCTCTGTAGGTTGCTAGGGACTCAAGTGAGCATTGTGGGATGGAGGGAAGGATCATCTTTAGCTTAGGGAAGAAACACTGGTAATTAGGTCAGCTGTAAAACAGAATCTGTACTAATTGGCACACTACCATCATTCAACAAGCAGTATTTTACACTAAGAGAAGACATTGTGTCCTCAAGAATTCTGCTAAGTGAAAGACATCACAAGAAGCAACAATGACATAAATAGTGAGCAATGGCTGGTGAAATCATTGCAGAAGGGATGTTACCTCACCTAGCTCACCACTTTTTATTCTCTACAAGATTTGAATCCATTTGCACAATATAGGGTGTAACTTCTCCAGGGCTGTTTTGTGTAGCTCTCCTGAAGCAAATGGAAAAGAATGGGAGCGATGGTTTTTAAAGTTTGCACTTTTTACTTCCTTGCTCATAATTTTGTATCTTATAGCGTTCACAGGTTTGGCCTACTCATGTTCATCTGTTCTGTTACTTTTGGGTTTGCTTTCTATGTCATCTCTCTGAATTAAATCATTGAGCTGGTGTTCCTTGTTACTGGAGATAAAATCTTCATTACTGCAAAATGAATTTCATTCAACAGTCTTAAAAATCTCATAGCTGGCTACATACATAAACACATAAACACCAGACCCCACTCCTGCCGCTGATTCATAAGACTGCATTGCAAATATAGGCACAGCTGATGGCAAAGGAGCACAGAGCTCTGTTAGGACTTCCTCCAGGCACCTATTTCTTGACACACAATATCTTCCCTTTGCTTCTGAACACCCCAGCAAAGGAACCTGTTGGCAAACAGCTCTGCTTTTGGTGCCTTCAAGATTCAGATGTTTTGTTCTTACTGTTTTTTATTTGCCTCCCACCTCTCCAACCTGCTTTGCAGTGAAACATCACCAGTTCTTGATAATCCACAGGGAGTGGAAATGGCAGCATATGGCTGGTGGTTACTGGAGATACCAGATAATGACAGATCTCCCACTGATCTGATTTATCTCTATACATTCACCTTCATTCATGTGACAGGGCATTCACTCCAGCAGCTTATACTAAGAAAAAGGAAAGATGAGGCACTCCAGGTTTGCCAAAAATCCGTGCTTCATTTACTGGAGAGACAAAGGAAACTGAGAGTGCCTTTGTGGGAAGCTGGCCCTGAACACTTGCACTTCTTCCTATTGCTGTTCCCCTGCCCAGTGGTGTGATGCAATGGAAGGTCTTGAAGGATCCTCTTCATTGCCCTGGCACACGCTGAGCACCATGGTTCCATGCCCTGTATACATTCTGTCCCTGCATAGTTTTCTCTTTGACTGCCAGGCAGAGACATTTATCAAATAGATTATCCCTAAAGGAGATTGCCACTTTTTTTCCTTTTGAGGAGCAGCCAAACCCACTCAATTTCTGCACTGTAGAAAATATTCTTCCAAAACTTTGCATCTTGCTGATGGGATAGCTATTTTCTCCATCGCAATCCTCTCCAAGAGTTTGGTTCTGTCTTCACAGTCTGCTTATCCTTGCAGAATAGGTTTGACAAAGAATTACAGCCTCCATCAGTTGAAAGCTTGATGCAAAGTACAACAATCCCAAACATTCAAAAGATATTGCCATTCTAAGTAAAAAAATGCACAGTTTTAATATGACTTTATATACTGAACTTGCAACACGCCTTCTTTATTAAAAAAATAAAACACATACAACTAATGGTGGCGATAATGGCAAGTTGTCTTCTATAACAACCAGGTTTAATTGTTCATTCTGACATGCTCCAGCAGTCTATTAAACACAGATTACTCAGGTCTGAATAAATGAATACAAAGTAAACTGGTCCACCGCTCTGCAGATATCAGAGGAAATAATGAATTACATCTATTCATGAAAATGCATAAAGGGCCAGGGAAGGTCAAGAGCTTGTTGTAATTTCACATTGACCATTTCTACTCCAGTTTTCTTGAGTCCTGGAAATGCCTTATTTCTTGCATGAGAGGTCATTCTATTTCATAGACTGGATTTTCTTTCCTAAACAAGAATTTTGTATAATTCAGCTGGCAGGTTATTTTCTTTCAAGTGTTTCAAAATTCTAGAGGCCATATTTTTTGCTAAGACACTTATAAAGTGATTATTTGTTGTTGCTCCTTAGTGTAGTGATTGATTTTCCTAAGAACACACAGCAGGAGACATACATCCACAAACAGAGTAAGGGGGCATGGATTGTCTAACATTTGCATTGTTTTTCTAGTTTAATGTTCTTGCAGCACCTTGAGATCTCTAATAGAAGATCCTATTTTCTTAGATAGCATGCAGCGACAGTGACAGCAAGACACAACCATTGCACTATTGCTATTAGAATGTACATGTAAAAATTGCACTGAAAAATTATCAAGGATTTCTGGGTTGTGCTGTAATGGATTTAATTAGTTTATAAGAGAATGCCTAACAAAACAAACCCACCAACAAAAAGGGATACAAAAAAGGCCTGTTACTGCCTTATTGTTACCATCTGTTTAATCTTGTTTTTGGGAATATTTTGAACCTTCTAAATTCTTTCTGGTTTATACACAGAGACTTGGTTTTCTTTGCTTTTCTGGGTTTAAACAGGATCGTAACTCTTATGTCCTAATAAACCCAGCACAGCAATTAAACAAGTAATGTTCTGTGAAAGCACACAGTATACAAATGATGCACATGAATGGTGTGTGTTTCACTAAACCCATCAACCTTCTTGTTTAGTCCAAGGGTCAAACTCGCATTTCCTGTAGTAGCCCAAATCTGTGATGGAATGGATGCAGTGTCCTTTTCTCTTTGCTCATGTTTTGTCATTTCTGGAAGCCTATGCATTTGAAGATTATTAAATTCCCGAAAAGTGGAAAAATAAAACTGCTGCTAATGGCACTAATGCTCCCCAATGAAACGTGTGCCCTTTAATGCATTTAGGAAAGTATTGAGAACTCTAGAATATGCTATGTAAGGTTTTCATGAGGTTGGAAGCAAGTCTTTCAGATAACCATTTACAGATGTGTGTCAAATAAAATCAAGAGCTCAAACAGTTGCTTTGCATGTAAATTATGGCTGTAAATTATGACTCAAAAGGCTCTTTAGAACTGTATATATAGGAGCTGATCCAAGGCCTCTTGAAACCATCAAAGCCCATTACTGGCAATGGAGACTCAATATCAAACCCCTACTTATCTGGGAAAATCTCTGTCCTTTTCTGTTTTATTTTTACCATTTATATTTCAACAACATACCAAGGCCTTACACTGAAAGCCTGTACTCCCTAACTCAGCTTCCCAATGTACACCCACAGACAGTGTCAGACAACTGGGCACAGATTAGATTGACTCTTTGAAGCTTTGAGTCATCAAATACTCTCTCAGTTTCTGTGGGAGAGCACCCAGTAAGATTTGCCAGCATGAGGAGGGATGCCCACTCTGCCCTACAGAAGATCTCTTTCCCTAAGGAAATACAAGGCTGTATATTTTTGTAGCACGGACACCTCTTAAAAATATAGCCAGATACATTTCAGGGTCCATGGCTCTCCAGAGTGGAGAAGGCAGCATTAAAGCCCAACAAAGAGAGCACAGGTTCACCAACGTTATGCCAAAACGTGTTTGGATAAAAGGGATGATCACACAGCCACAGCAGGTAATTCTCGCGTCTCTCAGGCCTAAATCACTTCCTACCATTAAGGTTTAGGAGAAGGACTGAAGGAAAATTATACAGCACTTGTCTGAAACAGGAGGTCTGTAAAACTTCTGAAGCATCTGGCTTCTGACGAACCGTGTCATACAGAGCTTTGTGTTCTGATGACAATTCCAGTGTTGTGACAGGGATGGTAAGTCAGATGGGAAGCTGAAATTCACTTATGGTGGGTTTCATGCCACTGGACTTAGTAAGGACAACTGACTTGTTTACTTTTCCTGCCAAAGCTTTTACAATGCCTCCAGGGATGTCAGTGAGTATACAAAGCCTTTCTTCGGGAAGTTGTATCAGTGTTCTGGATGCAAATTCATGATAAGTGTAATTGTACATATAAGTTGCCTCTTCTGCACCTGCCATTAGCCACTCTAAGCACTCTAGCGACTGCTGGATCTGCAGGTTATTCTGCAGGTTATTGAATAACCTGCTCCAAACTCTGACACTGCTCCAAACTCTTTCTATAATCCTTTCTCTTCCATAAAACTGTTTCTTTCACCCTTAATCAGTGAAACAAGAGGCAATTCAAAGCTGGATTAATAGTATGAACAAGTACAAAATTGTACAGTGGAAAAAAAAAATTCTGTATGTGATCAAAAACATTCCTACAGTCTGTTATCCTTAATCTAAAGGATGCAAGTTGTGTCTTCCTTCCCTCATCCAGTATATAATGTATATTTTTAATAATTATTATCTCCCATTGTGTAATTTAAAGTTATTAATTACTTTATCCATAGACAGTGGGCACACAAGCTCCAGTCATTAGCAGCACCATGTGTTCAGTTCAAATCTTTAGACAGTATTTTGGTATGAACTTAATGCCAGTGCTGTCTGTGGTGCCTTGTACAGACGCTTGGCAGTCCTTGATGGAAGACAGGCATTCTGCTCATTAATTTTCTAGCTGTTTATCAGTCATACTGTCAAGTACCCATTATTTCAATTGTATGACTACAATAATTAGTGTCTTTAGACCTCCTTAGCCTTGCTCCAGGCTATGTGCTGACGTCTGCAGGGTTTAAAATTTATTCCAAATGATTGTATGTTTACTTGTCTCCTAGGTGTTGTACTTTTAGTCCTTAGGGGGTTTTCTACCCACTTCAAACAAGCTTGCAAAAAGTAACATGCTCAAAGGAGCACAGCTTCCCACTGAGGAAGCTAATTAGGAATTATCTGACATTATTACATTCAGATACAGCAGCTGAACGGCCTGGTAGCCATGAAGCAAATCACACGGTATCTGAAGTTGTAGAATGTCAGTTTGCTAAAGATGTCTCACTGACACTCAGAATATATCTCTTCATTTTTCACAATGTCATACCAGCATTCTCAAACTGTGTATGTGTGTACCACAAAACACATTTTCCATCCTTGCAAAATACACACAGAGACACTTACAGCAAACCACGATTACATCAGATTGAACACATAACCTCTGCAAACTCCAAACTTAAGTCTGGATGTTAATTATCAAGTTTAAGATTGTCATAACATGAATTTTGAAAGCAACAGAGAGCATCATTCCACAACACCGAGAACACAAGAGAAGGCTGAATTCCATTCCAATGGAAATCCAAAATTTGGTTATTTACACAGTGGGATCTCCTCACAGGGAACAGCAAGATCTGGCAATTGTGTGAGCCACCTCCCCAAGAGATGGTCCAAAAACCTCCTGCCAAAAAAGTGGCTGTTCCTCCCCTCCAGGCCCTCCTTCCTCAGATGCCCCTCAGCATTTCCCGCAGGCCCTGACAGGCCCTGCCCATGAGGTGACCGCAGGTGTCCCTAACCCTAATCCTAACAATGACCATAACCCTAACCCTAACAATAAGCCTAACCCAATCTAAAAAAAAAAAAAATAAAAAAATTATAGGGAACCAGTCATGAGCAGCTGTGGGGGAGCCTGAGGGAGAAGGAAGCGCCTTGGTCCCAGGCCGGCACATCCCAGTTTAACCCAGTCCAGCATCCCGGCCTTCCAGCAGGGCTGCACTGGTGCACAGGGAGGCCAGTGCTGTGGTAGGTGTGCTGCTCTGCCAGGAGCAAAAGCTTGTAATTTTTCAGGTATAGCTTTTCCAGGGACACTGAGGGGTGGGAAGGCAGGCACCTCACACCTGGCCTGGCATGGGAGCAGCCCCATTCCTTTCTTTCCTTATCAACATTTCTCCAAAATGTTCATAAGGAGCCCCTGGCCTGGGGCTGTACAGGCTCCCCCAGACAGCTTGTTCCACTTTACATTTGGTATTTTTGCTTTGGAATGATTTTTAGGCCTCACCAGTTCTGAAATACACTTTGCTGACCCACTGCTGAACAGAAGATGATACAAATGACCTAAAGTATGTTTGCTTTCCTAGCTAGTGCTTGTTCTAAATGATTTGTCATTTCCACAAAAAAAAAAAAAAAGAAAAAAAAAGAAAAGAAAAAAAAAACGAAAAAAAGAGGATTTACAATAATCACCACATGAAATTAAAGGTCATAAATTTGATTAAAAACATAGTCAGGAGTGAACTAAGGTCCTTTTGTAGAAGAGGTGGAGTATAAAACAGCAGTGAGAGGTTTAATCTCATAAAAGCTCCTATCCAGACCTAGGCTACCACTTGAAATATTTCCAGAAGCTGCCTGAGTGCATGCTGTGGGTGTTTTCCATTGTCAGTGAGGGATGAACCGGGAGAACTTTGATATGAAGTGGATTAATACTGTAAAAGTGGCCAGTGCACTGTTCAGTTTAATTTTCCAAAAAAGCAGCCATAAAAAATAAAATACAAAAAAAAAAATCCCCAACCGAAAACCAGCCACAAAACCAAACCAATACTAGAACCACCAGCCTTGCAGAGTTTAGAATCCTTAATGTGTCACTTGACTGTCCAATGCAAGACAGAAAATACCTAAAAGTTTTGACAGCTGATTTAACTGTCTTGTTAACAAGCAGAAAACACTGAGAGTCCATTCCTCAATCTCTTCACTTTCAGTTTCTGACTGGTTCCCTTTGAGTCCCAAACAAAATAATTTCTGTATAAACAAGTGCCTAAAAAAGGTATTTGATTTAGGTTTTCAACTGAACATCTGAATTTACTTGTGTAAATGTTCAGTGGTAAAAAAGCAAAGTGGATGACTGTCATATTATGTCAAAGCAGATTCATGAGCATCTTCAATGTGTCATTCTAAATACGGCACATGAGGAGGCAGGAAAGCAAAAAAAGATGAGTATCTTATTAGATTCTGGCTGGGAAATTAACTCCTCAAACATCTTTATGAACTTACACTCTATAAACAATAAATTTAGTGATTAAAATTATCTCTGATTTTGTTTATCCTCAAATATAAGAACTCCACTTATTTACATATAGATTCATTTTGCAACCTAATTATGCTTATCTAAATTCTACCAAATAAGTGCACCAGTTGATTGTATGTGTTTTAACCCTAGTTAACAAGGCTTTGTCTAATTGCATACTTGGATTATTTGCATAAAGCATTGAAATCTGAATGGTTTTCTCCCTCAGGTAATCATTTTGTACACAAAACTTGTCAGAGCACTTGTATTACTTTGTTCTTGAGAAAACAATTTAAAAAAAGCTTTATTATCTGCAGCAAAAATAAAGTCTATTTGAAATATATAAAGATTTGTAAGATCAGCTGTAATCGATTGGAAATTGAAAATAATGTATGATATCAATCCAGCTTTTTTTCCACTGTAATTGAATAGTACTTCATCAAACTAGCAGGACCATTCAAGGGATAAAATTCTTTGCAAGACATGAGGGATTTGCATGCTGTAGTACCAAGTGGAGCTGTGAACCTGTGTGAAAGCAGACATTATAAACACAAACTGTGTAAGAAAGTATTCAAGAAAGCCTTCATAGTTAGTCCTTTTGCACAGAAGTAATGACAGTATTCGTGTGCTACTGATATGTACACTGACATGGCAGACAAAGATTTACCTGAAAAAAGGACAGTAAAAGAAGTACTGTTGTGGTTGTCATTAGAACACAGGAATCCTGCTTTACCCAGGGGATATCACCCTGTCCTACAGCCTGATTTTATTTCTGCTGAAATTAAAAGCAAATCTGCCATGAATATTGATATTATGGGGCAGTGGACTAGTGAACATAAAAGCTCTACACAAGTATTTTAAAAGTATGAGTCCAAATGGAAACTTTCTTCTTATTTCTCCTTGAAAATACAGCAGTGTACCTAGGTGAAAACAGCCTGAATTCTGTGAGAGCAAGGCAAGAAGTAAAATCACTTGGTAACAAAAAATAAAGGAAAAACAGAGGTTTCAGCCACAAATTGTTAATGTGGTTTGAGTAAAACAGATTCCAGAACTGTGCCGAGCCTGTTAAAAACTGTGCTTTGCAAAATCAAGCTCAACCAAGAGTGAACTAGAGAAAACAATTTTAGAGTTTATATGGTAGCAGTTGTGCTTTACATAGCGCTGGAGGGAAAAACATCTGGAATTCTGTGCTATGTATTATGATGGTTTTTACAGTGTGGAAGCACATACAACAATCAGGAAAAACTACAAGTCAGGGCAACAAAAGTGGTGCACACAAAGGAAAATGAGATATGTGAGCTAACACACAGGGAACTAAACTAATATATGGCTGGGAGAAGAGGAGCCTCAGGGGGGACATGATCAAAGTCTATAAATACTTTCTACAGTCTATAAACACTTTCAAGGTAACCATAAAAATAAAAGATAGAATTATAAAGCCTTAGAGGGTGGCAAGACAAGGATCAATGAAGTAAAGCTAGAGAGGGAAGAAGTTAAATGTAAAGGTAAAATGTTGAGAGATAGTTGAACCCCAAATAGGCCTGGTAATTAGAAGCTGTCCCTACCCATACTCCAGAGCAGGATTTAAGACATTGCAATTAATATTTTATAACAAATGCACCTCTGGATTTCGGGATGACTGAAAATAGAGTGGGCTTTTTGGAACCACTGTCTAGACAAAGAATTAAAATTGCAGGTTTATTTTTAAACTTAAGGATATGTTGCTTTTAAACACATAAATCCATTATAGAGTGCATGAAGTATCGTAACAGATGCACACCTGATAGTTATCTTTAAGGCCCTTTCAAAATGAGCAGCACTGTATTTGCCTTTCTGCCTAAATGTATCTGAGGGCCAGTATCTTACTCATTCTTTGTACCTTTGAGCCCTGCTAGACAGGCTGTATCCATAATCTGTAAAGATAAAAGTGAGAAAGAATTTGAGAGAAGTCCTGACTCTATTAAAGTCAGTAGCAAAACTTTGGCCACTCTAGGTCCAGGATTTCATCCTACTGTTTGTGTTTCTCTGAAGGTACTAATTAATTTCATTATTATATTTGCCTCTTTAGGACATGAGGTGGTAGAGACCTGGAGGAAAGCTTGTACTGCTGTGCAGTGGCAAAGAATGAGATGTCTGGTTCTATACTCAGCAAGAGGGGTGATTCTTCCCCTTTTCTTTCCACAAGACAAAGGTAAATGAGACAAGTTTATGACACTAAAATACATTTATTTCATATATAATCAATGTCCTCCCACTTTTTATTTGCTGACATAATTTACTGTTATTCTTCAGAAGCTGGCACTTGTCAGTTCTTTCATGAGCTGAGACTCCTCAGGAATACATGCAAAACCAGCCTTGCACTAGGTTGTGCTGGATTGCACAGTTTGACAGTGACATATGTTGGTTTCTGACTAAGAAGAGTCTACATCGATTCACAGGTGAAAGCTGCTCATTATCTCAACAGGAAGCAAACAATGGTAAAGCATTAAAATAATAACTGGTGGAGTCACTGAATACATGCATTTCCCAGTGACTTCATTTTGCCATACCGGTGCAGTCGCACTTTTAAAATACTAAAATTAAATGTGCCATGTCTCAAATTGGTGAGACAAATTAACGCACTATTTTCAGTGAGTTGATCTTAATCTACTTCCCAAGCTCACCGAACCAGTATCTGGCAGAAATATAAACTCTCCAAAGCCCAAGAACAGCAGGCTCACCTGCTTTCTCCTGATAAGCAAACGACACCTGCACAACTGCTGTTACTTGAAAGTGAGTTGGAAAAAAAGGGAATTAGTAATCTCCAGCGCTATGCATAGTAGAAGTTAGAGTAAGATTAATCATGAAGAAGAATAGGAAAGGAGGAAATATAGAGATGAGATCTGATAAAATGTATCAGTCATTGAGCAACAAAGTTTTTTTTTAATTCTGTGCTGTGATGAAAAGGATGGTTCTGCTTTGACTAAACCTTTTTGTTCTTTTCTCAAATTACATATCAGAATGCAAATATTTCTTTGTTCATCAATCTTGCGACCTTCAATATTTTCAAAACATTCCCTTTAGAAACTGAAGGTTAATTGTAACACTTTATGATTCTGACTGAAAAACTTTGGCTTAGATAGTCAAACACTGGAAACTGCTTGGTACTGCAGCCCATTCCCAGTCAAAACCAAAAAAGTTCTGTATTGATCATGACTGAATAAGATCAGTGGCCATTTGCTCTCAAATTTTGCATCTAGTAACCATCAGTCACAGAGGATTCCAGGAGAGAATCAGATTGCGAGAATGCATTCAAAATAATTCTAGTTTTCTGTTTTGCTGGTAAAGTACTAACACAGTAATTGGTACAGTAAATTATGGCAGTCTGTATTTAGCAGAGAATTCTCTTCTGAGAGAGGTTCTGCCCATGCCTCAGGCTTGGGACTGGTGGAAGTCACCTATTCCAGATTAATTTTTTAGGTTTCTTCATGATCAGACCAAAAGGATGCAATTCAGAAGCCAAAGACTGTAATCACAAATACCAACATTGTCAGAGGAGAATTGCTTAACCCAGTCCTGCCTCTGTTTGGGATGTGTACTTCACTGTAGGGAACTCCTAAATTATCAGGATTAACAGTCTTAAACTGCAAATTCTTAGAGCATTCCATTCCTAAAAGCACAATGAAAAGGAATATTGACATTTTGTGAAGACTTAGAAACAAATAAAATAGAATAGATCCATGCTAAAGAATGACAGGAACATCAGACTTCCACGTGCAGGGGCTGGTGACTTAGTGAAACTTGGAAACATATATTAAAACCTACACAATTAGCAAAGTGTAACCCCTAAAAGGGATATGTTTATGGGACAAACTTGGCCCATGTTTAGATACAGGTGTGTATTAAGGCCACAAGTTCACACAATTTATTTCATGACAGTATTTTGTATCTGAATGTTTTTCTGCTTGGGTTTTTGTCAAAAAAATAGCGGCACCATTGGACAATAATTGGAAAAACACAGCAGCAACAATAAAATGGTGACTTCTTTAAATTGAGAGATGAAATGAAGCAGTATCATTGTATCAAACCACATATTTCTGAAAGATTCGGTTGTGAAATTATTAAGTCCATCTTGTATGAAAGGTTCATGAACCTGGGTAAGATGTAACCTTGTAATGAAATCAGAAACTGGAATCAGTTGTCATGGTTTCCTGTGTTATAGCAACATTTCCATAAAGCTGCAGAGATGAAACCATTGAATACAGAAATTTAAATTAATTTCTTAAACAGTGACACTTATAAAATGGATGCATTAGGTATAACCCTGGGGAAATTTCATTATAAAAATTATTTCTGCCATAGGATTCAATGATTCATGTTTTAATGTGAATGTTTATGTATAGTTTACATTAGTAAATTTTAAAAAACCCTATCCATATTATAAGTCAAAATTGTAAGAAACTTTTTGGTCTTAATAAACATGGCCATATATCAATCTTCTTCAAAAACAAACTAATGATGTTGCATGCACCTTTTTGAAAAATGGATTTTTTTTTTTTACTGCCTGTTTTCCGACTTCTTTCTTAGAAGGTTGAAGATAAGCAAGCTGACAGTCACATCAACTTTGCTGAGCCAGGCTCTCTGTTTGATCTGGGATTAATATCTTAAAGAAATCTTTTTGCTTTTATCAATGTCTTCCACTTTTATCTAAATTAGTTAATACCAAGCTAGATTACTAATACCGCCTCAAAATTATATAAAGCACCCTATCAGAGAGACATGTAAACTCACATCTTCCTAAGTAAATATTAAGGTCACCTGTCCAAGTCCACAGATCTTAGGGAAGTAAATATTTATATCCATTAGACCTAAACAGCCCTTCTGCAATAAAATAAAGTAAAACCATTGTGCAATCTTTTGAAGCCTTTCAATAGCCTTGTCTCTAAAGGTGGTTGGATCACTTCAGAATTCCTCTGTAGATCCTTTCCATTGCACCCTTTTCTGCTTCATAACTATGATTAGAACATTATTAGAAGTTTTGAGAATGATTATGAAATTTCCTTATATTTAAAAGTAACTAAATACCTGCAAACATGCAGAATTCATACAATCCCAGTACAGAGCAATACTTATAAAAATAAGTCCATTTACATGCTGTGCTCTTTCATGAAGCTGTAAATTAAAATATGCTGAAAGCTATGCAAGGGTTCTATATCTGGGGAAGAATGTGGTCTGACTTGTAATGGTTCTTTGCATTTCTGTAATCAGTACCAATAATGAAACATGGTGCAGAGAGGAAAACACAATTGCCTTGAACATGTTATGCCTCTTTTGCCCACACTGTAGGGAAGCATAAGTTCAGAAGAAAAGTACTGATCTTCCATCTCTTATTAATCCCAGAAGGATACTTTGGTTCAAAACAAATCTGAGCTTGTGACATGAAAGAGAAAATGATGAAGAAAATAAGAGAATGGCTTTAAATGAAAATTCCAGACTTGTGGTAAAACTCACACAAACAAAACACAAAATAAAACCCCAAAAACATACCTAAATCAGGGACAAATTTGAAAATTGGTGTGCAGGAGGGAAGTTTCTTGCAAATCATTTGAGGAGGTTATTCTCTATCCTGCCTAGACCCCTAATTTTGCAGAAAGCTCAGGAACAGTTAGCTCTGAAAATCAATAATCTGGAAATCTTGGCATCCCAGGGGCTTTGGAGATTTATCTGTCTGCAAAGCTATACAGCTTGTGCAGAGTTGGTCTGAGTTTCCTAAGAGTTGAAATCTTGCACCTCTCAAGCCCACAAGTGATACACCAAGAATACTTCAGGAACAAGCAGTGGCTAAGGCCACCTAAAGGTTGTTGGAATCTAATAGTACGGGGAACCTCACAACTCATACAGGAAAATATCTGGAGACATGGCAAGCATCTCTGAGACTCCATGAGATAAACAAACATCTTAGTTTTTGACTCAGATCTGATTTTTCCAGCACAGTTACTGTTCTGTCAGCTAGCTCCTGAGATTCATTTGTATGATACAAATCCTGGCAGCAAAGGAGGTCATAGATCCTTGAGGTAGCACCAAATAAGCCAAATTATCTTGAATTGTACAATATCATGCAGAGACATTGTTTGGGTTGCTGAAGCAATTGAGACACACCATGTTGGCACTGTGTGTAAGCTAATGAAGTCTGTTTCTGAAGAGCTTAATCTTAGAAGTCTAGTGAATGAGGACTTTTTTTTGCTTTTCGAGCCTGGGTTATCTTGAGGTTGGACTTTCTCTCCACAGTGAAAAAGGAAAATTTAAGAATTTTTTTCTCAACCTGGTTGATTTCAGATGTGGAGCTAAATTTGTAGGAACGAAGCTACAGTAGTGTTTCTCATGGTTCAGTGGCTAGCATCTAATGAAGTCACCCAAGACCCACTCTCAGGTTCCAGAAGAGCTGAAATTGCAAAGTCTAGATTTTTTTAGGTCTTTGTATATGACTTTGCTTTATTGTCAAACTTTTACGATCCCTGCAGTATTTGTAAACTGAGAGAGGCTGTGTTTTTTCCACTTAACTGTGAAATCCCAGAGCCTTTTTGCTCATATTACGGTAACAGTAGCTTGATGCTAAACGTGTTTGCTTTTAGCAAAGAAAAGTGGGACATACACTTATAATTTTAATACGTATTTGAATTGACACCTCCTTCTCCCAGGAAAAATAAACAAGATCTCTCTAAATGTAAAATGAGCACAGTGTCAGCATCTGCACTTGAGTCTGCTGAGGAGAAGCACTTCTGAGTGTCAGATTTAACATCATGTCTGGTTACTGCAGAGAAGTGTGTCTAAGGATACTTACCATAATTTCTCAAGTGTGTGTCTCAGAAAGATCTCACTCTGAATATATTTTTCACTGAGTTGCATACTTTCACAAAGACTTATATTGGGCCTACTGTGTTGTGAAACGTGTCTTTTTAGTTTTTACCTTTGATGTGCTGATTTGCCAGATGCAAGGTACAGCTGGTGAAATTTTCCGTTAAATAGGTAAGTATCCAAAGTACAGGTTGGTGTAGACTGACTGAAAGGTGTTTCTCAAATTCATTAGCTGGAGTTGTCTAAAACCCAATCTTTTAATTTCTGAAACATGTAGAACTTTCCTATTAAAAATGAATGAAAACTTACAATTTAAAACAAACAAACAAACAAACAAACAAACAAAAAAACCCAAGAAAAACAAACAAAACCAAAACCTAAAATAGTGAGTTGTAAATTTTCCAGCATATAATTATTTTTAAATAAAAAAAGCAAAATATTCTGAACATAAGAAATTTTTTTTGTGTCAGAAAGCCATAAGGCTTTCTTGGAAAAGTAATATTTAAAAAGAAAAAATTATTTCTATTTTTAGCAGAAAACGTTTGGCTTTTTCTTCATCCTGATTCAGCCTAAAAAATTTTCAGTTAGTGTTCCAAGCTTCCCAGGACTAGCACTAAGTTAGCCACTATTAGACCACTTTTAGTCCTCTTTTACCACTTTTGTGATGAGACTGATGTCAGAATCTGTCTCCAGGGCAATTATGTCACTCTTAGTACTGAATGAATTTGACTCATATTTACTTTTCTTTGTACACAAATTAAGCTAGGAGATATCAAAGTGTAAAAATTGTACCTTCAAAGTTTTATCTGCGCTGTCTGTTTAAAATTGATATAAATGAGAATAATTTCAGGACTAAAAATGCCAGCATGATTAACATGTTTGTTAGAACTTAGGGTTGCTAACCTATGTATTAATATGTGGGGAAAATATGTTTTATGTGATGTCAGCAGCTCTGGAAGTTGAGGATTTATTTCACAGGAGCAAAACATGGCTGCCCTAGGCAGAAGGAATATGTTATTGCATTTCAATGGCTCTAAGTTGCTTCTCTAATTTCTGCTGTGGATTTTATTTATTCAGATGATTTTTTGAACTTTTCATAATTAGATTAGTAGGAGGAGAAAGGATCCTTATTTTGATGCACTTCCTATTACCAACATTGCAATTAACAAGAGAGATTTTCTGCCTTTTAAGCTTTCTCATTAGTTGTTGAGGCGGGGGAGTACAGTACAACAATTCCCTCTCCCATTTCTGGCAGTAAAATCAGGGGTTTTTCCTTTTTGTGCTTTGTCATCCAAAAAGCACATTTCTCCTCCCAAAATTATATATGCTGCCATCATTCCTTCCACAAGGGATGCACATACAGGGCAAGTTAATGGAATGGAATCAATATGGAAGAAATGCAGTAAGATATAATGGAATTGTATTGTAGCTAACCAGACACTTATCACACTAGCCAGTTTTGTTTCTCTAAAACAGTTTTGTACTCTGATGGTAATAACAATTTTATACAATAATGAGTTTTACATTTACCTATTAGGGTCCACATGTTAGGATTTGAGAAGGTACCAAGGCTTTAGCAAAATTATCTTTTGCAAACAGAAGTCATTAATGTCTTGGTAAAAGGATTTTCTCTGTCTGTGTGAACATGCACATGTATTTATGGATATACCTTTACTATGAATAAAATATAAAGTGAAACCCCAACTGTAAAAAAATGAATTGCATCATTTAGAATATTGAAGGACTAAGAGAATAAGAAAAACCCACAAACAAAAAGACACCAAATATGTTTTAAGCATCATTTCAGCTGCAGCATATAAATAAGAAGAATTACTAGAATTCAGCAAAATGCCAGCTGCTTATTTGCAGCAAATAGGATGCAGAAATATATGCATGTGACTCCTCCCCTGAAAACACCCTTTTTAGCCCATCAGCCTTTGTAAGAGCTTTTAGCAGCTAGTCATACATAATCCTTATAATATTTCACCTTTCCTTTCTTCTCTGTTCAGTCCCATCTCATTACTTTCTCATTATGTGTTACTGAACATTTGTTTGTAAGGTCATTGTAAGGAGGTGCCATGTATCTTCTGCCTATTTTGGGAGATAAATTATTAGAAATTGAAAGTGGTAAAAGCTATTAGCTATAACAATTTTTCTAACTGCCCCTTAAAGGAGATGAAATGTCTGAATTCTTCAAGCTGAAATAAAATTATTTGAAACTTGGAACTTTCCCTGGGAAATTTAAAATGTATTTTCTAACATGTATTTAATTTTTGCTAGACTTTCTAACTTTTTGTTTTGTTTGCTTTTTTTTTTATTCTATGGTTCATGGTTTAGGTAACAGTTGTAGCATTTCACTGTTGATTTTTATTCAGTAACATTTCAGATTGTAGCACTACTGTAGAATCCTTTCTGTTACCATTCAGCTGCAATCTCTGTTTCTGTATTTTCTCAAATTCTAAAGTGAAAAATTCCTTCAAAGCCATTATCATCTGTCTAGAAACATTGAAAGAAATGCCATTTCTGTGCAAGGAGTTGCAATTAAATGATCATCCCTTGTCTACAGTTTGAAAATAGGAGAGGGTGGAAAGTCAAGGAACAAACCACATGTAATGCATTTTCTCACGTTTTCGTGAGAAAGAGCAGAAAAAGTATGGGCTAGTAGGCAGAAACAAGTAAAACCAGGCCTTCTTTTACTGTGTAAAATTTTGGCCAGCTCAGATAATCTTTGTCCCATAGATTTTTCCTTTATAAACTTAGGAGTCTATGGCACACGAAATAGTCCTCATTGCTGCTTCTTGCAGGCAATTGTAACAGGTGGTTCCAGAAAGCAGTTTGGGTCAGGCTGCACCTTGGAGATGCCCCATTGCTCAGAGTTTATTAATACAGAATGCAAGTTCCAGATTGCCTCATTTAGGTGAGTAATGATAATTTCCTGAGTTTGGATATATTGGCTGAGCTTCTATAAATCCATGATATGCAGTCTTTCCAAAGGGCTTCATCTTGAGAACGATCCTGAACATTATAGGCAAGTAAGAGTTGGCTAAAAGCCTGTTATGGAGAAGAGCCAAAGGTAAACTGCACTTGGACAAGACTAAGGATGTTGGTGGCCATCTTACCAAAGCTTTAACAAGAATGGGAGTTTTGATATTCTTGCCATTACCTAATATACCTACTATGTGTTATGGGAGATGGGATCTCAGGTTGTGTAGGCTGTAGTACTATGACCATGAATTTTGAGCTGTGTCTGTCTGGATATACATAAAACTCTGTGTCCTGAATTATTAGACTGGTCTACAGTAATCTTGCCAGTATTTAATTCTTAGAAGTTTAAAAGCCGAATGAGCTTAAACAAAATTCACACCTCTGGATATATGCTTTTCCTTCATTGGTTCAAGCAGGTCTTTCCAAAATTGAGAAGTTGGTCCATTTTTATGAGGATAAACTAAAGGCTTAATTCAATTTGCAGAAGCCAAAGTGTCTCCATTGACTTCAGAAGGAAGTTTAGAATTAAACTTGGGTGCTAAAGAGATTGACCAGTAGTTATCAATACCTGTTTTCAACCTCAAATAAATCAGCCTCTTATCACTTGGTCTTGTTCCCTTTACTATGGTCTAGAGAGATCCAATTCCTTCCTTCCTAGAAGAACAACATAGTAGCTTCCTCGGTGGCAGAGGGTCAAGAAGTTAACAACCTGTGTAAGTGATGTGGAAAGTGCTCCAAATCCTTTCAGTTTAAATGATATATGATTATAAATAATTTATCTTGAGGGATCCTTGTTCGGTGTGGGCATGTTCTCTGCAAATTAAGCCGGAAAGAGAACCTTTGATCTTAGACTTAAAATTAGTCCTAAATTATACATCCAGGTGAAAATATGGAATACAGGCAGAACACAAAAGCACGACAGCTGCTCCTTTAATGAGCACATCTCCAATCCTCTGGACACACAGCCTGTTCTCAGACTACATGTGCAGCACACACAAAGGATGGCAGGTGCTGCTTCTTTCTGCAAACCACACACGAGTTGGTGTCTGTCTGGGAAATGCAGAACAGAAAGGCAGCACTCTTCTAGGCAATGAGAGCTCTCTCTGTCAGAATGGAAGAGAAAGTTAAAACAATTCCCAAGGGAACAGAGAGGTCAGCAATGTAACAGAACAACACCACACTTCAAAGCTCTTTAGCACCCCTGGGCAAGTGAGCTGTATGAGCCATCAGTGTTACATTAGGTAAAGATCAAGAAGACTTATGTTTCATGACGTGATAAGGGCTCAGGAAAAAATAATCATGTCTGTTCATGTCTAGTATTCTCCCTACCATGCACTTTTCCTTCTGTTTCATAATGAGACAAAGCAGGAGTCCTTGAAGGTTTCCATTGTTGATGCATGACATTCTAAATCAACTGTATCTTGTGCCATATCTGTCTGGAACTTGTACAAGTCCAAAAAGAGTTATAAAATGCTTTGAAAAATGAGAGACAGATGACTGATTGACTGGTGGCTGTTTTGACATTTTCTATTAGACTATATAAACACAGATCATGATTTTCTCTGTCAGATTGGTGCTACCCTGTGGAAAGGGAAAGCAAATGATCAAGAAAACACTAGCATTGAATTTGAAAAAAATCTGAATATTAGGTGCAATGACAGGGAGCTTTAGCAAGAATATAGCAACTTAAAACACTCTCTCAGGAATTTTTCCTCACTTAGTGGGAACTTGGGAGATGATTTTCCCCTCCTGATCTGAGGAGATCTGAAAACTCAGAAATTTTCTGGTGAAATGAGAATGATTCAGACAAAGATGAGTCTTTATCCACAGCATGTAAAACAAAGCTAACGATACAGGGAAAACAGCTGAGGATGGCAACTGCTGAAAGAAAACAACTGAGATGGGGCAGATGACTTGTGCTGCCTTATAAATATCTTTGATAGTTGCCATCAGATATATGGAGGGGTGCCATGATTAAGCATCAGAATTCCAATTTTGGAGGAACATTGTTTCAAAAAGAACAGATTTCTTTCACAAAGGAATCATTATCAGAGAAAACATTGAGGTTTTCTTCCTAGGCCTGCCCTTTCTTAAGGCTGTGCAACAGTTTGGTGTTTTGTAAAAGAAAGGCACCAGAGATGTGCTGGGTAGGTGCTTCACCCCATGACTGTGTGATACCTTTCTGAACATGTTTCACCAAACTGTAAAAACAAATTAAAAACATTCAGGGACTGGAAAAATCTTTTGCACTCTTTTTCATCACACATCACCAGCATTTCCCCTCCATATAAAAATCGTCATGGATGGCAATCATTATTAATAATAGCAGTAGTACTACTAATGAAAGACATCCATCATCATAAAACTTGATAAATTAATTTGATTCTATAAACTTAGTAGTTTATCATTGTATGTACTTTCGTTCTAGGAAGCACTTTCATCTTATAACACTCTTTTCACTGTATGTCAAATAATCGAAATGGGAACCACCAAAGACAACTTTTTGAATACTGTTCTATACAAGGTCTTGTTTTTAATTGACAGAAAATCCTTTGGGGGCTCACTCTTTGGTTATGAGCACAGTACTGAGGTTTTGATTCTGTCTCTGCCTAGAATTTTACTGCCCAAATTACACCTACCCTGTAGATCAGATTAATCATTCTCAAACAAACCAATCTCTTGGCTGGCTAGAGAGTGAGCCCAAGGTGATGAGATCAGATATAACTGTACCAGCAATGTCTAATTTTTTTTGTGAGGTAAATGCCACCCTTATTGCCTATTTAGTAAAATTAAAAGAATAACCACTATATGCAAATGAAAAAGGATGATTCACTGACTAATTTTACTTCATAGAAACTTGGTAGCCTTAATTGACTTCACCTTTAGAATGTCTTTCAAAAAGAATGGAAGAAAACACACTCATTGGTAACATAGGTTAGGATGCTTTCCAAACAGCTTCAGGGTAAAATCCAGTGAGGTGCTGCACAGTTTGGTCAAAGAAAGATCTGATGATGCAGACACTGAACTTTCAGTTTATTTATTGTGAGCAGTGGGCATTTGCTGTGGCAAGGGAAAAACTGGGGAAAGGATTTGTTCCAAGTTAAAAAAGAAGTCCAAACACATGATTATGCCAATTATATGTGTTAAATAGAACTTTCATTCCTGCATAATTATGGTGTATATAGGCAGAGAAAGGATTCACTGTGAGTTTTGAGAACAACTATGTCACGAGCAATGAGAAAATATTGACAGGCAAAAATGTCAGTGCTTTTTTTAAGACAGAAGTACAATCTTATGGGATGATGGAAATTTAGCAGATGCACTGTTAGTGACTAGAACATCTGATACAGTGACATGAGCTCCTACTTGAAAGATTAATTCCAAATTGGCTTTGATGGGAACACTTGTGCAGACTCTGTTCTGCACAAGTCCAGATAGTGGAAAAAGAAAGTAAATTAAAATGGCAATATATCAAAGTTCAAATTAGTGTCTAGGGAATAGTGAAGTTGTTAATGTGTGGAGTGGTCTGATCTGGGAAGAAACCAAGTATTAAAAAGTACATTGGTCACCTCCTTCAGAATAATCAATAGATTTAGAACACAAAGGAACCTGTTACTTTGCAGGATCAAACTGTAAAACATCAGACTTTATTTTAATGCAGCCCAAGCATACAGGTACAAGTCCAAGCATGACTCAAATGTAGCAGTAGCAAATATGCCTGAAAGTGTGATTTCCACAGCAATGCTACACATTGTCTTCTTCCATATAAGAAAGTACAGTGAAGCATTATGCAGAAAAACATTTGCTCAGAGGAAGTGTGACTCTCAAGACTTGTTCTTGTTCCCAAGCCTTCTCACCTTCTCTTGCTCCCTGATATAGATAGACACCATAACCCTATTTAAGATGCAGAAACTGAGGTAATTTGTAATACAGCATGTTACTAAAGATTCATTCAGCTGTAACCCAGAACAGAATTTCAGTTTCTCCTTTACCACACTAAGGCTTTATTAAGATCCGGTCAACATTACCAATTTTTACTTTTCTACAGAAGCAGATAATTTATTTTTCTTCTCTACAACATTAAGTTTTCCTCAGCTGCTGGCAAACCTTTACAACCACCCTTCTTTGTCATAGAAGTTCCAGGTTGCCTCAGCTGTGCAAGCTGTTTACATTTAGAACAGTCATGTTCAGTAGGCTTTGTCTGAGGATTTCAGACCAACTAAACAATGAACTGAACCTTACATTTTTTTCTGTGTGTTTGTGTGTTGTGGCTTAACTCCAATCATTAGCTGAGCCCCACACAGCCACTTGCTCACTACCCCCAGTGGCATGGGGGAAAGAATCAAAAGAGTAAAAGGCAGAAAACTCCTGGGATGAGATAAAGGCACTTCAACAGGCAAAGCAAAAACTGCACATGCAAGCAAAGCAAATCAAAGAATAAATTCTCCACTTCCCATGGGCAGGCAGGGGTTCAGCCATCCACAAGACAGTCTGGCTCCCTCACACATAACAGTGACTTGGGAAGACAAACTTCATCACTCTCAATGTCCTTCCTTCCTTCTTCCTCCCCCAACTTCATCTGCTGAGCATGAAATGCCATGGAATATCCCTGTGGTCAGCTGGGGTCAGCTCCACCCAGCTTCTTGTGCACCCCAAGCCTCTGCTAGGGGGGTGGTGTGAGGAGCAGAAAAGGTCTTAACTCTGTGCAAGCACTGCTCAGCAATGACTGAAACACCTCTGTATTATCAACACAGGTTCCAGCCCAAATCCGAAACACAGCCCCAGACAAGCTACAGTGAACAAAATTATCTCAGCCAAAACCAGCATGTTGTGTTAAATGAAGAATGGGGAAATTCACTAATTTGAGCAAAGCTACACAATCCATATGGGAACCAGGAATATGATTCATTGTTCTTGACTACGAGTTCATTGCTCTGTTCCCTAAGAAACACCCTCTTGCTTGATCTGATACTCAGAAAGTCTGATTTAACTGTACTTTGCCTTATTCCACTTCACTTTACCTTTTGCTGTATTTCTTTGTTTCTTTATTCTCTTATAACTCTGATGCAGTGTGTGCCTCAAGAAATCCTAGGAGAGAGAGGTACACACTTGTCTCTGATGGTATATGGCATTGCAGCCTTCCAAACTTCAGGCTGTTATAGAAAACATATATTTCTGCAAATGTAAACAAAGAGTTTTATGGCTATCATTTTGGTTTCTGACTTGTTCACTGCCATCATCTATGTTGACTGTGGGTATGTGCATTTCTGTCACTAGGAGTTATTTTCTCCAGATGGATGCAGATAAACTTCTTTAAAGTAACTTCTGTAACTGTTGACAGGTGTATGCTGCTGCAAACCACCCCTGCCTAACAAAAGTCCTGACAGCTAAGAGCCCAAGTGAGAAATGCTTTGCATCCGTGGATTTCCACTAGTGGGTGTTTAATCATCCTTCTTTTTCTCTTGGCTTTATGTTTTATGGTGATAAAACCAGCAAAGCATAGAAACAAAGATATTTCAGCTTTCAGTCAGACTAAAGAGTTTCACATCTCCTTCCTTTAAAGAAAGGGCAACCTCTGCACTTAAAACAAGTCTCAGCTGCTGATTCTGTTTTCTCAGTTTTATCCAAGTGAGCAATTCTAGTCAAGACTTCAATGCCTGATTCTGATTAATACTCTTGAATACTGGTATCTAATTTAAAGCTGAACAGTGTAAAAAGGCATTAGTATAAATATGAATTAAGTCCAATGGAATTATGTCCGTGTATTTATGCTTGTGAGAAGAAACTCAGACCCATAGGTCTTTCAATTGTAACTGAAAAGTGAAGGGAGTGTCAAGATATGGTTCATTGAAGAGTGCATTGTAAAAACTTCAGTGCATCAGGGCAGAGATTCAAGGAGCTCTTTATTGCATTGCAAATACTTGGTTAGCCCACAGATGCCTGCCTGTTTTAGCAGATAAGGACCATTCTGAGGAGTCTGTAGTCAACCTAAATTACACATTTGAGGATGAGGGCGTGGGGTTGGAGATTCCTGCACTTTGGAGCATCCACGGGAGCACCTCTTCTATTTTTCTGGTAGACCCTAGGACTGTCTTTAATACTCGTTAGGATATTGCATGCCTTGGTTCTCATGGTGTTTAGAGAGCCGGATAACTAGCTGCCATTTTATAGAAAGGTACCCAAAAGGCTGGCTGAGCCAGGCAAATCTACCTTCTGATAAACATTGAATACAGCTGTTATCTATTTAGTCTGAATTATTTATTTATTTATTTATTTATTTATTTATTTATTTTTCCTGAGAGAAATTCTCCTGTTCTCTGCAGAAGCCCCTAATGTATTTATGAGGTTTCTTAGATCCTAATGCACATGGACTTATTTTATGGTGTGTGTTGGGTGGGATGTCCTATAGAACACAGTTCTATAAAGTTCAAAAGCTGGGAAAGTGTTCAATTTAAAACTTTGATCAATACTAACCAATATTTACTTGTTAAGCTATAGATCCCAGTCTCTTCCTTCCTTGCTCACAAATCTGACATTGCACATGTATCTCAGATGGACGATCTGCAGCAGGGCCTGCAGTGTCATTCAAGCAGTGTTCAGCTGGCTGAGTAGCACTAAAATTTGTACTTGATTTGCACATCCCTAAAGAATGTCCCTGTACTGTGTCAAGCATAAAAAATCATCCATGTCTCTGACTTTTATTGCCATCCTTATCTTATAATAGAGACAACATTCATGAAGATTTTTAAAGAGTATAGAAACCATCAGCTAATACTTTAGATATTAATACTCATGCAGAAGGGAATCTACTGGCCAGAAAAACTGTAACCAAGGAAAATAGATTAGATTTTAAACTGATAACAAAGGTATTTGATGAGAGTAAAAGAGAAACATGCACTGTATTGAGTGGCAAGAACAATAATGGAATAGGATGTCATGGAAATATGAATTGCAGCTGTGCACAGTGACAGTCAACAGGGACAAGCAGAGATTTATTTAAAAGATACTTCCTGGCAAAGACGAATGGGTCTTAGTTATTTATTTAAAACATTGCTCTCTGGGATGGCCTCAGGAGATACAAAATCTCATTTCCCAGTGGGCCCTGAGTAGGGTGTGGGAGGGGAGTTGATGAACATTCATGTTTCATAGAAATTCAGTTTATATCCTTTAGAAAGAAAATGTGTTTCTGCAGAAATTTCAGAAGTTATACGCAGGTTCTTTTGGAAAAGTCAAGTCAGTGTTACCAGTCTATTAGTTTGACAATACAGAGATCCCTTGAAACAGGAACCCCAGCTTTATCACAGACTGCTTTTTGGAGAAACTCAGTTCCATCAAACAGGGAACACTTGAAACAATGGAGGTGAAGCACTGACCCCATGGACAATTAATTCTGCCTCATCTCTTCTCAGACTATCAATATCAGACTGTCCAATTAGATCCAGTTTCACAGACATTTTGCCACGTGCACAGGGAGAGTAGATGAACACCACACCATCATTTTTCTCAGGCAGAAGCCATGAATGAGGTGTTTTTAGCTGTGAGTGAGCCAGTTTCTGTCATAGAGATCCCCTGAGGCTAAAAAGATCCACGGAGATTTTATTTGCTCCGGCCTCAGTTTTTCTTAAAAAAAAAAAAAAAAAAGCTGTTGAATTTCTGTGTGGGGAAGGAACAACAAGCTATTTTTGTCACCAGAGTGACATCCAGTGCAGTGATGCTTAGGCTAGCTGTTAAGAAATGGAGAAGATGGATGTCATGTCCCTGTCCCCAAGACTATTTCTGCATTTAACACAAAATGTGGTAAAATAGCAGTGGTGATCCTGGGATGGAAGGCCTCTTACACACAGAATCCTGATCTGACTTACACTTGCTTCAGGTAATAATTCTTGTACTACTTTCAGTGTTATTTTTCAACTGGGTACTGATGTATTCAGTTCTGTAGAATACATATTTGAGGACTTGTGGGGTTATAGAAATTTCAGGAACATGAAGGCATTCCAGGTTTAGATACAGGACAGGAATGTTCCAAAAATATTTAGAGAATGAAGTGACTGTTCTATTCTCATGGAAAGGAGAAAAATATAAGCAGAAAGCTACCACACCTATCTACTTCATGCCTTTTGTTGAGAAGACTGGAAGCTTGATAGTGTCTGCCAGTCTGTGCCTGTATCAGCTGAGACTGTTTCAAGATTATCAAAACTCTCTTGAAAATATTTATTCAGGGAGTCAGATTTTGACAGTAGAGATTAGAAATGGAAGAAAGGAAAGTAAATTAGTAATTTCCAATGTGCCTGAATCACAAAGCGTTTATTTCCCCCTCTTTTTGTTGTTAACCACACTAGCAGAGAGTTGTCAGACAATCTGAATTTCTCAACTACTTTGCTTGTGAAGTAGGATTGAGTGGAAATAGAAGGAAAGGAATTAAAAATGGTGTAGCTGATTCCTATTAGATCTTTTCACTAGAAAGGGCCTGGAAGACTAATGTTTTTCACTGTCAAACCTCTAGTCCTGTTAATGAGCCCCAGAAAATGAGATCCTCTCTAGAGTCTCTTCTGCAAGAATTTTGTCTTTTCTTCATCAAATTTGCCTATTTTGACACAGAACAAGGGAAATGAAATTATTTGCAGACCAGCAAAAAGTTTGCTAAAGTAATAACTATGCAACTTATTCTTTAAGGTTATATAGCAGCACCTTTTATGTTTCCACATATTCACTCATAAAACTGTCTGGTCCTTTTTAATTCCACTTGTCACAATTTCTTTTGCTATTTTTCTTGTGACCTCACATCTTTGACATTTTATGTAGATGTAATCTGCAACACAAAGTCTTATTTAAACTTCAGTAGTGTTTGACAGGCAGACTTTATTATCCACAACCTTGATTTGATCCTTAAGTACAAGAGAAGTCATTATTTAGTTTGAGAAAGTAGCTGAAGGCTTCTCATTTTCAGAGCACATGTTTCAGGGTTCAGACAGTTTCATATTTTTCTTGGGCATGAAACATGTATTACTGGAAGGGCTCTTACCCCAGATAACTGAAGTAGTGCTCAGCACTTGTATTGATCACCTTATCTCCAACTGGATCATCTTCATAAACTCCCCTAACAGGTGTCAGTGAAAATTTTTAAGGTAAGCTTCTGTGTTCTTACCAGTTATTTCCTACTTATTTTCTAAATGTCTTTTTGTTTTTACTACGGTCAGTGTTTGCAAAGATCATTTCCCTCTTAGTGAAGAGCAGTACAATTGTATGAATGAATACTGTGTTTTGAGCCATATTTTTAAAGCCAATTTTCATCTTGATTTTGTGCTGATGTTGGAAATAATTTTTTGTGTATTTTGCAAGCATATAAATGAAATGGGCATAATTGTTCATTTACACCTAAGCCTTTACTCATATGAAGAGAGACACTTCATTTCTCCTTGCTTTGTGACATGGGGCAGCTTGAATTAACAATCAGCTTGTTTAAGGATTTTTCAGATTCCATGGTAAAGAGATGAGATAATTGAGAACTGACGCTTATAACCAAAGGAAGTCTGACTACAGATATATTATACTAGTCTGCTTCTTTCAGATTGCATCTTGGAATAAAACCAATTTTTTTCTACCTTTTTGTTTTAAAAGAAATAAGCAAGCTGAGGAGTGAAAGCACAATTCTTTTTGTTTGTTTTTTTTTCAGAAACCCAAAAAAAGCGGAAAAAAAATTGGAAACCAAAAGACAGATGATTAAGGCTATAGTCTGAGAAATAACTAATACACCTTGTCATTGTGATTTAGGCTAGAAAATGTGAAGGATTATCTGTATCTATTACCTGAAGCTGGATCAACAGGGGTGGAGAACAGTGACAGTATTTCTAACTGTGCACTGTTTAACCACTGAATCAGTGTGAAGAATTTAATGACTTTACAATTATATATTTCCTGTCTAGTTTTTTTCCTGAATTTAAATGGTCTTCTGAGTTCAATGTACAATGTACCAGGATATTGTTACAGAAAATTTATTCTGAAAAAAAATCAGCTTTTATATGAGAATTCAAAAACTTACTAACTCATATTTATACTTCAGACAACATTGTTACCAGTCATGTTCCATCATATCTGGTTCCTCTCTGGATGGTATTATGATTGTGTCACATCCTGTGTAATTTGTAAATGGATAATTTCATTATTTACATCAGAAACATTACTGGAGATTTTAATTTGTGGGGAAGATTTCAGATTTTCAATAGAAAAAAAATTATGTATGTTACTTATAACCATTTAATATAATAGAATTTTCTCTTTCACCTGTAAAATAAAGAAAATATCCTCTTATTTCTCTCAGACTTGTTTGTATATTGGTGACTGAAAGCTTGGCTTTTTCACACCCTGTGTTTTTGTATTGATGTTCATACATTTGGGAGTTGTATAGGAGTGTTTTAGAATCCTAAATAAAAGGTTTGTAGAAGACTTGCTGAAGCTTTCTCAAGGCAAAAGGAACCACTTGTGACAGACATATGTCTAATCTGCTTTTACAGCTTTGATGATGAAGGTCTCTTAAGCTGTCTAAGGCAATTTATTCAAGTTTTGGCTATTCTTTCAGCTACAGTCTATTTCCTAGCATTTATCTGTCAGTTGTTACAACATATATGTGAAGATGACAATATTTTGAAGTAATGTTGTAAAGCACTGGCACACTGTGGGCAGTAGTGATGCACATTTACTGTACCACAAATAATGTGGTCTAGCACAGGCTGTGAGGGAGTAATGTCCTATATTTTATTCACTCTGGTGGTTCCTACAGCAATTAACCCAAAATGACTGATGGTTTGCATATACTTGTTATGAAAAATTAAGCCATGGTATTCTCAATCAAACTGAATTGGTTGGGAATTCAATTCCTACTTCACTTTTTAAGAAGTCTTGAAGAAAAACCTCTTCATGTCTTCTCAGCATCTGAATACAATCTTGATGGCCCATGACTTTAGCTTGGTCTGCACAGAAAGTCAGGTCTGGATTCTGCATTATGCATTCCAGTTACCATTTAGCTCTTACTAAAGCGAGCACAGACCTATGAGGCACAGGGGGCTGAGTGAAGTTCACTTAGAGACATGGATCTCACTTCCCTGACAAATGTTATGGCTATACAGAGGAGTGGGTAGGAAGGTGGAGTTTCATTCCCACCAAAGCGATTGTTACCTGTTTTTCTTATTTTGAGACCTGCTTTCCCTTATTTTGCAATGAGCCTGGTGAAACATTTCAGTAGAAGAGCGTTCTGGTTTTCTAACAGAAAATGTCAAGGTGGATTATCCTTCACTTGGCTTCAGAGGTGCTCTGCTGGTGTTGGTGCCTCCATACACTCAGCTGTGTGTAGAGTCTGCAAGTCTGTACAAGCACTGGAAGCTGAGTTCCCTCTTGAGACACCAATGAACTAAGCTGGTCTGGCTGGATGTTTTCCACATAGTTCAGGGCTCTTGAGGTGACGATAACTTTTTGTGAAGGAAGTGATTTTTATCAGCCTGGATTCATGAGTCTTGAACAAATAGAAGGGCCATGGGTCAGGTATGAGAGGTGTGTAAAATGATGTAGTATATTGTAAAACTGTTTCCTTCCTGCAATCTTAATACTTTTTGATTGCTTCATCTAAACCTTTATTCCAGCACTTAGAATGACTGAGACACCTGGTTGGTTTTTTCCCCCAGAACCTGGACTGATCAAGCATGTTTCAAAATCCTTCTTAGTAAAAATAAATAAGTAAATAAAAATAGTAAGAAATATAATTAAAACATTGATGTGCATGTTTGGAAGATTTCATCTCTGAATTCTTGCAGAAAAATGCTTTCTATTTATGATGTGTTTTTCTATCTCTTGGTGAAAGCAGAAGGAAGGCATTTGTTTTTTTCCTATACTAAAAGATCATCTGAAAGCAATAGATTTCTCTGTAGAATGCAAAATTTTGAAAAGAATATGTACTTGATTACCCAGATATCTAAAGTAATTACATAAGTATTATTATCTTTCTTAGAGGCTCAGTGAGTTTATTTAGAGTTTTTCTGTCTCTGATGTGACATTATCCTCTCTAATTAGAAAATATATTCACCTATCATGTTTTATCAGATTATAAATTCAACTATATTAGCAGAAAGATGTAACCATATTACAGATTCTACCCATGTGTATCAGACAAACACTGGAGCACAAGGTACCTCCCTCATCCCTTTCCCATCTCAAGGACTTCTTGGATGCTGACAAACTGGAGTCTCATGCACTAATATTTTGCAGATAGATAAGAAAGGAACCGTACTGAAAGACAATTTTATTTTGCCTTTTGATTATGTTATCCTTACAGTGAGAAAAAAAGTCAAAATACAGAGAGAATATCTTGTTGCTTGTGTCCTCTTTTGTAGCATGGGTAAATGACTCACATCAGTCAATGTAACTCTTAGTGAATATACGTGAGTTATCAGTATCACTAAGTAAAAAAAGAAATCAACAACTGTCTGGGGAAGAATGTAAGGGAATTTTGTTATTTGCTCTGTAACCTAAATGAATTTCTTTTTAAAAGGAATTTAATCCTTTAAATCATATTCTTAAATGTGTGTGAAGTTCCAAGTGGTTTCTTTAAGCTGACTGCCAGAACTGTCAGCAACCACCTGAATATATGTGGAGTTCTCACTCTGTTTCCTGTGGCACCTGCTTCAGCTGATAAGACTGAAGAACAGAAGGGACTTCTTCCCTGCTTACATGAAGGTCAGAGGTAGTTGCTTCACCTTCAATAATCTGGGATGAAAAGTGTTTTCATAGTTCAGCATTCCAGAAGTGCCCTGTTATTAAGTGAGCAGAATAGCCTTCATAAGTGAAACAGATAAACTGAGCTTGTATTTTTTCTGAAATTCATATAGCTGAAGAAAGTCATAAGATTTTTGAATATATGCCAGACTAATAAATTAAATTAATTTCTTCTAAATTCCTGAGAGACCTTACATGTTTTCTTGAAGAGAATTAAGAACACTCCTTTCATGGCAGCAAAATCAAAAATAGTTGAGACAGCAGTCAAGGCTTTGTAGTGTACAATTTATTTATTAAATCCTCTGTAATAAGAGAAAAAGAACATTTCTGAATTTGTGTTAGGACTGGATAACAGCAGAATTATTCATGGAGGCTTCATTATCTTCTACCTCATATTACAATAATGACTTTCACAACATTCAACTGCATGCTGCATGCTGCTTCTCAAGTAGCATTTGTAAAAACTAACTATGTCCAGAGTTTTATTTCTTTGCTTTTATCCAGTTATAAGAATATCTAAGAACAGCATTAACTATTCAAATCAGAGGTGTGTCCAGTGGCAGTGGTGCACAGGAGCTGGTCACGAGCATGGTGGGAGCAGAGAGGGTGTGTGCAGTGCGTGTGACTTATCCTGTCTCACATCCACAGGCCCTGTGAGTGTTTGTGTTTGTGTGTGTGCTCCAAACCCGCCGTGCAGGACAGCACAGCACTGCAGTGCAGCCTTTCAGGCTTCAATGGGACATCATTATCACTGCAGTGCCTGAGCCCCAGGTTCCAAATGTGCGGGACAGTCCCTGTTTACCCAACTGGAGAACTGCTTTCCTATCTTCAGTACAAATCCTCAATTTAACTGTTGCCAGAGGCAATTGCAAACTTTTTAAGGCAGAAGATTGGAATATGATGCTGATAAAACAAAAGTGAGAAGACCGAAAGTGGGAAAGAAGGAAACTGAGAAGCCTGAGTAGCACAGAGCTATTTATGAGACTTTATCCCGTATACAGGAAATGGTCATATGATCAAGTAGTAGAATTTCCATGCAGGGTCATTTGCACAAAGACTAGAATGGTGAATGCTCTAAATAAAACAATGAAAATATTAGATCTCCATTACTTTGGGTGAATGCAATTTAAATAGAGATCTCTCTAAAAATATTATATTTGCAATTACAGTAAGGAATTTGTTTCAAATGGTCATCCTTTTCCCTAGAGTGTCACTTGCAAAATTTATGAACAACAACTCGCATGTTTGTTGCTAACATGGTTTTGATTTTTACAGCTAAAAGACAAATTAGCCTCCACCAGGCCAAAGCTGTCTGAATATTTGGATTAATTTGGTACTCCATCTTGTCTGAAATAATGGTATTTAGCAATTCTACCAGCTGGCCAGCAAGATTAGAATGAATATGGATTTTGCTATACACTGCAAATAACAATATAATCAGGAAGACTAACTGAGAATAACATTACTCTTTTTTTTTAATTTTCAAATTCACTGAATATTTAGATTCGTAATTTAAAAAAAACCACAACATTTGCTAAAATCTGATTTCATGAAACATGAGACAAAATATAAAATCTAGAGTTTACTGTCTTATAGAGTAACTGTGGTTAAAATAATCTAGAGTTCTGCACAGTTAAAAGAATAGAATTATTTAAATGATGGGTAGCCTTTTGTTGTTTAAAGTGGATACTAGCTTTGGCCGAAGAAAGAAGGGTTTTTATATGACACCAGGAAGGCAAAATGTATTTTCTCACAAAAGCACATATGATACTGACTACAGATCTGTCAAACAAGCAAGATCCTCTATGTATATACCTACAGGGTGTGTACTCACACGTGTATAATATTTTGCTGAGCTTCTGATTGCCTACAATGACAGTAGCCAATGATTGCCTACAATGACCCATTCCAGTTCTGGTGGTCATTTGGCCAGAGGGTCACAGCTGAGAAATCTCCTCTGCCAATAGCAGGCAGCTGACCATTGGTGCTGACAGATGCAGCCTCAGCTGTGACAGCAGGGAAAGGAGTGATTTCTGTACAGATGAGTGCCAAGGTCCTTAGGGATTTAGTCTCTGGCTTAGCAGATGCTTGATTTTGTTCTTTATTTTAAGGAGCCAAAATACCCTTCATTTTTTTTAACACCATTAAACATATGTTTCAATTCTTCAATGGAGGAAGGACTTTGAGAAGACCTGACAGATGTAGTGGAAGATGGTGCTCTATTGCTCAGAAACTGTGTTACATTTGCTCAACTAGTGAAACTTTGTAAGGGTGGAACCCCTGTTGGCATAAAGTCTGGGTTCAGGGCATGGCCTGTGCCTAGGACTGTAATAATGAGACCATCCTGTGGGGGCAGAGAGGAAAGAGAGCAGCCATGTAAAACCTGCCTTTGTTATCAGAATGCCCTCTTGGTTAGAGAATTGTGCCCAAGCTCACTTCATTCAGTATTAGGATGTCATCAGCAGAGCTTTTCAGCACTCTGAAGAGAGATTTTTACTTTTTTTATCCCTGGATAATCAAAACCCCTTTTGCCTCTTGTTGACTTCTGTAGTTGTCACAAGAATGGATATGTGGTGATAAGCCAGACCTCGGCTACTTTAGAGAGCTGAGACTGTGACTATGTTGCTATGTAAGAGTGAGACGAGGATACAAATGGCATCATTCAGCTTTAGTTCCCTTCAGGCAAGAGATAGAGAAGTAGCAGAGGAGCCAAAAATGGTGTCAGAAAGTGAGCTCACAGTTAAACAGCTGAGGCTAAGGTTTGAAGTTGGTCGTTTGCCCTATTTTGTGGTGTAGGAATTTTCTGAGAGGCCTTTACCTCAAACAGAGTGATTTGGAGTGTTGTCTTGTGAGCCTTGCAGCTGAAGTATGGAGGGTACCTGGATGACAAAGCTGAGAGAGAAAGGTTGTTTCCTGACTGTGCTTTTTTTCCAGGGGAGTTTCATTGACATAAGGGTATTTCATTGAAATAAAGTTGTTTTCTGGGAGCTTTTGAAAATGACAAAAATGTTTTGTCAGAATGTTTTCATCTAACTCGTTTGCTGACACTGACTGTAGTTGTTCAGCAGCATGTGAAGTTATATGATGTATGAAGGTGTTGGATCACAGCAGCCCCTGTCATGCTCCCTAAATTGATCTCACAGCTGCATTCTATGAAGACTTTTTTTCAGTCCATGTATAATTAACGAGTATCATTTTGTTTCATTTTAACTAAGGGAAAACTAAACAGGTGAAATTTTTACTTCTGTGCTCATGATGGTTTTTGCTTTTCCTCAGTTGTGAGCTGGCAGATATCTCTGAGAAGTTGTGGTCCCTGTGCACTCAAAAGTAATTTGTCGTATTCTTCTACCTTTTCTTTCTTGTTACAGTCCAGGCATAGAATGATCTTCTTAAGCCTTCATAAGGAATACAAACAACAACAAAAAATTTTTTGAAAATTCTAGAAACTAATACTGAATCTTTCTATATTTAACAAATGAAACAAACCAACACAAATTAATTGCACTTTTAAAACATGAAAAGTAAGGATTTTTTTTTGTGAAAAAGTGAAGTAGAAGCTTGAACATTCAGTCAAAAGGAATCACATGAATTTGATCTTCCAGCACTGCTTGTTTTGCTAGTCCCTGAAACAGATGAATGATGACAAAAGAAAAAAAAAGGGAGAAAAACATAGACAGAATAAATGTAAAAACACAATAATTAAGCAACCACATGGGATTAGTTTTGTTCTCATTATTAGTTTGAAACTCACTGATTTTTTCAAACTTCCCTTACCTGCTGGGAGAGAATAACCTCTCATGTGTCTCATATATTAATACATCTAAAAGTCTTCTTTTGGTGAGTTGAAAATCAGGAAGAAGTTATGAAAACTACTTTGAAGGTTCTTCAGAGTGATTGAGAGAATTGATAGGTGTGATTTTTCTGTAAGTTAGATTATAGATTCTCTAGAAATGCTAGTGTGCTTTGAGCTTTACCCTGCTTTTTGGACTGTGGAGGAGAGAAAATAATTTTCCAGAAAATACATGAATTGAAGTGTATAAAGTCATGGTGAGTGCTCAGCCTTTTCTATCTAAAAGGATATTTGAAATGTACTGGAAACATGCTACAGATTGGATAATATACATGTGATATGTATCCATATATTCTTAAAATCCATCATAATGTCTTAAAAAAACCCAGTTGTTTCTCCTGTCTTATGAGGATTGGTTCATAAGATGAATTATCTATGACTGTTTTTCTACAGAAGTATATTTCCATATATATATATATATTTACTTATTTAATTTTTCCAGTACATATTACTGTCTCAATGAAATTGGGTTGACAGGAAGCAGTTTATTTTCAAGACACAAAGAAAGTGTTTGCAAGAACATTAACTGTTTAATTTGTTTGGTCAATACTAATTCTGTTTATTTTATTTTTAGTCAATATTTTGACGAATTTTTGACAGGAAAATTACACTGACATAGAGGTAAGTGAGCCAGTAAATGGGAGACCTGGATTCCTCTCTGATTTAAGTAATGTGATTACTGTTAATACAGTTCAGTTCAGCCAGGTCTTCTGTATGCAGATATTTACCACCATGAACAGAGAATACTTGTTTTCATGTTTATCTGAAGCTTCCTGATTTTATTTAAATAATTAATTAAATTTAATTGAATTAATCCAACTTTCTGATTTTAATTTATTTTAATAAATCAGTGCTCTGATTTAAACTTCTCAAGATGATTCCACTGATTTTCAAACCTGTTAGATTTCCAGTATTCCGATTTTCTTACAGATACATTGTTGGGAATAGTTCAGTGGTCAATGCCAAACAGAATTGCTGTCCATAATCTACAGGCTATAGATCAGATTAAGCATATTTTTATTATATTCCTTTGATAAAGAGTCTGCCTGATGGGCAAAGAAAGATAAAACAGGGAAGGAATGTATGCACTTAGATTTCAGTGAAGGATCCTTATTAATAAAAATTTTAATTTTTTTTAGGTATATCATTGTGCAAATCCTTTTGTAATGATCTACAGGCTTTCCACAATTCAGACACTGCAAACATTGAAATAGTTACCTTTGATGATTTGAACTCAATACAAGGGAGTTAAAGAGTTAAAATAACATACCTGAATTCATAACTGCAATTGTGTATGGAAAGAAATTTGGATTTGTCTGGTTATATTTAAGTCAGGAGATGATTTGCAGTTTAATCCAACCTACTTTCCTTTCAAGAATCAGGGAATTACTTTTTATTTTTTGAACTAATGAGTACTATAAAATAAAAATGGGAGCAATTTTCAATTTCTCAAATTATATTTTCATGGAAAATTTAGCAATAAATAAAAAAATGGGAAAATTTTGTGGAAAATGTTAAGTTTGGATTTCTGCTGCCAAATGATCATTGCAAAAAGCCATTTTAGGTTTGGAAAATGTAGGAAGGATAAGGAGGTTAGTGAAAAGAGTGGGAGAGAAAAAATCCCTCTATTGCTTAGTAAAGAACAGGGCTTGTACTCCAGTGTGAAAATAACATACCTTTCAGTAACTGGTTGTAATTCTAAATACTGCTAAAATGACTTCTGTGGCCTTGTTCCAAGTACATTAGTTTAGCCTAAAAGTCACCAATGCTTCTGGGAATGTGGCTTCATTTTAGTATAATGGGATTATTCTAACGAAACATGTGGGAAACTACACGAGAAATTGCTTATAAATTTCCATGTAAAATTACAGCTCTCTAATAACATAACCAAGTGTTCAGTTTATCTGAGCAAGATTTTTAGTGTCTTTCCCTTAGTAAGAAATATTTCTGAGTGCCTGTGTGCATATTGTATACATGCATAACCCTTAAAGAGCCCAGGGAAGATGGCTTTCCTTGTTCCCACTGACATGTGTGCACTTCCTGACTGCCAGCCTCAGGCTCAAACTGTGCATTGTGAATTGATCAAATTAAAAAGGTGCCTTTGCTTTGCTTTGTCATTTCTATTTTTCCGCTGAGGAAATGAGGGAAGAGACAGCCAGTGATGGATTCATTGCTCTGTGAGAAGTAATGAAGAAAGCAATAGAATTCAGAAAATACCTTGAAATTCTGACTTGCCATTGAATCAGGTAGCCATACTCCAGCAAACTGCTTTAAATGTCAATTTAACTTACAAATAGAGAGCAGATCCATTTGATCCTTAAACTTACAGCTTCATAACTGTGTTATACAACTAAATGTATAATAGAGCTCCTTTAAAGAAGAGGGAGACAAGATTATATTGTCAAAATGTGTCCATTAACCCAATATAGCACACCAAAATCCCTGTTCTAGCAAATTGTAACAAGGGCAATGTTATAAACATGAATTCTCTTTTGAAAAGTTTAATTATATATGTGATTATCCTTTGGTATACCAGGTCCCTCTGTCAGAGAAAGCATGCCAAGTTAGTTGGATTTCTATTTACATTCATTTTGGCAGTTATTGTATTTTCCTATCTTTGCACATGCATTTCATTCTCCCTTGTCTCACAAATACATGTGCATATTTTAAAGTAGGTGGACATAACTTAGTTTGCAGGATGTGGATTCTGTATAGAGCTCAGCTTGAGAAACAGAACAATTACACTTTTTTCAGATTGCTTTCCTTTTATGTCTCTAATGTGATGGTACAACACTGGGACACTTGTGTTGCTGTCCCTGTGATCATATCTTTGAAATCAAATAAAAAGCTGCTTCAATTGCAAGCAGATTTTATACAAGTAAATACATAAAAGCAGTAGTAATCTCTACATGGAAGAAATTTCCATTAGAAAAATGTTCCTCTGCCAGACCCCTGAAATTCTGACTCTGACCAAAATTTCTTCCTATGATCCAGGAACAAAAAAATAAATTAAAAAAAAAAAACAAACCACAAAGCCATTTACATTACCATAATGTAGACATGTAGACTTTTAAAAGAGTAATTCTTTGCTGTTGTATCAATCAGGTTAGTGAGAGTCAGTAATACAGAACCTCTGGTAAACCTAATTTATTGTTAAAACTAGTTCATTTCAGTTGCTGTTGAACTGATTGATATACCTTTTTTTTCCCACCAAAATACTCTTTCAAATGGATACCATATCCATGGTGCATTAAGCCAGGAACTCCCTAGACATCCTGCTTTCTCTCTTCAGGGAAAATAGACTTAAAAAGGAACTCAGATTGCCATGCAAAACACAAATATCCCTAATGAACTGAATGAAACACTTTAGAAGAGTCTATATTTATCTGTTGTATTTAACTTTTAATCTATTTGTTCAAATTAAACTTAAAAACAAGATTTTTCTGTGAAAAAATATTTTCTTGCTAAATCAAATAATTACTTATGGTACTGTTTTCCTGCAGAAAGTATTTTTTTATTAGAAAGCTCTTGAGGATGAAGGGTTGCAACTTTCATCAAAACAAGAAAATAGCAGACAGACACAAGTAACATTCTTGAAAGCCTGAAGAATGCAGGTGCTAATTATACTTTACTTAATGCATACAAAAGAGCCTAAAAATCCATTAACAGGCAGAGAACTTCATTTTCACATACAATCTTCTCTGAAAGGAAACTATGAGCAAAGAGAGCTGCTAAGAGGTCTCCTGGGATCAAATCTTTGATGGTTTATTGATCTCATTCAGTGCTTTTAGAATCATTAAAAGTCACCTTTCCTTTGTCATTCAGTTCTACTAGGGAGTAAATTGAACATTATGTTCATGTAGGTCATTGAGTACTTTTTACAGTAGTTTATTCAAGCAAATGGATGAACATGCTCCTTCTGAGTGTCTGGCAAGATCAGGATATCAGAGAAGAAAAATTGTTAAAGAGAAACAAAGCACCAATTTGCTTTGTAATAGGCTGCTCTTGAAGAGCAAAGGATTCAACTACTTAAGTGGGGTATCTGAAGGGGCTGTGTCTTTGTGAAAGTCCTTGTCTAAAAGAAATAATTATAGTAAATATCATAATCTTTATCCTGTGTTAGGAGCTCAGGAAGCAAAAAAAGAAAGCAACCAAACCCCCATTCTTTCATCATCTCTAGGCAAAAAAACTTTTAAAATCATGTTCAATGTAAGGTAGTAAACAAAGAGAGTATTCTGAGAAAATGAGAACAAATACTCTCAGAGAAAGCCTTTTTCCTAGGAAGAACTCCATTATGTGTAGTATTCAATACTGATGCTCAGTAAAGAGAACTCTAGTAAAAAAAACCAGCACATCTGGATGCAGGATGTTGAGGCTTTTTTAATGTTTTCTCCCTCCCATGAAGCAGGAAAATAAATATTTTGTTATTTATAAGCATCTTGTAACCAGAAAGCAAAGAGCATGTTCTAAAAGCCCACAGAAATTACTTCTCTCTTCTCTTTTTGGTAGCAGGCAGCAAATCAGTGACAACCACACATCGATGAGCTCTAGTGTTGCTCTGAAGTCCAGCACCCACAGCAGGAACCTCTTTTTGCTGCAATCCAAAGCAGTTTGCTAAACAGTAATTCATCTGGATGTCACCAAAGGTGTCTTTCTCTGCTCTTGCACTCTGGTTTCAGGGCCTTTAAGGCAGGGCAGCCCAATGACTCTCCCTTTATCTGAGCGCAAGCAGGGTGCACACACTGTTATCTGCCTTGCCTGCTGCAGACAGGGTCCTTCCTCACCTGCACTCTTCTAAAAGCTTTTTCCTCTACTTGCCACCTTTCCCAGTGGAAAAGACTCCTGGTTATCTGTGCTGTTAGGTACCACACACAGGTTAGCAAGCTGTTCCATAACACTTCAAATCCATCCTCTCCAACCCACCAATTAACAAGAACCAGAATTTCTCCTCACAGCTTTATAATGATGGATTCAAATAATGGATTCAAGTAATGCTTTAGCAGTTCATTTTGTAGCTTTTGGAGACCACCAGGTGTTTCTAAACCTATTTGTCCTCACCTCTGCTTAGGCGTGTTTTTAATTTCTGTGTGAGTGAGTGGTCAGGAAGTGTGCATTTTGTTTGGCTGGAAAATAGTGGATATGAAAGCCTACTTTAATTTATTTTTTAAGGAAATTTTTATTCTATTCTGTTTTCTATTAAATATAAACAATTTATACAAATTTAACATGTCTATATTCAACTTATTTAAAATTTAGGAGTATTTTATAAGAATATAATGTAGCAATATAACAATATTAATGGAATTCTGTACAGAAATATTGGTTAGAAGGTACCTCTGCAGGTCTATAGTCTAGAATCCTTCTTGAAATTGAGTAATTGTGAAGATAAACTCAGCTACGGCTTTCTGTGATTGTCTTGAAGACCTCCAGTGATACATGAGGCATAGATTCTATGACCCAATGATGCATCACCCTCCTCATGAACATATTAGATTAATTTAAATCTGCATCCTCTCTCCAGCTAAGGCTTGTATCAGATGTCTAAGAAACAACAAAAATAGGACAAATACGTTTCCTCATAATACTCTTCCGGCATTAGACAGCAAAAGTCTTTTCAAAGTACTCTACAGATGGGTGTTTTTTATGTTTTTCTTTATTTCTTTCTTGATTTGGGGAGGAAGGGGAATAATTTTCCCTGCACAAGTATTAAATATGATTAAAAGCATATTTCACATACTCACTTCATTTGACAAAATCCCTGGCTTTCAGTCACTGTAAACAGAAGAGAAATAACTATTTCAATAACATTTTAATGAAAAATATAACATGAAATCTAGACCTATTGCCTCTGTAAAATTCAGGAAATGGAATAGTGTAGATAATTTTTTTTATTGAAGCTTTTTGGTAGCCGAAGAAGGGACAGAAAAGAAACTGCCATTCTATCATCCAAGCCTATTGCTTTCCATTTGATATCTGAACTCATTCTACTGGAAATTATTGTTCTTGCTTCCAGACTCCTTCACTGAATATACACTGCTTTGAGCCAAATCTCTTATCAGACCTGTTTCCTACTTCCACTTTGAAAAAGAATATTATTCAGACTTCCTTTCTTACCCTGTCCAGAATGGCCTAATCTGAACTTCTACACCTGAGTCTTTCAAATGTAGGAGTTTAACACTGACTCTAAATCAGTTCATTTACCAGTAACTGAAGATCCCATGTAAGTTCCCCAGAAAAATTTGTCATATTGAGCTAAACTGCCCAAACTCAAACTTAGCTCTTGGAATTTAGATTACGATTCATTTCTTCAGTTCAAGTAACCACTGATTTAAATATGCAAATCTGCAAAGTTTGTCATAGTGCTATGTGGAAAAGATAACCAGGCTTTTTCTAAATGTTCTTTCTTTATACATTGAACAAGTTTCAAGGCTTTTTTAACTCCAAATTTCATTATTGGTACTTACTGCAAGAACTAACAGGGCAACAAAAGCTTCTTTCTTTGAAGGTAGAGCTTACCTTCTTTATCTTCTTGTATTTGTTAAAGATCAGAACTGGAAGTTTTAAGTGTATCATAACAAGAGATTAAAACCCACACAACATTCAGTCTCTTTAAGTTCACCAGGAGATTTACACTCATAAAAAGAGACTTGCTTAAACAACAACAAAAAATAATGGCATGCTGATAGCTGAAACAACTCATTTTGCCTTCTTTAGCAAAAAATCCCATATAAATGAAATTTAATTTCTAAGTTTTTCTTGTCGGCTGTCATTGTGACACCCCCTGCCCTGCAGTTTTATCTGTAGGAGCTGTAAGATGACACCACTTACTGCAGGTTCCATCATTATATTGAACAAAGGTCCTGTCAGATGCTGGTGCCACTGGGAAATTTCTACTAGCTTGATGGAGATTATTTTTGTTTTACTTCTTTTTATGTCCCTGGCTCTATTCTCCCTACTCCCTTCTTTTCCTTGAGGGGATCATGGTGGAGAAATAGCTGATGTGATAAATTGATCAGCAGGGTACCATAGCAGCATTAAGCTATCTATCCATCAGGACTGCAGTGCATTTGAGCGAGTAGGTGCTGGTTGGCTGATATTTCAGAACACTTTCCAAGTGATGGAAAGGCTTTCACCTCTGTATTCCAGCCTTCTCCACATTAGAAATCTTTCTAACTTTAAATTGTTTCAGTGTATATAGAAATAGTAAATAATAGGATAAAAGATTTGTTCTCTGGGGGACATTTCTGTGAAGCACAACAAACTCCCTTTATATTGACTGTTAAAAAATGCCATCAATTTTTTTATTGTAAAGAAGTCACTGAGGACTAAGAGTAGCAGATGAAAAGATCTCTTCAAGTAATATGTCAGTCCAGTTTCTTTAGCTGTCGAGTGTAGAGTGGATTAAAATTCTTGAGTACTGGAGTTGTTTTATGGCCTCACTATTCTGTCTACATTGTCTAATGACATGCTGCCAAGAACAGATACTGAGTTACAACTTTAGCCATTATAGTTGTATAAACCTTAGGGGAGATATCTGAAAATCTGCCAGGTGCACCTCAGACCTTTGTGTGGGCATTGGTTGTTGTTTGTGTTCCCTGAGAACAGCTATAGCTCAGGAGGGGCTTATATACATATCTTACCTGTCTTACTGATTTCATTGCCACTCCCTAAACACTCACAAGTGACAAGTGTGATGTTTGGATGCTAACTTCTTGAGGCCTCTCTATTTTGCTGAACTCTAGTGTTTAAAGGATTGAAGTCAAACTGAAATTCTAAAGACACTGTATAATAAAGAAAGCATATCTCAGTAACAAAACCAGAAAATGAATGAAAAATCTTCCCCCTAAATAAAAGAACACTCTTCACAGTGCTGACCTGCAAAGTGTCTCATACTTCCAACAAAGAAGGTGAATAGAGGCCTTTTCTGAGCTCATCGGAGCAAATTCTACCAGTGCTTGTGATGTGTGAAAAATTCAATGATTCAAAGCACACTAATAAGAGTAGGTAACTGATGGTCCAAAAAAGTTGTGCCTGGTGACCTTGCCTGGATGAGGAGGGCACACAAGGGCAAGTGAGTTCAAAAAAGCATCATTATTCTTCTCCCTAAACTTTCTCTTGAGAATTATGAAATTCAGTCAAATAACTGTTACTGGCTGCTACAGAAACCAGTTTAAGGATTTGTGAGATATTTAGCAAGTTGTCTTTGCCTGTTTTAAGTTGTTAATGCAGTTTTTCTTTTACAACCTCTTGTCTCCTGCTTTTGTACTATAGGTATGACTGTGCATGTGGAAACAGAATAAGGTTTTTGTTAGTCAAAAATTTCATCTTGAAAACTTCCATGGTAGGGTTCTTTGAGGAGTTTTTGGGTTTTTTTTCCTTTTTTTTCTTTTTTTTTTCATTGAGAAACCCATCTGCAATGTGTGACTTGCAGAAGATAAGGCCAATCTACCCTATCGCCAAAATCAAACCTTCATACAGTAAAGCATCTAACACCTACTGAGGACATAGGTCTGATTGCACCCACCTTCTTGGTAAAAAGGAAAAAATGATATTTTGTAGTTAGGGATCAGGCAAATGAGATTAAAATAGTTTAATAAAGATTTTTTTTTTTTTTTTTGCCAGTGGACAATAAATCATCAGAGTGCAGCAAACAAATGAGCCAATTTAGTGTGAGCTGTTATTTTAGAAAGAGGCTAATCTGAAATGTATGTGAAGTGAAAAAGTACATGTGTTTTTTAATGAAGTCTGTTTTCCTTAAGGAAAAATCTTGTCATAATTATCTAAGAGTCCTAATCAAAAAAGACAAGGTTTTTTTCTCCTATCCTAACATAATATTTAGTGTTAGATAATATTGCATCTTTGCTTTATACTTTACACAAAATATTCAGAAATGACATCAAAGGGTCTAACTGTACTAAAATTTGGTATCACAAATATGCCTTTATTCATAAGTATAGGCTCAGGGCTAATATTCATTCACTTGTAAAGGGTTTATTTCAAGCAAACAATGTATCCAGTGGAACAAGTTGAGGAAAAGCTTAATGCTGTACAGCTGAAGTCTAATTCATTAGCAGAAAATCAGAGGCATGTTATTAGTGAATACAAAGGAGAAAACATCAGTGAAGGCTACAGGATAAATAAAACACTGTTAATCAGATTGTATGGCTGTGTTCTGGTTTGTTGTTAATGAGGCACAATTTTAATCGTCTACCAAATGAGGCTCTCCATTTCCAGCTTCTTCAGTTCAAGATGGGCCAGGTTTACTTTTGGTACAAAATTCCTCATCTAGTGAGGTGAAAGCTATGGGAAAATTCATCTAGTGATAACTACAATGCTGCACATGTAATTGAGGTGATGCTGAAACCCACTGAAAATGGTACAAAAATCCAAGGCACTGGATACTGGTGAAAGGCCAGTAACTTGGAAAAAAATGGACATGAAATGGATATGAATGCCAAAAAATAACAAAAACCAACAACAAAGCCCAGGAAATTATAGGTACCTAATTTGCACCTACCTTGTTAATATCTGAGCTACAATTCAGGCTTTCTGTTATGCTCTTTCACATCATTGTGTTAGCATAAAAATGTTCCAAAGGATGACTCTTTGACAAAAGAAGTCTGATATCACTATGGAGAATTCAAGAATTGCTGGGAATTCTGTGCTGGGTAAAGACCAGCAAAAATGGATGTAAATCCACTCTAGGGTCAGGCAACATCAGCCCTGAAATATCAGGAAGTGGTGAAATTGTTCCTCATACCATTAGTGCCATTTGCAACTTTGCAGAACCAAATTCAGTTTTGTGTTTGCTCTCAGATTTGGTCAAGAAACACAGAATGAAGTGACTGAAAGGAAGGTTGTCCTATTCATAACTGTAACAAAAGGTGAATTGTAAATGTCAGTATGTTTTCTGAGGAGTAACGAGGGTGATTAAAGATTTCATGCACAGACTGGGTTCCACACACAGGTTAAATTAATATCTGTAATGAGAAAAAGATAAATGTATTGGATGAACACCACAGTGAAAGGTGGTCAAATAAATTAGCATTAAGCTGATAATTGTTTTAACACAAAAAGGACATCATTCCCCAAGCAAAGCTTAAACAAAGCAAACAAAATGTAAAAAAAACCAAAAAAGGTTTGATGAAAACTATTTTAGTACAGGCTGCTTCCAGTGTGCTCATTGTCATTCAATGTGCTATTTACATTGAACCATGCTCATCTGCTGCACTTCAGGTTCTGCTGATGTTCATTCTGGAAAGCTTCTCTCCCATCTGCAGACCTCCCTCTTTTCCTGCACTGGGTTCAGGCAAGCCATCTTCCATAGGAGGCATCTACTGGACAGGGGGAATAACTTGCTCAAAGCATTTTGCAGACATCGACAAATCTGCTTTCAGAGATGAATGATAAGGAAGTACTTAACATCCAAATGAATAATAACATCTTTGACCTGAGGAGGTGCCTCAGGCATCGACATGACTACTGTACCAGTGGCAGAGAGATGGTGAGACAGGGAGACTGATATCCACCAGAAGAACTGGAAAATTATATGCAGGACAGTTTTAGTGAATATAGGGTTTTTGAATGTCAAGGACTGTGTTAGTGGTAATCTCTGGGGAGGACCTGCTGTTACCTTTTCTACATCATGGCATGCCTTCCTGTGGGGAACAGTGCAGAGGGAGGCTGCAATACACCTCCTTATGTCCCATCCATTGTGTGGATTTTGTGCCTTTGATATAAACCATTTGTAAGTTTAATCCATTTAAAAGTTGCAGTGGTGCTGCTTGGCATTGGCATGCATGCAGGAATATCGCTGGCAAAATATTCACTCTGGACTATGATTCAGTCAGGAAAGTCATCTTTGGCTGGCAAGCAGCTCTTCTGTGTCCCTCACTGGCCTTTTGGTGGGACAAGAAAGGAAATGTCTAGTCCAAGTTATGGTTCATATTTATCAGAGTTGAAGAAGACTGATATCATGTGCAACCTGTTGGCTACAATTAGAATAAAATAGACAGAGGCAAATTACAAGGTTTGTATTAGTGGCTGACAGCCAGAAGGTTGGAACTTAGTAGTAATTTTGAAAAATATATTAAGAGCATAAATTACTAAATCCTTTAGACTTTTAATGGAAAAGGTGGCCACTGTATTTCCTGAGTCTACAGCTGTAAGCCATAAAGTCCTCCTTAATGCAGTTATCAGGTTCAGAGGACAGGAGGGTCTTTTTGTCTCTCCTACTCAAATGGTCACTTTCTCAGTTCTAAACCTAATGAGATGTGTATGAGCCACTGTATTTCTTAAACAATGTTAATGGCTGAGTTTAATATCAGGGTCACCCTACCACAAATAGAATGAAAGACAAGATGTCACAGTGTACATTGTAAAAACGGTTCAGGACACCCAGCCTCTTACCTGACAAAGAAAAGGCACTTAACCAGCTCTGTATATTTTTGCCAAGGAAGATTGTTAGAAAAATAAAATATCCACATTATTGGCCACTTTTGCTCTGCAAATTATTACTATTAGTGTTTTTCACCTTATGTTTGCAACATGCATTCACACTATGTGACTCTGTGTACTTTAAAAGAAAAAAAACCTCATGTGGAAAAGCATAAAAATTGTTTCCCAGGTATGGCTTGCAGCTTTTATGTATGTATTTAAACCTTTTGTGAGTCCTTATGCAGTGCAGTTTGGAGATCTTGTGGATATTTCAGCTGTTCTTCACCAATAAGGCACCAAGACCTGCTTTTCCAAATTATTTTTTGTGCCTTTTTAATTTTTAGAGCATACTAAAAAGGACTATATGACCGGTAGTCATATAGTCATATAGTCCTTTTTAGTATACTAAAAAGGACTATATGGCTGGTAGTCACTCACTGGTCAGGTTGACAGTGTGGCTTCAGTTTCATCTACACCAGCACCCCTGGGCCAGTCCTGAGAGAAGATAAGACGTAAAAGTGTCTTATGTAAGGACAAAGCAGGAAAAATATATCTATCAAATGAAGGCTGGTATTTCTGAGAAGCAGAGATGACTGTCTGCCCAACACATGCTTGCACCTACTTTTGCTCCAGGTTTTGTATGCTCACTAATCATGTGCACACAGTTTCTGTGGGGTAGTTTTGAGAACTGAGTCAAACTGGTGTTGCTCACAAGAAAGTTAAGGCAGAATTACCTTGCTTAGAGTCTTCAAGGCTGATAAACCCAAGCACATAAATATGACTTCATGGTCCTCTGACCCTGTCACTTTGTGCACTGTTTATTGCTTTACCCTTTAAAATACCAGCCACAGGCTGGCAACGAGCAGACTTTCCCCTTATTTTGGTGACAGAGGTTTTCTTTCTCAGACCGCTACTCTGACTAACCTTGAGAAATTCTCTTTCTCCCTCAGCTGTTGGATTGCTTGTGTATCCTTCCAAGGTTTTCTCATTTCTTTATCCTTTTGTATTTAGAGAAAGGTATGTCCATGAAATGTCTGTTGTCCTTGCTGCTTCTTGTGTGTCGCATCCAAATATATTTTTAACATTTTGTATTTCAGTCAGAAAAGACTCCCAATGTCTAAATGAACATCCTTCAGGCTATGGGGTGAAAATTCAGTTAGATATATCCATGAACTGGCATTCCAGCAACACCTCATTTATGCTGAGACTCGAAACAGACTGTCCTTCCAGCCATACCCATTGAAACATGACCTTCTTTGAAACCATATTCATCACAAATGTCCCCTTAAGGCTTTACTGGTCATTGCACTGGTATACAGTGAGGCTTTTACTTGTCTTAAATTCCTCTACATGAATACCACCAAATATGCAATAGTTGGGACTATGCTCTGAAAGGTCAGGCATAAGTCTGAGGGTTTTTAGAGTCATTTCTAGGAAGGGTTGAAGATGTAATTCAAGGAAAACACAATCTTCTAGAACTCAAAAAGATTTAAACCTAGGTTTAGTCTTACCTTAAAACCAGAACACTTTTGGAAGTTTTTCTTCCATGGAACATGACAAGGAACTGAATTAAATAGGGTGACTGGGCCCCCCACAGGGCATAGCACAGTAGGGTTTTCTGAGGGGAAAAATAGTGTTTCTATGAGGTTTGTACTTAGTTCCCTGCTGTGTAGTGTTAGAAACACTAATGTGCAATTAGAGGAATTTGCAAACTGATCTCTAGTTTCACTTGAAACACCACCTGGTCTCACTTTTCTATAGTCAGGGAGGATTTGTCCATATTTTATTAGAAGTTGAGCTGATTGGCTGGGAGAAAAAAGGGAGTTCTGAGAAAAAAACTCAAGGAGATTTAAAGAATTTTAAACGATTTTGTCATGTCTTTGAACACCTGAGTAAAATTTCCTTCTGTGTGAAACTACATGAATACCACTTTGTGCTTTCATTGCCTCTGGAAGATCTTTTTTTGCATAAATAGCTGTTCACAGAGGGCTGTGTATCTGGACTCTTTATAGGGTAAAAATTAGTGTCAATGTACGCATTTTCTTGATGTGTCAAAGTAAACAACTAACAATTTAAGCTTTTGGAACTTTTTGGGAACTTCTCCATTACTTTTCAGAAGTTCAGCCTACAAATGCACAAATGTGGCTGTTAGGTCTGACCAGACACCTCATGGCAGTGGGAGTGACCAAAAGGTTGAATGTGTTGATATATTTGTGCCAGAATGTCTCCCTGCTGCCGAGTTTCTACTTTTTATTATGAATTAAATGCAATGATGTGAACTTGGACTCTTATTTTGCTTAAAATGACACTTTCATCCAAGCTAACATTGATTTACCCAAAATATGGATTGGCTCATTATAAAGTTTGTTTTCTTGTCATCTACCAACAACATGGAGAACTCTTTTTCTTTCTTCTCACTTCTGAAGGAACATGGTACATTCTGCATTGCAGTCCTCAAAACAAATGTGCTGCCTTTAGCTTAAGGGGAAGCTCAACCTTGAAGAAATCCTTTTTTTTCTTTTTCTTCCTTAAAATTCAGTGTCCCATAACATTATCTCGTCACTTTAAGTGTTCAGAAAACTTTTCCTGCAGCTAAAATTTTGCTTTCAATTTTTATCCTAAACTTGTAGTTCAGATGTAAAATGAAATGAAACACATTTTTTGCCTGTGATCTTTATTATATTTACATGACTTAGAAGTGACAAATTTGTTATTTTCCCCCTTATATCAGTAAGCTTACATGTGGTGTTGTCACATGGTGGAAAAAAAGGAAGAAAAATTAAAAAGACAATGAAGGAAGGTCAGATTCTGAAGTTCTTAGCCAAATCTTTCTTTAGGCAAATATTAAGCTCACTGGAATTTGGTTTAAATGAATTACATTTACTTAATTAATTAGGAGCATATATTTAAACTATCCTTTTAGTCCCATCTCTTTATTCTGGCTCAAACTGTAAAATTAATAGGGTTTTTTTTTTTAATGTCACACATATCAGAGTAAGAAAATGCAAATATCTGTACCAAAAGTTGACCCAACCCTATAATGTATTTCTATTACTAGTTATTGTCTGGAGAACATAACAATATGGTAACCTTGTAGTAACTGAAAGAGTGCAAACAATGAGAGTGGAAACACTGTTTGGGGATTGGTATTCCTAGTCTCATTCCAAAATTTTGAATATTTTTTTCCTTTGTTGGACCAATGTCTCAATTTAGAGGATTTGAAGATTGGGAGATAGCAGAGAAAGCACAGCAAGTATTCACAATGCCTTAAGCTGTATTTGGTAGGAATTAGATAATTTCATTTCCACACACAAATTCTGCAGAGATCAATCCTAGGCTGTGAGTTAGACTCCCTGCTGAGCCACTTCATAGTTCTTGATTAGCTATGGATATTATAGTAATTGGGTCTGTTAATGCCTACCTTCCCTGCGAGGTGTTAGCTAAACCTGTTCATTAAAATAATGGCCGCAGAAGAAAAAAGAGGGAGAGGGAGAGAGAAAGTAAAGATATGCACAGTATTTCAAGACCTTGGAATTACAATTCCTTCTAACACTGTGTTCAGAAACTGTTCAAGAATACTATAACAGCTGCTACTTTACAATTAGCTTGCACTATTAATTGGGCTCAGAAAATATATCTTGGCAAGTGAAAGGACGGAATCAATCACCTTTGTGCAACACTACAGATTTTTATTACCCATATTCACTCAAGCAACAACTCTACTTAGAAAACATAAATGTTCAGATGCCAATTGACAAAAGCACAGGGACTTATTAAATCAGAAATATTGTGACAAACTGTAGAATTTTGTGGTTTTGCTCTAGGGAGCTAATACAGTAAAGCATTTAAGAGGCTGCTTAATTTTAAGCATAGAAGGACTCCCCAGAGAAGGTATAAAGCAGATGCTAAAGTGTTTTCCTAGATGGAGCATGCAGTTGGTCAAAATTTGTTCTTCTGTGTCTTTCCTTTTAGTTTTGCTTTGTTTTATAGGAAGATGTTAAGATTGCATCAAGCCCTTTAGAAGTCCATTATACATGCTAAGTATTCATAGCATAATATGAAATGTAATCATGTGCAATATAAATATGAGTATTTGAGTATTACATAGAGATCTAATAAAAAGTTACTCTGCTATGTGCAGTGCTCACATAAAGAAAACTACATCACTAGTCTCAGAACACTTTAAAATATACAGCCTTAATCTGTAGTTCTGGGAAACTGTTAAATCTATTTGATAGAAATGCGTGGATTGTTTCATCCTGAAGCCCTCTGAGTTCAGGGAAACTGTGTGATGCATAAAGCTGTCTGAAGACTGTACAATACAGGAATATGTCCATGACTAAGGTGAGGGACTTCAGTTAGTGTGACAGAGGTCCCAAGCCTCAAAGTTACAGGCTAGCCTCAAGAACTCAAAGCTATGCCATATGAGATGCAGATTGAAACATTGCAAGCATTTTTATTCTTACGCATGTTCAGAGCTCCCATTTCCATCTATAATCCTACTGTATTTGTTGTCCTATGCAATCTCCAAGTTATTAAAAAGATCAGTTAGTGAAAATGAGCCAAATTTTATTCTATTTGGGGTTGATAATTATGCCTTTTGAAAGAAAAATGTCTACTTTTCCAAGCCTACACTCTATGATACAAGTGCTGCTCCCTAACTGTAAGCAGTTTTCCCTGTGAATGTGTGAAAAAATGGAAGCTTTACCTTGAAAGGGAAACTGATTTAACCTGGGGCCTTTCCTACCCTCTTCTGGTTATCCTTTTTCTCCCTGACTGCAGAGATAAGGAGATGAAAACTCCCTTTTACAAACTCTCATTTTTCCTCGTGTTCAAAGGCTTCTGTACCACTTTGCTCAGTATTTTCATCACCACATCAAATAAGATCTCTGAAATATCTTATTTTCCTACACATTTTTTGCTTAAATGAGAGGATGACACAGTGGTAATATTTGGCATCTCAACATATTTGAAAGGAAAAAAGTAATAATCCATCTGGTGCTATGTTGGATATTCTTCCTGTGCTGTTTTCAATGAAGATAGACCTTGCTTTTATTGGTCAATTAGTAATTGTAGCGAAGCTGTTCAAAACAGCTGCAGAAAAAAATTACAGGATTTTAAAGCAAGTTGATTGATTGCATGTTATTGCTGTAACTGCTCCTGTGGCAGAAACCCTCTTGGCTAACATTTAGGGAATTGAATTAGGAGAAACAGAATACGCAGTTACCACACCTGAGTTAGAGAATCACAGTGCATAGCAGAGCCAAGCAGTGCTCCCAGCTTTTCCAGACCTGGTTTGTGGACACTCATATGGAATTACTATGCACGGGTGTATCCTTGACATGGTACAACTGTTCAATGAGGTATTTGCATGATTTTTCCTCCAGACTTGCTGGGAATACATGTAAGCAGCTTGTCTGAACATTGTAGATTTAGGGTCTTTTGCCTCTTCGTGAAGCAAAGTGGCAGTGAATTCAGAAACGCATGTTGACCTTGAGCCCAAAGAAATTCCTGCAGGTGGTCAACAGTTTCCATTCCTAGTTAATTCCAGTTTGAATAATTTACCATCTCATGAGAGAAAGTATGTTTTGGCATGGAGAAGTCCACCAAAGCCCCATTGCTGCTGGAGTTGAGTTCAGATCAGTTTGAATTCTCTTTTCATCTGACTGGCATGACTTTTCAAATATCATGGAGAGTGGCTTGGCAACTAAAACAACGAGTTGCCTCAGCACTCTGAAATGTCAGGAAACAAATATTTGGGGAAACAAAGCAGTCACATTCCTACTGCTTGAAGCCTACTACTGCTTTCACTTCTGTAACCAGAAGATGTTATAGATGAGACTGTGTGAGTCTCCTTTTGTGAGTAGTGTGAGGTGTCATGATTTCCGGTAACCCATCTATTCAAGTCTGGGGATTTAATCTCTCTTGCTTGTTCTACACTTGATTTTTTTTCCTATATAACTAACTGCTAAACCCCAAAATACTGTTCCAAGCACCTCTCTTCTTAAACTGCTTATTTATCCTGTTCCTTGCACAATTCTGAGAGTGTAGATCATTTGTATATGACAGAATAAATAATCATTTCATGATAATTTTGCTACAGTGTCAATTATCTTTCTTCCTTTCTCCTTCCATTTGGTTGCATATTTAATACATCAGAAGGCTAAGGATACTCTGAAAAGAAATTGGCTACATCACAGTGATATGGAGTTGTTTAGGGGACTTCTCCAGTTTGTCTTGAGATGTTTTTCTGTTAGAGAATACAGACTGTGGGAAAGTTTCAGCCAGCTACTTGGGCAAAACTAGTTTGCACCTAAAAATGCTAGACAGCAGAATCTCAAGTATTCTGTCACTAGCTTCCAAACTAAGGAGTTGTTTAAAAACACCATGCTGGAATAAGCAGAAATTCAAGTTTTGGATTTCAGTCCAAGGAAAAACATCTTAGGAGTATGAGAGGAATTCTGGAATTGTTAACAGCACTAAACAGAAAGACCTTGGTTTCTGTTGTATGGAATATTCAGAGGTTGTTCAGCAGTGTGAACAGAAAAAATGAATCCGCTTCATAGAAGGAGTGATTTCACACTTTTAAGGTATCAAATCTTGAATGATTGCTGGCCAATAGTGAAAATGGAAATTTTTGATTTTGCACATTTTTGATTTTTCGCATTTTTCAGTCATTACCAAAGACGGCATAAGACTAAAGAATTCTCAGATGCGTGTGCACAAACACAAATGCATGCAGGCACTCTCTTGTAAAGCAAGCTGAAATATTCAACTCACTTCACTGTTTTATTTATCCACTGTAGAGTAGTCTTGAATGAAGAAATAGGATCACTAGATCTATTGATCATGCAGAGAAACACATGCTTTGTATTTGTAATCCCCTGGGTTTCTTTTTCACTCAGATGCTGTGATGAAGAGTAAGCTACAAGAAAAATGGCAGCTTTTTAAACTCATAGATGTTGTTGCCTCCAGAGGTCTGTTTACTCCTGTGCCACTGCTTCAAACAGGCAAACAGGACCAAGCAGAACACTTTGTTATCTCTGTAGGCTCATTTTAATGCCTCTGCAAAAGGGTCCCTCTAAGGAGCTGTACCTGCCCAAGCTGCATTGTTAAAGGGGTCCAAAGAGACCCTACTGTCACCAACCTGAGTCTCTTTCCCCTTTTTATTAGGAGTTTTGAAACTTATTTTAAGACAAAACTAGGTGTTTTCTTGAGATGTTGAAAGCGTTTATTAGACGTCTTTTAAAAGCATATGTCAGTTTTTTTGCATTTAAAGAGTTCTTCCTGATAATTCAATTAAATCCCTCATTAAAGCTCTATGCTTCTCCAGCATTTCCAAACCAGCTCCAATATCATGGACTATGACTATTTATTAGGCATAAAATTTGACACTTTAAGCTGAATTATATCACTATTTAAAAAGGTTCTTGAACTGGCAATACTCAATGGAAAGAGATGAGACCTTGATGGCAGGATCTAGTAGGTGGGGTTTTTTCAGTTTTAAAGAAAAGAAATACAAAGGTAAACCTCCTGTAAGACTAAAGGTCATGTGCTGATGTGCTCCCATTCAAGTTAAAATGTGAAGCCTTAGATTCAGTTATTCAGCATATTGGAACTGCAAGCAAACCAATAGGAAAAATGATCATTCAACTTATTTTACTGTATCTCCTGAAATAGAGGCATGATTGTCTCTTTTGTATAAGAGGACAAAATTATGTGTTCCATGGACTCCTGCTCAGCACTTATCTCTATGCTTTGTTTCTCAAATGAATTTTTGCATCAAAGAAAGCATATAGATTGAGTACAGGTTTTAGTCCATAAGCTGTAACATGAATTTTTACTAATGACATTTTTCAGTCAACCAAGTATGAGAACCACTGCTGGGATGGATTTAAATTGGTTCCAATTGTTGAAGAAGCACTGATATTTTCCTTCCTGCAAATATTAGTATTTTGCTAAGAGATACCCAGCTTGCTGGCTGGTCACATACAGGACAGATTGGGAGTTGGCAGCTGTTCTCCTGGGTAGGCATTGATGTGCAGAAAGCATTTAGCAGGTGTGAGGAGGAAGAGCCACATGACATGCTCTGCTGTTCATATTTTTCTTTCCCTTCTTTTGAAAGTGAAAATTCAACCTAATGAGTATACTGGCACCTTGGTAAAAAAATAGGATCTATTTTTTTCTTGAGGATAATCTTTTCCAGGCAGTCCTGTCTTTGCAGTTTTTCCCTTGTCTTTATGTTCCAGAAGTCAGACTGGTGGCATAACAGGATGTGGCTTATTTTTCAAGGCTATAAGCTATTGTCTCAAGTGTAGAAAAGCCTGTGACAAGTCTTTAAGTTCAGCTTTACAGCAGGGAAATGTCAAAATTTACAGCTTATTGGGCAGTACTGAAAAGTCAAACTGCTCAGCTTTGCTTTAGTAGAGCTAAATTCACGAGCAGTTAGCACATCTTAGTTCTGTGCAAGGCTCAGTTTACCTCCCTCCTTTTATCTCAGGCTGCTGGAATTATTTGGATTATGAGCCTTCAGTAAACTTTCCATAACTGCCATAATTACTTGTGGTTGCTTTGTTCCCAACTCTGTGAATTCACTGTTGGGCATTTGTAATACAAACATCGAGACTCACTTATATTTCTATCCTAATTTTCACTGAGTCAAAATACCAGACCCTAATTCAACTGAATTTGTCTAGTGCTCCATTAAGCCCATTTTTGCACTTGCTTTTAACATAATAAGTTCACTGAGCTTCAGCTCCTGTAGTCATAAGACTGTAGGACTTTTGCCACTAGAGGATATTGGAAATGAGGAATTAAGGGTTAGGTGTCCTGGGAAGATAGATTTCCACTGTAAATCTGTAATCCAGGATTAAGCTTCCAGCTTTGAGATCCAGATAAGCTGTGACCTATTAACACATAATGTAAAGGCATCCTGAATGTTCATATACGATTTGGATAAAAATTAATTTTCACCCTTGTTTTTCATGCATTCCAGCAGTGTTACTTGTTCTGTTATGCAAACATCAAACCCCAAAACAGATTTATTTCTGAATGCTTGCTGCACAGTATACACTCCTGGTATTTGCAATTTCACAAGACTCTTCATGGAAAAGATCACTGAAATGAATTCAAGGAAGCAGAGGGAAATTAGTCTGTAGAAGCAGAGAGTTGAGGAGCAATTTAAATTACCAAGGATAGTTATTTAAACTATAGGAAAACATCTGATAGCAGAGGGTGAAGAAAGAATATCAGTTGTAATCAGACGGGATAACCAGACCTAACAACAAAAAGTGAAAACTACACAAAGTCAACGTTGAACAAGAAGCAGTTTTCTAGGAGTTAGTGTAAATTAAATGTTTATTGGGCAAGATTTCAGGCTTGCAATCATCCATTCCTTTAAAGCAACAAGAGATTTTTTATATTCTGTTCATGCAAGGTAATGCATTGTCACCTACTTGAACACATTTCTGTGGTGAGGAAAAGAAGTACTGCCTTGTTCAGGGATGGTGATCCTTTCTGTCCTTAGAAAGCATAAACACATTTCACTCCCCTCTCAGTAAAGGGGGGAGATGGCAGGGGAGTTGGGGAAGGCAGCTTGGAGAAGCCCTGAATTGCCTGTTTTTCCCTCAGAACAATTATCAATATTATGAACATTTTAAGATGGTTTTGGCTACCCTTTCTGCTTTCTCCTCTAGAGAAGATCAGAAAGTTTTTTCCTCCCATATTTTTCATAAGACAGGCATTCTGCTGTTGGTTTGTTGATTTTTTATCTCCATGTTCTCTGAAGCAAGGAGCATGTGTCTGATGGGAATAGTTCCATGGTACTTGCAAGACTAATCTGTTCTGTGTGGATAGCATGCAAATTTTAATTACACTAAATAATCACAGGTCTTAAAAATTAAAGCAAGGGGGTTCAGTACTGAGGCATCTGAGTAAAGTGACCTCTGAAATACTCCAATAACTTAGTGCCACTTTCTAAGTGATGTGATGAAATAGACTTTTCTGGTCTTAGTGTGTGAAAAAATGAGTAATTTCTTGTTTCAATCCAAAGGTGCACTTTGTTTAATTTGCATTTTAAAGGCTTACTTGTTGATTATACCATGCTTTTGAAGCAGCATGGAAAATGGAGTTTGTAGCAGCAAGCAACTGATTGGCAATGTGATATGATTCTGCCATTTGCACATCACTTAAAGGGTTCAGAGCTTCAAAATCACTTTAAGATGTGAAGCTTTAAAAATTGATTTTGTCATGTTTTAAACTAAAGAGAAGAATAACACTGCTTTTTAACAAGCATCTTCACTGTGCTCTAAGATGGGTTTATCTGTATTCTGTCTCATGGCTTGCACACAAGAGACTTTTGCAGAACAATGAGGTTGGCAGGGAGAAGACAAGACAAAAGGCTTTAAGCAATTAAGGTAGGGCAGGATGAGAGCTGGATCAGATTTTTATCAACTGTGACTACAGGAATATTAAAGGAATTCATGCTTTCCTTGAAACCAGTGAAGAAACTGCAAAGCCAAAACAGTTGGGAAAATGATGGAAAGGAGCAGTTTCTATGATAAACTGTAGACATCTCTACTTTTGTTTTTCAGATAAATATGGCAAATTTACCAGTTACAGTGTGTTAACTTTGAAATAACTTCAAATCTGTATTTTAAAGAGACTTAGGTAGCAATAAAAGATTTTTTCATTTTTATGAATAATCACATATACCACATCTGAAGTCATAATTAGCAGTAAATTCTGAGGTTATTAATTTCTCTCTTATAAGACAACCTTCTTGGCCAAGATTTTCCTACTGTTTTACCTTGCATCTCCTGAGGCATATTATCCCCTTTTATTTGTATTTCAGGAGTTCTGAGACTACAACTAAGGGGAGGTTGTCCTGCTGTAATTTTTATCCGAACACAGTAAGAGACATTTTGGATCCAAATAAATTATAATGAAAAAGCTGAAAATCTGTAGATTTAGAAAAAAATCCAGACAGTGGACTTTTTTTATTACTATAATAAAAAATCAGGAGTTTTTTCAAAAAATATCTTAGTACATGTATAAGAAAAAAAGATTATTTTTTCCCTTTTGTGCACTATAGATCATCCCATCTTTCATCCTTCTCTTCTTTTTACCCAGAGCCCCAACTCAATTAAACATCAGCTAACTACCTTACGTCAATTAAAGACCCCCAGCCTCATTTCCTGCAAATTAAGTCCTTCTAAAAGCTCAAAGATACAGTGAGAATCTTGAATAGTCCATAAAGTGTCTTGCACATCCATTTTCACAGACTCTGTAAGAATATGAGCAGTTCATGCTTGTAAACAGCCCCTACATTTTGTTTGAAGAACTAACTGGAAAAGTCCAGACCTTCCAGTCTGTTAAATACAAATGATTCCCCAGATCTCCATGTAGATCTTTATGCGTCCTTTAGCTTGCACTTCTCCACTCAAGCTCTCTGTAAATTACAGTGATGAACAGTAACTCGTCAATGCCAGGAGATGCAGAGCAGAGCAGGAAAGGCCAGAAGGTACACTTGCGCAGGAAGTATGAATGTCCAGGAAGCAGAGAAACATGCAAGCATTGATATTTCTGTGAGGATAAAGATTTTGTTTTCCCCCAGTTCACTTCTTTGGTACTTTTCCATCAGAAGCCATATCTGACAGCCTTGTCTTTGATCTGAAATACACAGGAATCTATGTAAAAAGGAAATAGCCTTCATGAAGCCTTGAATGTCTTTCCAACAGCCTCCTGCTGATCACAACAGGTTGGATTATCTGGCTCCCTGAAACCATGTCCAAAGAAGATTACAAGTCTGTCTTGTAATATTTGATAAAAGTATTCTTTCTCATGCAGGAAGTGTCTCAGCAGATTTCTGGGTCTGATGTATAGGATAAAGCAGCTATAGACCAGCAGGGGTGTATTCTTTATTCCTGACACTTGCAATAATCTGGGTCAGCATGTCTGTTTGACACAACTCATTATCCATATAGTCATAGAGTCAGAAGTTTTGTGTGTAAAAAGAACCATGCAATGCCCCGAGGATTATTGAAATCATGTGACACAGTAGGAAAATGGTACTAGGAAGCTGGATCTCTGCTGTGTGGTAAGGACTCAGTGTGGCAGGAAGAAGAAGAGATGAACTATGGTCAGAGGTATCCCATGATCATTAAAAATCCACTGCTTTCCACCACAGCTGGGAAAACTAACAATAATATTCTGGCCAAATTCCAGCTTGAATAACTGCAATGAATTCAGTTTTAATTCCTTTTGCAGTTTCAGGTGATTCATTGTAGTAGTTTTCACTCCTGTAGTATTGATGGAAGGACAGGTAATATGTATGTAACAGCAAAACTGTCCTACATTACCCTTTTTCTGTGTTTCAGTCCTTACAAGGTGGGCTTTGGAGAGTCACTGCTAGGAAAGAGTGACCCCCTGTGCCTTCTAATATGAGCTGGATGGGATCTAATGATCACACAGGAAAAATTCTTCCTTGCAAAGACAATGACTCAGAAAAAAGATATTTTCATATGTAATTTAAGAGGAGGCAATGCAATGAAATCCAGGTTATTTGTGCAGTTAGATGTCTGGCTTAGGTTTCCAGTGACAAATGCAATGAGGACTCGTATATATATCTGACAAATTATGGCACGGTGCTCATGCTCTCCAAGACACATCTCTTTTTCCCTCTCCTTTTGATGAGTCTTGCTGTGATTATCCCTTTGAGATTTCATTCCCTTGAGATTTGGCAATGTGAAGAGTGAGAGATGAAAAGATCCATAAGACCCTTTTCCTCATGTTCTGCATATGATGCAGGAATCCTATCCAGATGGAGAAAATCTATGCAGTAGAGACTTAGCATTTTCTACATCTTAGAAATGTGTTCATAAAACATCTCAATATTCTCTAAAGTTAATCTTAAAAGACAAAAGTTGTGCCTACTCTTCCAAACCCTTCTTGCAGAAGGATGCTCAGATAAGAGCTGAGGGTATTGTCCCCAGTTCAAAAGCCCCTACTGCCCGTGTCTAAGTATTTCTAAACACAAAATTATACCTCTTTAAAATCTCAAAGCATTATTCATTCTGTCCTATTTTTATTCCCATCCTTCACTTTCACAATAACTTGTAATGAAAAACTCACTTTTTAATTAATAAAGAAGCAAGAAGAGAAAAAAAATCACTGCGGTAATGGAAGATTAGATTTTGCCTTTTTATTTAATTGATAATCCTGAAGGTACTGAATTGAATTAATAGTAATTCCATTACTTTACATTTTCTAGAACTATTTTAATTTACACCAGAAGGCAGTCTTGACTTGATTTATAATACCTGTATTTAAACAACATAAAAATATAGTAAGCAGTGTATTTAAGAGGTAATATGAAAGAGTTTTTGCATGTCCTACCCTTTAGACTTTGTAGAATTGTTTCAGGTATTTGGACTTCTGCCTTATATGATTTTTTAAATCTATTTTATGTATGGGGGCCTGGCAGTATGTTAATAGGAGAGACACTATTGCATTTTATACAACATAACACACACCAAACAGTGAATAACTGAGGTGAAATGAAGATTTATACCCCCTTATTCCTTGTTCTGAGTCCTCTGAACTATGAGCCATAATGATTGGTGAAATGTAATGCTGCGTTCATGATTGGTAAACCTGTAGAAACACAGTTTTTCACAAATAGGTCTGAAACACATTCAGTATCACCAAAAATATAATTTTTTGATGTAATTCTCTTTTGCTTTATGATGATTTTAATCAACTGCTCTTGTACCTCTCTATTCTTCGTGTGCTCCTCCAGAGTAATGGACTCAATGTTATTATTTCTTACACACATATAAATAATCAGATTTTCCACAGAATTTAATACCTGGGAAACAACATTCCTGTACCTGGCCTTTTTTTAAAAAAAACTGTGTTTGCCTACAGTCAGGAACAGGATGCTGACTAAAGTAAAATCCCATTAGTCCTGTCTCCCAACTTGTATTGCCCATTGTTCTGCCTATTTTTGCAGGACCATTCAAGTTCCAGGCTTTTGCTGCACTGCTGGGAAAGAAAATATTTGTGTGCCTTTGGGTTAAAGTCTCATGGAATACATGGGGAGGAGGGTAACTTCAATCAGCAGAAATACCCAGGGCTGCTTTTGAGGGCTTGAATTCTCATTGGCTTTCAGTAGCATTTGCTGATTTAATCAGCAAATATACAGGTTGAAAATTTCAGCTGAGTTCCTTTAGTGACTAAGTGGAAAGAGCTGCTTGCTTCCTCTCTATAGAATTTTTGAGGCTTATGAATTGATCAGGATTTTTTACCTCTTGCCAAGATGGGAAGAGCTTGTATGTCCTTGAGGTAAGGAATAACAACCAGCAGTTCTCAGGGGTATAACAATTTCTTGTCCTTCCAAAATTCATCTGTCTCTTTTTGTCTCTTTTGGCAGCATGGTACAATCTAATTTCAGCTCCCTCTACAAAACAATTTGCTGTTTCATTATTCTGTTACTTACAGCAGATATGTAGCTCCATTCATATACAGCATGTGAGAGATTTCTAAATGATATTGTCATTATCTCTGTTATTATTGAAAGAATTTGGGAGATGTCAGAAAGCTGTCAAATCCTATGGAATCAATCTGCTCTAAATAAATAAGGAACAGAACCTGCTTATGATAGATTAAATACTGCTCATCAGCAACACTAGCCAAGGAAAAGAAAGAGTGTCAGATCTTCTTGCTGTCTCAGCCATTTCTGACCAAATGAAAAGGTTATCTATTTCCAGAAGGAGGAAGACACTTCTGCCAATTGGAAAGTCCTCTATTGTCTCTTGAAAATGCCTTACCCACCAAATTGTGCTGAGGTTTGTAAAAATTGTGTGGACAACTGTAGACAAGCCAACCAACGACACGTGGGTACACATCAAGTTATTCTGGTACCAGAGGTCTGTACAACTACTTGATTTCTTTGAGATTCTCCTCTTCCCTAGTCACAGGCCTTCCTGGAGTTTCTCTAGGTGGCAGCACCTGCTGGCATTGACTCTCCTGAATTTGCTTCCAGTTTGTTCTTCCTCCTAAGACATGCTAGGAATGAGTGATTCCACAGATTTGAGTGTCCTCATTTCATGCCTATCTCTACAGAATTATATGTGTAGATGTTTGTATGTATGCATTTGTGAATGTGTGAAGCCATAGAGCACGGACACACCACACCCATGAATTTTACATGCTAAATAATAGTCCTTCAGAAAGGGACACATTATTGTAGAAACAAACTTTTGTGTGGTAGAGTTTTTGTGCATTTGCTGATGCATATCATTCCAGTCTGGATGGGTCCTTTATCTCCTCTTTGGATTTTTTTTCCTTTTTTTAAATTTTTTTTTCTAAAAGCCTGAGCAGAAGGACCTTTACCAGAGCTGGAGTTTTTTCAGTGCTTTATCATGATAGTCAAAGAGCCATATCTACTGGGCTTTTTCAGAATAGTTTATAGTTGTACAGTGAGAGGAAAAACTACAACTCATAATTTTTTGATTTACTGGAGGAACCTATTGCACAGGAGAACAGAACTAAGAAACTTTTGTCACAAGAGGTCCGCACAGGTTTTGTTACGAGAATTGCTCTTAAATTTCTCTTCTTCTGTGTAATACAATCCTAGAAACTGAAAAGAAATAGAAAAGAAATAGGCAACACGGATTGATGTACCATATCACAACCAAAAAACCATAGATTTTCATAACATAGAAATTTATTGTCAGCTGGGACATGAAAGAGATAGTAATACTGTCAATCAGTTCTAAATCAGGGCTAGGCCTCTGCTGAAGTTTAAAACAAATGTTCCAGGTATATCAGTGGTGGTGGCATAGTGTTCTAACATCAACAGAAATTGTTAAAAAAGGTGTGGTTTTAAATCTATTGTCAACTGCCTCAAAGTGAAAATGTACAGCTATCTGAGAACGTACACTCAAGCCCTCTGTTTTGAACCTGGCAACCAACCATTTGTGCTCTTGGAAATCTTTCTGAAATATGAATCTGCTGATCCTGAGGTCTGTGTGTCAAGAAAACATGTATTTGCACTGAAGTAGTTAATTTCTGGTTAATTTTGAAAACTAATTGAGGCAAAGAAAATTTAAGAAATCTTACTGAATTCTAGAAGGATTCTAGCAAGAGATAAAGTTGTTTAGAGAGCAGCAATTTAATCAGAATGTAATATTCTACTCTAAAATATCTTTATGGGGATTTAATTTGCATGAATATCTCTCTGCAGACAATCTCTTAAACATATATATGGCTCAAGCACCCATGACATCTGAGCACTGCACCTCTGTGATATGGTGAACTTCTGTCATTACAATTTTCAGACAGAGTAACAAAGCACAAAGCTTTATATTTGCAAAGATACTGCAAATTATATTGGTGCACTCAGTGAGGACTATAGGCTGTTGTTACAACTTTTTCCAAAACAATATTTTCTGTTCAACTATTTCAGATGTTTGTCAAGTCCTTACTCACTCCAGACTCACATGCTTTTCCAGGACCCTGTCTTCATTTTCAGTATTATTATATGTGCATCTGACGCTGAGATTTCTCTACACTGTTCCTGACAAGTGCAAATCTGAACCCACTCTTGAGGCCAAGATTGCACTTCCTTGAAGTGCAACAAAGTGGAGTGTGTGTTGTGAGGCCATCTCAGCCCACACTCTGGAGATAACTGGAAGTTTAGAGACTTTTAGTGGCATAATTTGGATTCAAGACACCTAAATGGTCCAACATGGTGATAGCTATGCCTGCTACGGTTTTGTTCATCACCAAATGTCCTGATATCAGCTCTTTTAAGTCCTAATTTGGACATGTTGAGTTGGCTGGGATCTTTGTTAACATTATCTATGGCATTATTAATATAAAGAACTTGTTATTGACTTCTACATGACTACCTCCATTCTTCACCTCATTGTACTCAAATCATGCAAGAAACACAAGTTCCAGGGAGGTAGGAGAGAAATACCTTTTCATTTCAGAGTGAGACCTTTCGTCTACTATATAACTGAAGATGTTAATATAGACAATTTTAAAAGCTCAAAGCAAAGCAATGGAAACAGACACTCTCATAATTATTTTTCCTTTTAACAAGACCTTTTTTCTCAAAACTGCTCATACCTCCGTGCATAGAACTATCTTTACAGAAACCTCTATAATCAGTCTATAAATTAGGCTAGCCTAAAAATGTGTTTCTGTTTCTCCTGAAAACTATAAATGTGGCAGTTATGAAATATAAGTTGATGTTTGATTTTCTGTTTACCTTCTTTACTTGAAACTAATGATTGTGGATCATCATTTTCTAAAAAAAAACAAACCAAAAACAAAGGCTACTATTGGGCTTCAGAAGTCCAATACCATCCCTTATGTAAATGCTCTGCAGCTAAAGACATTGATAAACTTCATGGCATTGGAAGTCCAGGTTTATTGGCTTCTATTTGATGTGTCCTTCCAAATTATCTTTTCCACATCAGGAAACATCAGACTGTGCTTTGTTTTGAAAGCTTGGCTGTCCCACCTCCCCATCTCAAAGGCAGAAAGCTGAACTGCCTGTTAGCAGCCCAGTTGACAACACAGACCATTAGATAGAACTATAAATGGTAAAAGATAATTAACAAGAGATGGTTTAGAAAAATTCATTTCAGACAAGTCTAAGCAGTGACATTTTTAACTGGTAGACATTAAGATGAAATCAACTGCATGTATTAGCTATAGAATTAGTCATTAACATTTAAATGTAGCCAGGAGGCAGAAATGAGATGTCCTGCTGGCAACAACCACAGGACGTATGTACAATTCTCAAGAGTGAAAGCTGTTAATTGACAAGGAAGAAAGGCAGACTAAGGGACCTTGTAGGTGAAAAGCATCTCTAGCAGATATTTGTACACATGCAGATATACCAGACTGCTCTTTGCAGTAAGGCAAGATCTGCTTTAGCTGTATGGTTAAGCTTTTGTATAGACTGCTGCATCCTGCAATTTGAGTCACTCAGACAGTGTGCAGGTGGGAAACTCTTCCTTTGGAAATTACACAGGGAAACAAAAAGGAATGCATACATACCTTCACATTCTGAGCTTGCATCTCCTCGTTTTTTTCTTGTCCAGGCATCCTTCGGGCTTATCCTCCTCATTTACTGCTCCACACTACTGCTATTACAAAAAACTCATGCCAGCTTCTGCATTCCTACACTTCAAGCATCCTAAGAGGTTCAAAAGGACTGCACAACACTATATGACATGGAAAATTCATTTTTATACAAATTTAAGAAAAAAGTGAGCCACTAGATCCTTTTGTCTGGACAATATAGTTGTGTTTCTAGGCTGACACTTTGCAGCCGTTTGGTGTATCAAGGCTAGAATTCCTTACAAAGGGGCATTGACATCGTTGAAAGAGAAACACTGCAATAGCAAAGAGCATCTGTGGGAGAAACAAGGCCATGTGCCTGAAACAGTAAGGGGTCTGCTTTTGGCAAACTGCTCCAAAGCATGAGACACATTAATTCTATTTTCTGTCAAGAGATGTTTTTTTCAGATTAGCAGCTAGTGTCTGGGGCTTATTCTGATTTCAGTTAATTCAGAATTTAATTAGTTTGTTAAGTTTTTAGACAGAAGGATAATACAGTCATGAAATTAGACTGACATGTAATTTTCTGATGAGAAATTTATCACAGAATCTGAAGCCAAAAATTACTTCTGTGGCCTGCTAAAGCTGATGTGTACAGTGGCTGACTCATACTAAGAGAATGGAACAAATGGAGTAGAAAAGGTGAAATGTAAATCAAGTGCTTAATTTAAAACATGTTGTTAATATTTATTTTGTAGATCTACAGAGAAAACCGACAGACATCTGAAATAACGTTTCATTTTTACCTGATAGATCTCAACACATCCATCAGTGAATTCTCTCTTTTGTTTTTATCACACCTTTCATACCTATTAATTCTGAGGGTTGCCAGATGAATCCAATGTGAACATTCACTTTATAACTGGTTATCACAGTTAATATAGAAGCGAAGTAAGTTGGTTTGCAGATAGGCTTCTATGAATGACAAAGTAAATAGAATTGTAGAAGGGTAAGCAGTATTATCTGAGCTTTCGAGCAAAATCTGTCTCTACTGGGAAGGAAAGAGCATCACCATTTGCTGATATTAAAACCAACTAGTTTGGTCTTGTAAAGCACAAGTGTTCATTCTTCAAATCTTCTCAGCTTCCTAGAATTAGGCAGTACAGTTTTTGTTTGGTGGTGGTGCTCTTTATTTCTCGAGACCCCTCTGCGTGTGTATACGCATATAAATATATATATATAATATAAACCATCCCATTCATATACATAAATATAGAGACACAGATCTATACTGGATTTTAATTTTTCCCTCACAGCCTAGAAGTCTACCTATTTGCTATATGTACCAGAATATGCAGGAAAACTTGATTTGATTAGATCTCTCTTCAATGATTTTAATTGTGATAAAATGTGAGTAGCTGGATATGTCTTTCTGTTTCCCTCTCTGCTCACTCTCAAATCCAGTGCATAGCAAAAACAAAAATCTGAAATATGAGCTGTTGTTATTTTTTTTTCAATTGTGACAAGAATTTTTATATATTCCTTTTGTATTTCTGAGTTGCAGCTAATAGGCCCCATTTGTTCTGCCTGCCAAGTGAGTCAGCAATACAACTCTGCATTTCCAACTAAGGTCATAAAGAATAAAAGCCCTCTTTGAGTCCTTTAAATATTTTGTGAAGCATTTGCTAATATAGATGATTTTTGACTGCTTAAAAATATTTTTTATGTAATCAACATAAAATTGTGGCATTTATTTGAGCTTTGATTATGGAATGCCTTGTTAACAATGTTTTTCCAGTTCAGCAGCTTGCACTTTACTGTTTACATTTTCAAACCAGTAGGAGATGTACACGGAGGTGAAGTCACTTGCCTCAGGTGAGAAGGGCATTGTTTGGGATGGCTGGGAGTAGAACTCAAGTCTCCTTGCTTCATTTTCTATATTTTCCCCTGATAACAACTATTACATGTATGAAATAGTTTGGAAAAATAAGGCTGTTTTCCTGTCAGTCTGATTTCTTGATGTATGTGTAGTAAACCCTCAGTCTGTTAAAATTACAGCAGATGATAAAAGGAAAGTGTAATTAAATGAGCAATATACACAGAAAGCTAGAGTAATTACCCTGTGTTCTCTGGAAATGGCTGAACAGAGGAAAAGAATACAAGATGCAGATAAGATTTTTTTCTTTTCATAAGCAGAAGGCAGGTTTATTAGTTTAGAGAATATCATGAAGTAAACACTGCAAAACCAGTTCTTTATGAGCTACTTTTCCAGTATGCCTTTAGCCACTCTCCAAGATGGTTTATAATAAAGCTGAGTTCAGTGCAGCCATAAGGATCTCTTGTGTTCAAGTGGGCGTCCTGCTGCAGAAATGACAGCAAATACACTCTAGAAAATGTGTGTTTATGCACTTCAGCTGAGATGGGTGACCAGGTCTCAAGTGATGCAAATCATCCCACTTCTGAGGACCTCAATAGAGTTAGATCCATTTACAGTGTCTGCTTGTTTGGCACATGGTGCACACTCTGTGGACTGTACAGGCAATGTCCCCACTCATAAAATGCACTGGACATACAAAGATCGAGATTTTAAATAATGAATCAGCTCTTGGACCACTAGAAAATAGATCACTGTGTACTCAACAGTCTAGACTCTAGTTTCAATCATCTGCTTTACAGGACATAATCTCTGTTATCCTGACAAGGCCCACTTGTCATCTTTTTTGACATTGTTCACAAGTTGTTATGGTAGTTTGGAGATGTTAAGAGCAGCAAACTCCTCAGAGTGTCAGAAGAGGTCACATATGGATTGCACTGGCTTTCAGATAAAAATGACTGCAGTGAATAAATGACATCTTGGTGAAAGGATGGGATTGTGGTGTGTGATTCATGTGAGGAAAATCTGTATTTAGGAAAATGTAAATTACAGGTGTTTCTATTCTAAATAGGCCAAAAAATTTAGAAAATTTTCTTCTTTACTAGAACTGGGTTTTACATTCATTTAAGATTCTTCATTTAAGACCTTTTTGCCTACATTTAAAGCACAGACATCCTATGGACTATTCAATTAGGTCATCTTGATACAGAGCTATACATCCTCAGATAGTCAAAAACTCTGCTCATCACCAGAATATTTAGTAGATATATTTAAGAAAAAATAGTATATCTGTACTAACCCTCTATAGACATTATAATGTTGGATTTTAGTATACATGGTAGTAGTTTTAAAATTTTTATGGTTTGTGCTGGCACCCTGCTGCCCCATCAAAATAATAGTCCTATTGTTTTAGGTAGAGAAGAATTAATCACTTAAACTGATGAGACAAATAATTTCCTTCTCTCTGTTGCCTCTGACCAGCCAGCTGGGCTCACCCTACAAAATATAAAGCAAGAAAAAAACTCAACTTCCTTGCAGTACAGTATTTTTTCCTCATTCTGTTTCTGCAGATAAATAAACAAAGTCTCAATCCTGAGCTATGTCACATTGCAGATACTTTCAAGCTTGTAATATGTCTATCAACAGCACTTTACATTGACTATATTAGAAGCAGATAATAAAAAATGGTTGCATATGATATTTTCTGAATTAGCCAAATGTCAGAATTCCTGATCTGCAAGAGATTTCCTTGTTCTTAAAATTTCAATTTTCTTGTGTATTAGGACCAAACTAAATGCATAGTAAATGAAAAATAAAACTGATTTTTTATTAGAAAAATGGAGAATTGTGGAAAAAAAGTTGCACTGTCCTTTTCAAAGTATCTTGCTATGAAAATTACAAAATGCATGGTCCTATTTTTTGTATCTGTGGCTCTAAGTGTTTAAATGTTTTGTTCAGAAATTTCCTAGAAATTTAAAAAAAACATATTTTAAAACACTATAGTAACTTATTAATATTTTCCAATGAAAACCTGCTTCATTAGGAAGTGTCCAAATACCTCTACTATTTTGTTTTCGTTTTCTGTTTTCTGAATTGAATACTCAAAATATAGGAGATATTTGATAGACAAACAATGTAATTATACAGACTGTGATCTGTCTATATGAAAAAGGTCTCAGCTTCTCATTATTTTTTAAGAGTAGGTTATTTTTACATACACTTGCAACTAAGCTTTTAGGCAGGACCAAGCATTCTACAGCCATAAATTAGGACAAAAGTACTATTTTTAAACTAGTATGATGTGGAACTCTTGGGAATGGGACTTTTTTATGTCACTTAAGTCATTTCATGTCCTATCCTATCCATTATTCAAGACACAACTTCCTTAATGACATGTTCATAAAGTACACTAATAAATATATAGCATAAAAGGACATATCATGTTAAAATTCTCATTTCCCAAAGAGGTCTAAAAATACACTAAAGACTGATCAGGTTTCAGGGGATCCCTATAATTAAAATACAAAGCAGCAACATTCTGTCCCATGAAAATTTAACTTCTTTCTCTGCTTGAAAGAATTGGTTTAATATTAAGTATGATTTTATATATATATGTATATGTATATATATTTTTATATATATATATATGTATATCAATTGCTGCAATTGTGACTGTCCTTGTGTGGTTCCTTTTATTTTCTCATTATTAAACACCTGCTGCTGATTGTGCTTTGTGAGTTGAGCAATGAAACTCTGCTCCAGAAGAGAGCCTGGGTGTTCTTTGCTGAGCAGGCTTAAACTCCTTAGTATGGGCGTGGAAGACTGGAAGAAAATTGCCACAGGAAACAGCTTCAGTAGAAATGTCTTGGCTCAGTGATGGAAAGCAAAATGTTTAAAGGTCCTTAAAAATCCTTTGGAAAAATATTGTGATGATGGACTTCAGGACTTGACATATCCTGTAGAAGGATAAGTGCCAGCATCAATTTTAGAAATGATCCTTGGGAACAAAAGACATTATGATTTTAGATGTCTTTTTCATTTCATAACTATTGAAAATATATTCTTCATTGCCCTTTGGGACACTAAGATATTTAGTCAGTCCAGTTCAGGGATTTTTTTATTTATTCAGTTATTATTACCCTGATGAGGCTCAGTGCAGGCTTAATTTCTTTTAAAGTGTAACTGCCAGGTTTAATGTGTAATAGAAGTTCTTTTAAGAGCCCTGGAAAAGTCCTGACTTTTGTTTTCTTTCTTTTCTAACTGTGAATGTTTATTGAAAACAGGTTTCTGACGTAGTTGAGTTATATTGAAGTCAGATGGGATGGCAGATTGAGAAAATTGACTGAGGCATATGTTAATTTAATTTTAAAGTATATATGCAATGCTATTTGCGGTTAATTTCTACCAATTTGCTGATAAAGTATGCTTTGAGACTCAAGGTGAAACTTCTGATCTAATTCATTGAAACTACAAATTTTCCTGAGACTCATTCACATCTTCTGTATGTTCCCAGCTTGTTTCATGCTGTCATCAGACACTGGAATGTGCTGTTGCATTTCAGCTCTCAGGCAGAGACTCAGAACTTCCATGTCTGGGCCCTGTGAAAACAAAACCAATAGAAAGAAAGAAATTTTCTAGCTAGTCTTTTTCAGAGTGTGTGTTTGAGTGTTCTGTCATGTTATTCCACCAGTTCCAAATCCCCATTTTATAAAAAAATCATTGGGCAAGATCTGCTTCCCTGCACTGCTGTTTAGTCAGGCAGCTCAGAGCATGAACAGCCCAAGACCTGGTTTTCCCAAAGCCCTGCTCTAGTTGTGGCCTAGGCCATTTTGCTTTCCTACCATAGTGCCCATAAACATCTTTTTAGCAAATGTGGTGACTGCTGTAACTGCTTAGTCTGCTCAGTGCATAACACAAGAGGAGTGTGTGCCTGGTTCAGGTTATCCTAATGCTCCAGTACCCCTAAATTTTTGCAAACTTTCTGTTTTAAAAAGAGCAAAGATCCTTAAACACAAGACAGTCAGGATACTGACACACCTAAATATCTTTGAAAAACGAGGTCTTCAAAGACCAATAGTCCAAGAGACTTAAGTTCTTAATTGGTATGATACTTTTGTCATCTCAAATGGACAATTTCACTACTGCTTATTAAATCCTAGCTTAGGCCAAAGGCTTCATAAATATAAAGGTATCAAGAGAATTGTGTAAATTCTGTTTCTCTGCAATTTGTGAACATGGGTTTCAAGCTTCCACATCAAGTAGACACTTTGGAAAACACCATTAACTGATTATTTAACAAATTGGTAAGGGATTGATCACTCATGTCCCTTTACTTCTAACAGAGCTCTACAATGGATTCTCTTATCACCGAAGCAGAAAAAGCTGGGGTGTTATTGTTTGAACACTGTGACATGATGATCCAGTTCACTGGATAAAGTTTCCATCTCATAACTCATGAAATAATATTTGTCTTGGGAGAAAAGAAGACTACCAAAGCACAGAAACCACTTTAGTGCTAGTATGTTTGTTTCAGCTCAGAAGAATTCTTGCCTATTCTTTGCACATATTTTTCAGGAAAAGTTCGGCTTCAGTGCTGTTATATTTCCAGCTATAACTAATTTTTCATTGTTCAGATAGTTAAACCTTCAGAGCTTCGGCAGAGCTGCAACTAACAGGTATCTTGGGATGCTGTGAATCCAAATGTTGACATTTTGTAGCAAAGCTTGTTAGAGCATTTGCCAGGAAACTGAATCTGTAGCACTTTAAACTAGCTGACTGCTCTTAAACACCTTTGGCAGTTTTATTATTCCTTGCAAACGTTTTCAGAGTTGGATGGGAATCATACTGCAGTGGCCAGACAATCTGTCCACAGAACACCCTTGTTTTGAAGATGCTGGAATGCTGTTTTCACTCTCCATTTGCTGACAGTCAAGTGTATGGATGGCTGAGCAGATTTCTTGGTGGCAGTGACAGTGGTTGAGAGCCACATACCCTGAAGTGAAAGAAATAATCTGGACGACAGTATGACAACATGCATCTTCCATGGCATTTTTAATTTCAGAATCTTAAAATAATTAATAAGCTAATCTGAACTAATTCCAGAGTACATACTCTAAGTACTTTGAACAGCCAACAACACGATAATATCATACTAACACCCCCATCTAAGATGGTCCCTGTCACAGTGGCAGCTCTGCAAACCATCCAAGTGAGTTCAAAATTAATAAGTTTGATAGACAAACACATGTTTTTTAGGATAAGAACACATTTTAAGTAGTATTTATGAATTAAAATTGATCAGAAAATAATTTGCACCTTAGGGGAATACCTGGTATCATGGTACGTGTTTTAATTTTTTTTAATATAAAAAAAACTTTATTATCAAAGTTTTTAGGAATAACAGAAAACTGAGACAAGTGGGAGCTCTCATTTCTTCGGGAGCTCATTCAGCTGAGTTAAAATGTTTCTATTTAAAATTTGAGATTTAGACCAAAAAAAATTATGCCCTTTCTTAGCCCCCAGAAATGCCAGCTGGTGACCAAACATTTTATTTTATTAACTTATTATAATACATTATTTCTATCAGTGAGCTGTTTAATTTTAAATTTTAATTTTAAAGGTTTTATTGTTGTTTTGAAAAATTCTAATTTCATCATGAACGTAATTAAAGCTTAGTAGCATATATTTCCATGTTTTCTAGGAAAATATCTCAGGGAGATAGCAACAGAATATTTAGAAGAAATAGAAGAATCATTCTAAAAAAGACACAGGCACAGTAAAATGAGATACAGTAAACAAGAACTAAAAACACAGACCTTCCACACTTAGAGTTTATTTTTTACTTCAGTGACTTCACAAGAAATCTGCTTGCAGATGTTAACTCTTTCATTTCTTCAACACTTTTCACTCAGTTTCACAGATGTGAGTTCACTCCTGTTCATTGTTTTAGCCTTACTTAGGAGTGAGGGACCTTTGGAGGTCATCCAGGTCCATCTTGTGCTAAAGCAGGGCCAAATCACCTTGCTCAAGGGTCAAGGTTCTTTGTTCCTTACTCCGGACATGACCTTTTTAGTATTCTGTTCTTCATAAGTAAATCTCCTTAGCACTCAACCTGAAAGTCAAAAATGGAGGTTTCTAAGAACTGCTTTTGCAATCTTTAATTCTGCATTTTTTTGGGTGGTTGTGATAAATAAATGTCAGAAAATAAAGCAGACAACAAAAAGAGAATGCATGAAAACATTTAAAATAAAAATTTAGAGAAAATAAGAAAGGAGTCAGACTGACTGAACCGAAGATATCTTTCATGCCTTCTTTTTACTTTTTTTTTAATAATAGCCACTCTTTGTCCAATCTAGAGTGTCTGGATAATAAGAAAAATGAGTAATGAGCATACTTGGAAATGATAAGCATGTCCTCCTAGGCTGGTAATCACCCATAGTCAATTGGAACAGAAATATTTGCATGTTATGGTTAATGAAGCCATTACTTTCTTATTTTTGAGCTAATGGAAGTCCACAGATGCTCTGACTGTTAAAAATTAATTTCTTAATGTCCTGTAGTACAAATTCCCTTTCTGACTATATTTAAATGTTGATTATTCTTAAAACCTTTTGTCTTTGTCCATAATTTCTAATGAAAATTGGGATTATGTTGCTTATTGGTCTGAAATGCCATGAAGTCTGGAGTGGATTATTTTGCTTATTGTGCTGGAGTCACCTGAAGTGGATTATGCAATTTTCTGGACTGGATGCCCTGCACTGGGTTACTGAATCCTATTATTCTCTGAGCTCCAGACAGATCCTTGGAATTTCTGCCAGAGGGACCCACTTTACTTTGTTCAGTAAATTCAATCTTTAGTCATTTCTAAGCAGTTAAGAGAAGTTGTGTTTAATCTGAGCAACAGTAGGTTCACCCATTTGTCAGTAAACATCCTCTGATGAAAGTGGGAAGTGCATTAGAGCTTGCTAATAATTTTAATTGAGGTGAAAAATCCAAATGGTTATTCAGAGGCTGGAGTTCTGCAGTTAAATCTTCCTTTCATCTGACTGTGCACCTGGTTAGACTAAACACATCTCTGTGACATTTAAACACCTGAAGAATGTGGTAATTATTTGCACTCCAGTAGAACCTAAAGGACTTATTGTAGCAGACTTTGCACAGAAGGAGACTGATCTGTAATCCCTCCCTACCCCCAAGAAAATGCAAGCAGAATTTGATGACTGAGAAGATGTGACAGAAAGAATTGACTAAAGACTATATTTCCTTGAAGTAATTATTAAACTTCCAGATTAATCTCTGTTAGAAGATATACTGTATTTAATTATAATTCAGCTGGGATTTCTGTGCAAGACTGTGAGTAATTTGGCCTGTCAGTTCAACTTTAAACTAGAGTAAACAAATTGAGGTTGTGTCATGGTTTAGTACCAGCAGTTAACTGACCCCTACACACCCACTTATTCACTTCCTGCCCATGGGATGGGGAAGAGAAATGAAAGAGTAAAAGTGAGTAAATTGATCAGCTGAGGCAAAGCACAATAGGTAAAGCAAAGCCAAACAAACAAAGTCCAAACAAGGAATTCATCCACCATTTCCCATGGGCAGGCAGGGGTTCAGCCATTCCCAGGACAGCCGGGCTCCATCACATGTAACCCTGGCTTGGGAAAACAAACACCATCACTCCAAATGTTCCTTCCTTTCCTTCTTCATCCCCCAGCTCCATATGCTGAACATGATACCATATGGGATGGGATCTTTCTGGGGTCACTTGAGGTCAGTTGTCCTGGCTCTGTCTCCTACCTGCTTCTTGTGCTCTCTCAGCCATTTCACTGGTGGGGTGGAGTGAGGAGCAGGAAAGGCCTTGACTCTGTGTATGCACTGCTCAGCAATAATGAAAACACCATGAATTATCAATACTGCTTGAAGTACAAATCCAAAACACAGCCCCATAAACTACTGTGAAGAAATTATTCCAGCCATAACCAGCATAGATAGAGTAGTCACAGAAGTGGGAAGAAGAAGAAAAAAAACTTTAATCTTTCAGCAACAAAATGTAACAATAAAGGATTACAGGGATAATTCTGGAAAGTTGATCTTAAAGGAGTGGTCACTGACATAAAAGGGATGAGGGTAATTCTGTATGTCTGTAGGATACTGGCAGAAATTATTTTATGAAATACAGAGATTTATGTCTAATACACATGTGATTTCTTTCTAACTGGAATGCTGCTGGGAAGACATCACTTGGTTATCATGCACAGCTTTAGAATTAATTAAACACAGTCTGGTTTTCCTTACCACAATATTCTAGAGAAACTTCTGGAGACAGAGTTCTATTATCCATATGACAGATTTATACATTCCTTTGTAACACAGTAAAATAAAGTGAAAAAAACCCCCATCTTGCACTTATATCCATCTCTCAGCATATAAGGATATCCAAAGATTTACAGAAGTGGAGGAACCTATGAGTCAGCTTAGTTTTGATTTTACAGAGCCTGCCATGACTACAGGTGAACAGCACCTAAATTCCGATTTTTGTGTAGACAGACTAGTAGATAGCTGGATTTATACAAGTCAGCGAAACATGTTAAAATTACCTGTACTTTTAAGTACTTCAGGATTTAAAAGCAGTCTGTAATGTTAAAGAGAATTAATGAGGGACTGATGGAAGCTGAAAGGATGAGAGTTAGGCAAATACTTGAAGAAAGGCAAAATGGAGTAACAATAATAGAAAGAGAGAGCTGCTTAATAAAGTTAGCACCCAGATTTCTGCAATTCCAAGCAGGCAAAGCTGGTGAAGCCATACATTGTTTGGGAATGAACTGCTGAGTCCCAGAGTGGCCTGTTTGTTTGGGCCAGTTCATAGCTTCACACCAGCTCTGAAGTGATCGTAACCAGCTGGATGTTGTGAGGCTTCTTGTTTGTGACACCTTCGTCAGTATTCAGTTGGCTGCAAAACAAGTACTCTGCTAGAAAGAGCTACAGTGGTTGTCTACCACCAAAAAGGCAATAATTCACATGTTTAATAGACATCTATTTTAGAAATTCCAAGGCATACACTTGGGGTTGACTGATAAGACCCAGGACCTAGAAGACACCAATTCCTTTTCACTGTGGAAATTGGGATGTTGATAGGATAATTGGCAGTGCTTATTTTAAGCATCTACTTTGCTCCCATAAATCCTTCTTATGCCCCTTCCAAAAATGAAAACCTGTTCAAGAACTATATCACCCTTGGCTAAATACAATAAAATGTGTTGCATGTGAAGTTTGCAATAGAAGTGGGACAGAAAATGAGGAAACTGTATGTTAGGCTAGAGTAGCCTGAAGGTTTGCTGAGGAGACATGACACAACCTCACACAGAGGAGCTCTACTGGGACTGCTGCTACTCTGGTTGAACACAGGGGTTTTTCTGCCACCTATCAATGAACTTCAGGACAAAGTCCCTGCAACAGAGCCTAAGAGTAACCAGAACTTCCCTGTTTTTCTCCTCCCATCTCAGCCCCCACAGGTTTTCTTGCCTACGACATCAGTCACTCAAAACTGAAGCCAAAATGACAGCTGGGCTGGAGATCGAACTCCAGCCCAGCTTGGGACTTTGGATTTAGTTACGTTACCTCAGATTTAGAATTTAAATACTAAGGTACTGGGTTTTCCTCTCAGTTATGACGATGGGGAAGGGCCTGGACAGGAAGCCATATGAAGAGAGGATGAGGTCACTTTGTCTGTTCAGCCTGGAGAGGAGGAGACTGAGGAGAGACCTCATTGCAATTACATCTTGTACACAAGGGGAGGCAGAGGGGCAGGCACTGATCTCCTCTCTGTTGTGACCAGTGACAGAACCCAAGGGAATGGCCTGAAGTTGAGTCAGGGGCAGTTTAGGTTGGGTATCAGGAAAAGGTTCTCCACCCAGAGGTTTTTTGGACAGTGGAACAGGCTCCCCAGAGAAGTGGTCCCAGCACCAAGCCTGACAGAGTTCAAGAAGTGTTTGGACAATGCTCTTGGGTTCATGATGTGGCTTTTAGAGATGGGGCTTTGCAGGACCAGGAGTTGGACTCGATGATCCTTGTGGCCCCCTTTCCACTCAGCATATTCTGTGATTCTGTGGTTTTGTGATTCTGTGAAAACATTCACAGAATGTTAGCATTAGCAGAAATCCTAATAAATTAGTGAGTTTGGGAAGAGTAAAACAGTTTTCCTCTGGTAGCTGAAAAGTGCCTGCTGTTAGGAAGGTGATCCTGACACGAGCATAATTTTAAACTAGAATTTTCCATGAGGCACTGCCTGGTGCAGTGTCTCATCTCTCTCTGCTTTCTTTCTGCTCACCCTTTTCTTGACCAGCTCTTTACATGTTGCTGTCAGCTACTAACTGTGGGTAAACAAATGTATTTGGGTGTATTTGACACCTAGTGTCTGCAGTGACCATGAAGATATTTTTCATGGGCCACCAAATTCCAGTGATGGGATTTCTTTTTAATCTCCTAAATGATAGTAGTATTGGAATAGGAAAAAACATTATGAATACAAAATTCAGTTTGCAAGCTTTATGCAGCCAGCAATAAAATGTCATTAGTTTCTGTAAAACACAGATAATTTTAACGTAATAAAACAAAATATCAAACAGCAAATCCATTTTGATGAAGATTATTTAATCACTACATTGGAAGTTAATGATTACTTTGGCAACACTGTTGAGGGGATTACATTTAATTTAGTAAAAAATAGAGCAGCACAAAATGGTATTATACTTAAATACACAATGTTTTAGAAGGCTTGATTTCTGAAAGAATTGGGAGGATTTAGGAGGAAGAAAGTGAATGAAAACAGGAGATGTGATAGAAGCCTTGATGGCCTCAGAAGCTGAGATTCTGCAGTCTGTGAAGAAGAAAAGAAGGTATCACTATTCAATTTGAAGGAAGAAATTATAAACAAAACACAGAGAGAACAAAACAAAAGAGAGAGAGAATGTATTTTTATCTTAAGGAAGAGAGTACCATTTTTAACTTAAAAACAGAGGAATGATTAGTGAATCTAGAAATGTCCCAGAAATATTAGTATCTTGCAATGTTGAGAATAAACAGGAAAAAATGTATCAGGGATAAAGCAAATTCTTGGTAGAGCTTTAAAATTTAGGCACCATAAGACATTATGCTCAGTATACAAACTAGGGGTAAAGCTGGCCAAGGACCGCTGTTCAGGCATCAGTTCATGGTGAGAGATTATTTTTCATTCGCACCACTTGTTACTCATGGGGTTTATTTCTCTCTCTTTTTGATATGTTCCTTTTCATTACAATTGTCTATTAGTTTTCTATATTAATTTTATGATTTAATTTTGTTTTGTTTCAATTATTTAAATATTCTTACCTCAACCCATGAGTTTTCTCACTTTTGCTCTTCTAATTCTCTCTCCCATCCCACTGGGGAGGAGTGAGTGGGCTGCTGTTTGGGGCTGAATTATCAGCTGGAGTTAAACCATGACATCCTTGAAGGTTTATAAACTCATGTGTCCTCAAGAAAATCTTAAATCCTCACTTTGTTTGTACCAGAAAGTGAAAAAAAAAAGAGTGTCAGAATGAGGTCTTTCTATCATGTGAAGATGTTAATGAACCCCTTAGAAAGACTCTCTGACTTAATTTTTCATTAACTTCATTAATACCAAATTTTCTATTGCAAGTGTACTGAAACCTAATCAATGGACTTGCTCATGGAAATATCTTGTCTATGGCCATCCTTCTTAAAATAAATCAATAACAGCCAAATTCCCAATGCAAGCAAGAAAGAATTGAAGACCACTATTCTCATTTTTATTCTAAAATATGATACTGTGAGTTAGCAGCACACAGCAAGAAACTCAGTAAAAATTATATAAAGCACACTAGTGCAAATTGTCAGAGCATACCTCATTGCAAAAGTGCCATGTAAATGGAAACAAGTTCCTCTAATTAAATCTAAACCCTTTACAGCTGTGAAACTATAAATTTTTATCTATACTAGCAGTAGCTGTAAAATTTAATCTAAGTTGAAGTAGATTTTTCTCCCCTTCCTACATAAAGACTTACATGGAATTAGAACATGCTTTTTAACTTCTTCCACATGAGCAGTACCTCTCAGACATCAGTGCACTCTTCCCAGCAAAATGTTTATCAGGCTTATGCTCATTAAAAGTCTCTTTCATCTTCCCCTTTCTTTTCTCTGCAAATGGTTTTATTCTTAGTGAGAGAGGAGAGAAGCACAACCTTTTTTGTCTTCTTATATCTGACAATCTCACAGAAATGAAATCAGCTTTTTGTGTCGTGCTGACCAGCTGTGTTTGATGCTCCAGGAAGCTGATTCATAGCTAGGGTAACTACACTTCTGGACTCATGTTTGACCTTGTGAGAGAGGTTTTTATAGGTTCAGATTAAAGCATTCAGGAATTTTAGAGTCTAGGTATATACGTATTAATAAAAATAAATAAATAAAAAATAAAAAACAAAAAAGTCCAAGAAAGCTTGTAAGTGGGGAAAATGATTTACACTGCTAAACCAAACAGGGACAGAGTCCTGTGTGCTGATGGGCTGGTTCCAGGGGCAGGACAGACTCCTAAGACACTATTGCCATAGCTCAGGCCTTCTGTGCAAAAAGCATAAAGAAAATCTCAGAGAACAGTAGGATAACTAGCCAGCACTCCTCCACACTTCTGGCCTAGTTATTAAATCCATGAATATTCCTTTAGCAGGCCCACAAAGCAATTTCATTCACAGTCTTGAGTAGTCTGGGTTTTGTTTTTGTTGGTTTGTTTGATTTTAATTTCTGCTCTCTGAGAGAATCGCTTTTCTAGCAGTAAGAACTGTGAGAAAGAAATAATTCACAAAGACATTCAGAATTCTCACTGAGGCCTGTTTAATCCAAAATCAGATAAGTTTCATATTTATGGTGATGATGAGGAGGGATGTATCAATGCAGTTAATCCAGTTATGAGCCTCTGAACTTCAGTACTTTATTCAAGTTAGATCTACAGGGTGTTCTGAGAGTTCATGCTATAGAGATGCAGTTCTGGCTGATAGAGACCTCTGAGGTGCTGGTCTACCCTGGACATTTTTCATACAATCCTGTTACATCTTCTCTGAGAAACAGCATTTTAGCTGGGGCATTTTAGCCGGTCTTTTTGGATACTAAATATTTTGTAGCATTCTTTCAGGAATATAAAACCCAACACAGAAGTGCTGGACACTTGCTAAAGAAGCAAATGGCACTGTTATGCCCGGTTGTAAATGCTGAGGTTTCCAGCTGGATCTCTGCTACCAAAAATGGAATTACACTGTAACACTTGAGGTACCACAGAGTAATCTAGACCTGCTTTGAGAAGTGGGAATTCCTGGAGTGTTTGGAATCCCTTGGTGCAGACAGCAGTGCAAATCTGTCAGTGTTTGTTGACATTCCAGTGTGTGATGGCTGCTGCTGCTGACACAAATTAACTGGATGTTTATAAACAAGCTAAAGCAAAAGGAAATGTCTCTACAGTGGGAGAAACCCACAGGGAAGCTAAGGTCTGAGGGCATTAAGGTACAGGTCTGTGCTGGTAAAGAATGTCTTATTCAGTTCTTGGTGAAGGCACAAGTTGCATAACCTCATCCCATACCTATTCCCAAACTGCAAATTAAATCCTTTTTGCTGTAAGGCTGTAAAGCAGAGCTGAGGCTGGACTTTTATTGTGCTTATGTGCAGTACTTAGAATTCTTAATAACCCAATCCTAAGTGAAGTGTCCAAGTACTATGAATAATAATCAAACCATAACAGCAGGAGGTACCTAATGAACAGAATTAATGTATCTCTTGTTCCAATTTACTAAGATTAGTAAACCTGTTATAATCCTAGTGATAAATACCTGGCACTGATATCTTCACTGTTGGAGGATCTTCTGATTGCTTCTTTTCAATGCTGGCTGTTTTTTTTTCCCCAAATGAGTTGCTAGACATTATATTTATGCCCAAAATCAGGTTCTTGTGTACCGTTCCTGACTTATCTGTCATGAAATTAGCTTGGCAGCTTCACAAGTATTTTCATCAGGATCCACACTTGAAAGAGTACAACAGACAAGTGTTGCTTTCACAATAATTCGAGGCAATGTTAGCTTCCATTAGAGGCTTTTATTCAGACTGGGTGTCCATACAGGCAGGGAGCACTGATCTGTTTTGTTTGATGGTAAAGGCCCTTATGATCTTTTTTAATACAGCAACACTCTGCTTAAAAGCCACAGAATGTAAACTATTCTTTTTAATAGCTCATGTTCAAGGCATTGTTTTCTACTGTGTTGCTGAAGAACAGAACTGAGTGCAAAGAGGATATTGATCTAATCCCCAAATTTAGTAGAACACCAGACAGTAAGATATATTGCTAAAATCCCAATTTTCTCTGCCAGACTGGTTGTGTATATGTGTGTATGTCTTGAGGTAACTTTCCAGGATTTTTCTATTCATAAATACAAATAATACATGTGTTCTTTTCAATCCTTCTTCTGGGTTTCAGATACTGCAGTGAGAATGTTTCCTAGAATAGTGCAATTTTTCAGTTAAAAACATGATACTGACTAAGAGTATTGCAGCAAACAGCATTAGACAGAAGGCATAAATTATGAACTTTACAAATTCAAATATTTTTTCTACTTTCAAGTGCACACCTTGCCAAAGCACTTCTTTTGGAATGCTGCACAATCTCAGCCACTTAGAAACATTTCATGTGTAAGATCTCACGAGCTTTAAAAAACAGGATTTTGGACGGACCATGATAATAATGGCACTAAGATGCTCCAAGAGATGCTTTATAGGGAGGAAAGTGGGGGGAATCTACTTTCAGTTTTTCACTGTCAAAAGGCAGTAACAGAGAAGACAAAGCCAGACCTTTGCAGGGGCCAAATAAATGCAAGAGGCAAAGGAAGGTAAATCCTGATTAGTTAACAGAAAAAACAAATTACTAAGAGGATGGTCAAGCATAGAACAAAGGTCCAGAGAAGTGGGGAATTTCCAATCTTGAAAATCTCTGCTAGTTGTCTAGAAAAACCTATACATCCAATCTTAACTTTTGTTAGCTCTGGTTTGAACAGGGCATTGGACCAGATGAGTTCCAGAGCTCTCTTTGAGCTTGCTTTATTCTGTGAGCACAAACAGGAAAGTCTGGAAGCAGTTGATTTTTTAAAAAAAAATTATTATTTTTTTACTTTTTAATTTCTTTGCTATTGTTTTCTCTCCTTACCCCTAAAGGCTCTTTGCACAGAGATTCCAAAGTGCAGTGAGCGCAGGCAGGGCTTTACAGTGTGTTACTCTTCTCTCTTCCTCCACACACACCCCTCAGGTTCTGATTCATGAAGGACAATTTAAATTGGCAGCTCCAATTGATATTGCTCCACTGTTCAACCTACTGCTTCTGCTCTCAGGGAAGCTGCTCTCCTGCAGTTTCCAGCCCAGTGTTTTAAGGCCAGCCTTACACCAACAAACTGGACAGTTGTGGGATTTATCAGCTGGTTCTCAGGGTGCTCACTTGTCCTTGAGATGGGGCTGCAGTAGGATTACTTCACCTTGAAGCACTAAGATCCATAGATTTTCAAAATCACTTTGTGCACTGTAAGGCTCATTTACTGCATCATAACTTTCTACAGGGATCAAGGCTAATATTTTCTACTTTCAAAAGCAAAATTTAAAGCTATATGTTAGTGTTTGCTCATGGCAGATGCTGTGTTTTTAACCACACAAATAAAAAAGAATTAGCTGTATTATCAATGCAGTTACTCTGAATTCACCTGTGAATAGCTATACAATGAATCTTTACAAAACAACCTGCTCATCAGAATTTCATAGCGGGGTGCCACTTCTAAGTATTTATCTTGACTTCATTTCTCAGTAAATTCTATCCTAAAATCTACTATCAAAGATAAGCTTCTCCATGGTAGAGGAGAAAAATAATAAACAAAAAAGATAAGTATTTTTGCATACTTTCATCAGAAAAATACAAATTCAATCAGTTATGTAAGTTTTAAGTCAGGTATATAAGTTTTCCCAGAAAAGACAAAAACTATTTACATTTAGTAACAGAAACAGAAACCATTGCCAAAGAGTTCTAGAAGTATTTTGGGTTTTTCACTGGACTGAAAGAAGTTTGTAGGGTTGTTCACAAAGGGACAAAGGACTCCAATACAAGTCGTTCGATGAATTTATTTTTAGTTCCAAAGACTGGAACCTTTACTTGGGTTCATTCAGGATCTGTTCATGGTTCCCCAGAAATGTGTATAGTTTTTTCACTTTGCCCCAGATTGAAGATTTTTGATAAAAAGAGGGCTTAAAACACAGTATTTGAATAGGATATGGGGAAATTTAGAAGAGCGTTTTTTTGGTGTTTTTAATTGTATGGAAAGGAGGAGCCACTGCATAATAAATGAGGCTTCTTATTCATAATCCAAACAATTGTTGCATTAGTTTTATAACTTTTGCAGCTCATAAAACAGAGTTTCTGCACAAATGAAGGGTCACAGTAGAATTCAAAAGGAATTCCATTGCAAAGATCCATAAATTACCATTAGCTAGAGCTGGTTATTTTTGCTGGTACCTGAGCCTTATGCCAGGAATTAATACACCTATATTGACATAAGGCAGTTCCAGGAGTAATGGATATTCCAGACTTACAGCTGTGCTGGACCAGATGCTGTATATTTTGGGCCAGTAGCAGCAATGTCTCCAATAAAAATAAAGATATCAACACAGCTGATTCTTTGAAAAATCTGCCTCTATCAGTACCTTCGTTGTTTGTGCTGGAATATTAGACCAGATCCACTATGTAAAATGGGTTTCACTTTTTGTTGCCATTTAGTTGGCCAAATTCTAGCTACTTAGCCCATGAAAGGGTGAGCCTTGGTTCACTGGCAGAAATAGAACAGATGGAAGTCCTGACACAGGCTTCAGAAACCAGAGAAAATTACCCAGAGAGTGATGGAGCTTGTGGCATGCTCAATTATATTGGGTTTTTAGGAATAGGGCAGAGAATTTAATGTAACTTCAAGGAATCAGCTTGTTCTAAACACACACACACACACACACACATATAGTTACCTAGATATGGGGTTATTCAGATTATTTCAAAACCTACATGGAAGAATCTTAGTGATTACACTGGGGCTGGGATGAGTCCTGTGCCATTCACTCATGTCAGCAGAGATTTATTTCACAATCCTTGGTGCAGTGAAATATCAGTGCCTGTTGATTAAATGCTTGCTGTGGAATCTGTGGGCTTAGTTGTTGGATGGTCCTCTGATTAAAAAAAAGATATTGATGAAAGACGCTAGAGAGCAAATGAATGTTTTTTACACTTGATTAACTGCTTAATATTCCTAATGTGTTCAAAGTACTGGAAACACTTGGAGGGTAAACACAGAGACAACTTAGGACCTGAAAGTAAAAGTCAGTAAGGCCAGATTTTAATTAAATTTAAATTAAAAAGAGACAGGAAATTAAAGTATCTATCACATTAAAAAAAATTAAAGCATGCTCAGCTGCTAAAAAACCTCCATTTAAAACTAACAGTGTAGCTTTAAAGAATCTACAGAGAATTTATTGTTACAGTGAAGGAGTTTTCATGATCATCTGGGGCCAAAAATCATTTGGTTCTTGTGCTGTGAAAAGAATCAGCAACCATATAGACATGTAGCTTAAAATCTAAACTAATTAAAAAAGTTAAGTTCTTATGAGATTCCATAACTTTACCCAAGAAATCTGTCTGTATATTCAGGCTAGAAACTCAAAGTAAAAGTGCTTTTACTGTGTTTGAAATCCAAGCATTGCTGGTGATTGCATGTTCCTTGGGCAGAAGGGCATTATAATCAACATTTCAGTGATCAGTACATCAGTTACATTTGTGGATCCTCAATACTACTTTGGAAGGTGGCTGACAAGAAGAAATGAAAAACAGGTGCTTAAAGACAATCCAATTTTTTCATCAGTCTTTTGTAGAGAATCAGTATGCTATGTGCCATTTTAGTTACAAATACTTCTTACTTTATATTTCATTTTTAATACAGAGTCTTTTCAATCTTTTAAGTTGACTGAAGTACTTTAGATATTTGCTTGTGAACTCCATGTTAAATTGAAATGGAAACAATTTTTTTTAAAGAAAAACTTGCGAGTTGTAAAGACTGAATATTAATCACAATAAAAACTTCCCAATAAATCCATTTACCTTTAATCTTTGATATGCTGCTTACACCAAGATTCCTGTGTATTTATGCTACTAGTAATAAATTTTAAAAGATAATTAATGTGGACATTCTTAGTTCATTGAATTGGATGAAAGAATAGTCCTGCAAAAAGACTGTATTCCCTAGATGAGAGAGTGAAAAAACATGATGCAATTTCCTGTGTGTATCACAAAATGTTTCTGCTCAGAGGACTGGCTTTACTGAAGATTTAACTGATGTCCATACAGTTGGAATTCCTGTGCTGAGCCAGTCTGATCCCTTTGCATCACTTTGCTATTGCTCCATGGAAAATAAAAATGCCAGTTGTGGACTTATAAGGGGGATATAGGTGTGGATAAATTAATTCATTTATGTGAGGTGCTTAGGTCATTAATGGAATATAGTACAATCAACTCAACCAACTAAATTTGAAAGCAGACTCAGTAACTTTATGAGGTGATTGATTTAGTTTCCTTGGTCTCAAGGTCTATTAGAATGTTATTGTTTCAGAGTTCACTTGGGTTCATATCCTCTTGAAATTTATAGTGAGATAGTGCATTTGCCCTATCAAAAATATATGCTTAAATTCCAATTAATGAGGCACAGAAATAAGCAAATGAGTTTTATATGTATTACAGGAAGAGTGAAAAGTGGACAGGAAGATCAAGAGAATGGCAAATTATATATATTGCACATTAAAATTTCGACTTGTTTTTGTTTGTTTTTAAATCCTGATTTTTGTTTTAAAACAAATCCAGTTCTGTACTGAGCCAATCAAATTAGTTTTCACTCTTAGCTATCCCAGGAATTACTCTCCAACTTCATGATAAAATCATCTTCATTACAGACAGCCACTGCCTTCCTCCTGCTGGCAGTCATAACACACTGTGGCAATATCACTATTGTTATGGTTGAAGTAACACAACACTGCTTTCAAGGACATAAAACTAAAATAATGGCCCCCTAGGCTGAGGTTTCTCACACTTGTTTTTTACCCTAAGGTGATGTCTTTTTTTTTTTTCTGAAAGCTTCATAAAATCCAATTTGGGCATTTTATTAGCTATCCAAACTTGAAACACAGAAGCAAGTATTTTTCCCAACTTACATCAGCAAAACAAACAAAAAAATTAAATGCATTTTATATGTGTTTGAATGTGCATATATATGCTTTTCCTTTGAAATTCTAAAGATATACCAAAAGTGCTTTCAAGAACAGCGGAAAATCTACATAAAAATCTTCTGATGATCTCTAGCAAAGAATATAAAAACCACTTCTATTCCTCTCTCTACATATGCTATCAAAATCCAGAGAAACATCTGAATACATTTGGGGATAGAAAGAAAAACTCAAGGGATTTCTTTCTAAAACTCACCCTTCTCGTTTTTGTTACATTTATCTTTCAAGTAGCTCTGATCAGTTCTTATCATGCAAATATCTTTGTAACCCCAGACTTTCCACTTGCTTCCAATTTGCCATATTCCTTGTGTCACTGCGTTTGTTCTTGCCAGATATCATCAGATTTGTAGCAGAAGCTTGAGCAGTTATTTTTATTCAGATTCCAGCTTGTGGAGTCAAATGACTTCTATTACGAAGCCCAGTTTTATTTTGGACTGAATTTCTAGTCCTCATTAGCACCTTGTAAATACAACTTTCCATAACTAAATCAATATAAAAAAGGTTTTTATTCATCTATTGACAATTTGAAAATTACCTCAGGCTGCTGATGGTTATATATTCTCCTTCAACTGCTAAATTTTTTGTTTTCAGAACAGGATCTTTAATCTCAGAGGTTTTGGTTGTGAGTGTATTATTTAAAAGCATCATTGTGGGTGGACTTACATAAACTATCTGAGATATTCATTATAAGGATGATATTCATCCTTACTGTAGCCTGTACATACCCTGATTTGTGCTCTGCTCTTTTGACCATCTATTGTTGCTTGACCATTTTAACATTCAGCAAAACAGAACTGCAGAATTGCAAAGCCCTCATTTTGTAGTTTACTGGAAATGAGAACCAGAATGTATCTTAAGAGAGGATGCTGGACAAAACACAGCTTCCCCATAATGTCAAATGTCAGAATGAAGCATCCAAAATTCAGTTATGCAAGACACCTTTTGCAAGAATAATTGGTTTTAATGAAAAAATAATTGTTTAGTTTGTTTAAAATTTTCTGGAGAAATAAAGTCCTTTCCTGCCTTGATTTAATTAAAATCACTTTTAAAAGCATAATCTCTTTCTGCTCTTGGTAGTTCAATAATTCAAAAATAAAAACAAAACAACATTGAGTTTTCATGGAGCTGTAAAATACTTCCCTTAGAAGATAACCTTACATTGGTTTATACATCTGTACTCAATAACTCCTAGCACACAGAATTCAGTGTCTGTAGAGATGTGACTTGCAAAAAATACTACTCTGAAAAGCACTTGAAAGATGGCTTTGTACTAAGGTTAGCTGGGGAAATAATGTGACATTTACAGGGGCAATGCTGGGCTGTATCTTAGTTGTATTTGTCTTACCCTTTCGTGGTGGCTGTTGAAGCTAAGAATAACACCCCCGAAAAAGCCCTTGGTGAAACAGACCCAAGGAGCAGCAAGATCCCCCCCGGGACAGGGCAAAGTGTGGTAGATGCTGAGTTGGGGTGTGTTCTTAGTAAGCCAGCCGCCCTCTCCCCATTGGTTTGTACTTATGTTCATCAATTGTCTATCACCCTCAGTTTCTAGAACGTTCGTTTCTACTCGGTAGATGGTTGGTTTTTCCCCTTGTCCTTCTCTCAGCCCCCTCCCTGAAATACCCTCTGTTGGTCCCCTTCCCCTCGTCCCTCCTCGGTGCCCCGATTCTATTGGTTGTTATGATCACAATAAAGTCTGATGCGCGGCTGGGCTCGGGGCTCTCAGCTGCTGAGTTACTCCGCTTTCAGAGCTCACGGAGCACGGATCCTCCGGTACTTTGTTTCAGTGTCGTTATTCCGTCTGGGGAGCCCGTCTCTTTGCTACAGTTTCGGCAGCCGCGGTAGCCTTTGCCTGCCTGCTTCGGAAAGCTGCAACCCCCGGCTTGGGGTCCCAGGATCCTGGCGAGCGTGAACCTGACCCCAGGGACACCCCCTCGCCGCCTCTCGGGGTGCTGACTAACCCTGGCAGTCAGCTCTCGGAACACCCGAGGGACGCGGCACCCTTTGTTTCTGTTACAACCAGGTATTTTCATGACATTTTTATTTAAAGAGGAAAAGCACAAGAAGGAAATTGTGTTTGAACTTTACGCTGATTACCACATTATCCTTTAGGAGGAAAATAATGGCATTTGATTATGAGAGAAGTTACTCCACAGACTTCACACAAGTCATGGAAGTTGAAATTTGGGTCTTCAAAGAAGGGACTCTGAGTAGATGAAATTGAAACCATCATAACATTATGCCAACTGTTTTTATTTCAATCCAGATTTAATGTAAATTAAGAGCTCCACTTTGAAAACCAGACTAAACCCATTAGTGACTACATGCTTACTGTAGTGTAGGCGTTTAGACAGTGAAAACATCAACATTTTTATTAATTATTCAAGACTTGTGAGCAGCTGGAAAAGTAGGACAGAAGAAGAATAGATTAGAGATCATATCAAAACCCTACATGCCAGAATTCCAACCTGTGTAAATCAAAGTCTCTTGGGATGGGCAGAGTTCAGCTGTTTTTAAACTATATGAAGTTCTTTATCCCACCAGCAGTCTGAAATTCCAGCAGCATTCAAGAGGTCAAAAGAAAATACACTTCCACTGACTTGTGCAGGGCTTAAGCCCTATAACACTTGTTACAGGGAATACTTTTCTCATGGTTAAGGACATATGGAAACACTCCAAGAATATACAAAATTGTGTCTAGTGCTTTAAAGGGAATAATTATTGATGATGATTTTCTTGCTGAAAACTGTGGCACAACTGTTTATGGACTGACCACTGATGTCAGTCAAATGTTGTATTGAATGTCACCCACTACTCAGAGGATAAACTGGTCAATTTGCTCTTGTTTGCAAAATGAAAAATCACCGTGCTTGTGTTAAATGCAATGGAAAAACAAGAAAGTTGCAAGAAGCAAAAGATCTAAGTTTTTGACATGACTGAAGGACATTGACAAGATGTAGCATAGGCAAATACATGGAAATCCAGCCCTAGAGGTGTTGGATATCTGCTTTATTTCTGATCAGTCCTGCAGTGCCCTACGCACTTTTCCCCATCTGCATAAACACTGGCAGCCTGATTCTTCACTGCATTGCTTCAGTTTTCCACCAACATGATTTTGAAGATAAACCTGCAGGAATGCAGTGAGTAATCAGGTCCAGAATCAGCAATGAGCCCTCAAACGACACAGCACCATGTGAGTGTGAGTAGCATTGCCTTTCCCTATGCCCAGTTTTGCCATACTTCTGTACTGTTCAGTCTTATTAAGCTTTGGAGATGGTGTGCTTTGTGGAAAAACCTGTTGTGAGGCAAAGCATCCTGCTGAAGACTAAAAGAATTTTTGAACTCTTATTTCTGTGCAACTTTACCAGTAACTTGGTTGCACAGGTTCCTACAGGGACCTAATTACTGTTTTCTCTAACTTGAGTAACTTTCTGGTTAACCCAGCAAAGTCACGACTACATTCACCTGCCAGGGATCCTCATTAGTGGCATTTTTTTGGTTCTTCTAAGTCTGATCTTTAGTACAGCTAGTAATTTATGATCAAGTGGTTTCAATGGAGAGATTGTACTACAGAAAAGATGGATTTATGGCAGATTTACTATCTGTTTGCCAATGGCACCCTTGCCCAATAAGAGTATAAAGTTCTCATAACAGGAATTCAGCTGTCATATAGTTTTGGAGAGAAAAACTGCAAACCCTTGCAATCTTTTTAATCCTCAGTAAAAGGAAAGCTGGAGAGAAAATATTGGTTAGCTGAGAACCTTTTTCTCAAAATATCTTCTCTTCTTCCCTTAGGAAAAAGTACAGTCTAATTATCCAAGCAGTGGGTGAGAAACATTGATGGAAAATGTTAAATTGTGCCATTTTCATATGTTTTCTGCAGTTCTTATTCTGTAGGAGTGGTTTCTTTTGCAGAGTGCTGTGTGGCCATTTAGAAACAGCTCAGGACAATCTGAGGAAAGTTTTAGTGACATGAACTCCATCCCAAAATAATTGCAAGGCAGACTGAGGTCTATTTTTGAATGCCAGATTAACAAAATGCCTCAAAGGGTGTTGACTATTTCTGGTTACTCATTCCTTCTGCACACAGTAAATCCAAGGAAAAAATTTTAAAAGAGATGATCACATAAAACATGAATTCTGCTAAACCATTTGGTTTATATCCCTGAGAAGCTCCTATACTAAAAAGGAGAGTTGCTAGTTCTGTCATTATTACTTCAATATTATATAGTAGGATAAATAAAATGTCCCTGCTTCCCACTCCTTTACACACTTTGTGAGCAGCTGAATGACGTGTAGTGGTACTTCAAAATCAACTTGCACTTAACAGCACCATTAAACTCGAGCAGAAGTTGCTATCACCAGTGAACACTCTTCAGAATAAGAAGGGCTGTAAAATGTATTTCTTTGCCATCTTCAGACACTTTTCAGACTACAGTTGTTTATGTGAGACTCTGCAAACCAAGAAACAAAACATTTTCTTTGATAAAGCAATAATCTAAGAACCACTGGAGGTCAACTAAAGGATTTTTTGTGACATTATTGGGTTAGATTCAACCTCTAATGGTCTGTACCAGGCATTTTAAAGGAACTCTTATGTTGGGCAATATAACAAATCTTACATTGCTCCCAACTCTACTCTCCATGTTGAAAGCCATAGCAGATCAAAACTTCAAGACTTAAAAGCCTCTTCTGGCTTGTTTTTGCAGCTCCCTATTTTGCCTGACTTACCATTATTGAAAATTTCTCTCCAGTCTCCATTCACATTGATCTGGGCAGCTGCTGAAGAGTGACTGACAAGTTCAGAACAGCAGATCACAAAAGCAAGAAGAAGAAAGACAGCAAATCAGCATGAAATTTTCCAGAGGCCAGCACTGGTGAGGAACGGGCTGCTGAAGTGGAGCACAGAATAGAAGTCAGTGCAGTGGATGCTAATGATTCTGTTTCCTGTACAACATTTCTGGGTAGTGATTAAGGAGGCCTTGGATTTGGAATGTAAAACTGGAATTTTAATATATCCACAGGTAAAATAACAAACATTTGAAAAGGAAGTATGGAGTAAGAGGTTTGTCAAGGTGCTCACTACCTACAGTTATTGTGAATTTGAATCAAAGGGGCACCCACAAGCCCCAGTCTCTCTCAAGGCCACTCTTCCTCACAGTGAGACCTACTTGGCTCAGTACAAAAGAGATACAAGAACAGTGCCTAGGAAAAAGGCACTGTTTTTCCTTTCAATATTGCAGTCTTTCCCTTCACAAAATCATGAAGTGCCACAGAATTCTGTGGAAAGAAGCAAACTAAAGCAGTACCATGTGTTCTCTTTATATGACCCTTGTCTGCTAAAGAAGTGATCTCTATCAAAAAAAGAGAAGGGAGAGGAGGTGACGAAGATTTGGTATGAAACAACATCAGATTGTTCTCTAAGAATTAAATACTGCTATGTCTTTAATTCTAAATAGACCTGTAAGACATGTCATCAAAGAAGATCTTTCCAGCCTATTGCAAAGAGGAAAGCCTTCATGTTAGATCTGAACAAAGAACAATGGGCAACATTTAGCGAAATTGATTTTTTGTGTAAACAGTGTTTTAGAATTTAAGGACATCATAGAGAAATGTTTCACAGAAGATACTTATTACTTCTAATCAATTTATCCATTTTGAAGGTGAACATTTTGTTGCTGTTTGAATGTGTACTATGTATAATAATTTCCAAAAAAATTACTTGTGTTCTCTACCTACTTGAAAGTTTCTATATAAAAACTTGCTCAATATTTTGTTATCAGTAATTGCCTGGTATTGTGAACAGTGAGATGTTGCAGGTAAAATGGTAAAATGCAGAAAGTTTATGGACGATCCTTAACTGTTTTCTGAAATAATAGGCTGTTTGAATTTTAAAGATATGGAAATTTACTCGAAAGCTACTAATTATCTGGCAACACTTAGGCAATATATTACCAAAATGACAAGGACAGGCTTTACTTTGCCACTGGTTGATAAGAAAGAAAAGAGAATTCGTTCTCTGAAGTCTTCATTTTCCTAGTTTGAAGACTTTAAGAAATATTTATGTTTAAAAAGACTATTTATAGAGCAGAGGACTTTAATGAAATTGGAGTATGAGCTATTTTGAAATACAATTTCACGTGCTATTTTTAACCCTGATGGTTATAAAGGGATGTCACAGTAAATAGCACCAAAACAAATAATTAAAACTTTGGCTTCAAAGGTAATACAAGAATTTTCTCTTAATATGGTCCACAGCAATGACAAATTTTCTGTATTGGCAGTTGCATGTTCAAGACCTGATGATGCAAATGATTCCATATCAAAGGCTCTGAGCCAGCTAGATCACAATACTGACAACTAGATCAACCAACCTCCATAGAGACACAGAGAAACTCTGACCAATGCTCCCTCCAAAACCAGGTCCTTTGGTAGCTCCAAACAGCAGAGGATGGAAGCATCTGTGCAATTTGTGTCACCAGTCTCTGGAACTCTTGGGTTGGCCCTGGCTGGCAGTCAAGCACCTGCTCAGCCAAGCACCCTTTCACACCCTTTCATTTGTAGAGGAAAGATTGGATTTTATGATCTGTTGTTTTCTGTTGTCCTCAACAAAGCCAAACCTTTGGGTGGAGCTTTGGTGGAGCTGAATGTTGAAGTCGTTCAAGCTTTGTCCAGAGCATTGTGGGTATTCATGAGTTCCTCCTTTCGTAAAAGGAATTAATGGAGAAATCCAGTTATTACCTGCATTTGCTGAGACTCTAACATTCTTCTTTGCTCTGAAAACAAGTCCTTCTTATTTAATAATTTAGCCCTAAAATTTCTGTGCTTGGCTTTGTAATTTAAACAGTCAATTTCTATTCTGAGCAAGATGTTCAGTGAGATGTCTAAAATCAGTACTGCAAATAAAATTAACTTTGCCCATCTTTGCCAACGATCACCTCTGGGTCGATAGAATTCACTAGGCCACTGTGTAACAGAAAGAAAATAATCATACCTCCTTTTGACACTATGGCAGGAATTCTAATTTCTAATCATTTGTAGATGAGGTAGACATCTCTATAGGTGGACATGAGTCCATTTATCTATCTCTTGGTAATGATCTAAAATTGTATTTTACAGCATATAAGGACTTATTATATCTAAACGTTCTAAGCTGGTAAGATATTTTCTCTTTACCTCTTCCCAAAACATTTATTTCTCATCCAAACTATACTTCTCAACATTGAATAAATGACATTGGGTCACTGACAATGCTGAGTCATGATTCATTGATCACTTTCTGTAGCAAGATATTCTCTTCCTATAACATCTTGGTTTTTCTTGCAAGGTCTTTCATTTATGTACTGATCAAAAGCAACTTTTGTTTCCTTGTCAGAAAAGAGAAGGTAATTTAGAGATGATCTGTTGCTTACTGTATTTCTAGTGTTCTCTCCTGTTACTTACAATAGCCATTCCCAACTACACCATCACCTCTGTAACAAAATCACACACGTCCATCTGTGGAAGATTCACATTGGCACTTTGGGTGAAGTTTTCCCTTTCTCTTCTCATTACATGAGAGTAACCTCAAAGAAAAAGAGTTTATTGCCTGCATCTACTAAGTTTTAGTAGCTACAGTATGTAGCACACAGGTGTTAACATGGGGAAAGTTTGAGCAACATTTATTTAAATTTGTTTGTATGAAAGATAAATAAGTGGAGCAATATTGGTCTAACAGGTTTGTTCTTTTATGGATCAAGTCAAATGATACACAGAACATTTTTTTTTGCTTTTTAGCTAAATGTATCTAGTTATGTAACTCACAGAATATTGCAATGAGAATACTAACGATAATAAACAGACAGCACTCTATCCAAATCAAATGGGCTTGGAGATTTTTCATTTTCTTTTAGAATAAAAAATGGGCTTGTCAAGAATAACCAGAAGTAACTATAAAAATGAAACACCTGCTATTTCTTTTTCACAGATGTAGCTGCATATGGGCAGTGATACTTAAATATAAAGTAGTTGAAATATTACATGGAAAATTAATCGCTCTGTGGTTTCAAAAAATTAAACAGAACTAATAAAAAAAAGGAAGCTCTGAAATCTGTATCTAGTAGTACAGTTCTAATGAATCTTCTACTACTAGTACCCATGTTTCTGTTTTCCTAAGGAGTTTTATAAAATGTTGTCTTTAATCTTCAAATTGCCACAGCAGTTCACAAGTCATTAACATGGCTTGCTCAGTTTCAGTACACTTTACAACAGTGCCAGATATCTGTTTAATTGCAAAGAGTACATTCTCTATGATTCTTACTTAAAGGATGGCTTCTCTCATCTTTTCACATGAAGATATTAAAATTTGGGCTTCTCTTTTGAACCTAGCACTGTTACAATTGTATAAACAATGATGTCATTTATGGATTCTTCAGTTCCTTACAGGAATAGATGGGTCCTATTTAGTTCATAATAAATTAGTAATTTACATGTATATCAGTAGTCTGTAGATGGAATTATTATTCATTTAAAAGCCAAAAGTTTACGGCCTTTGATTTCAGCTTTCTTTTCTGTCATCATATGGCATGTGGCTTCTGAAAGTTTTACATATGCAGGCAAAATTTTGGTTCTGCCAAATCAAGTGGAGTTTTAGAACTTAAATGAGATTTCATAATCTATCCCATTTGCGACTCATAAAACAGATCTGTAAATACTTCTTCCTAGCAGACACTTATTTTTATTTTTTCATAGGTGAATAAACAGTACATAGAAGAAGATGCCCCAGTGACTTCGGTTTCTGCTAGGGTAAGTTAATGAAATTATTTCAAAATAATCCTTCTTAGTGGCTAGTAAAACATGGTACATTTTCACAAAACCTTTAACCTTTTGAAAAAAAGGCTTTTATAATTGTTATTATTACTAATCCTGATGGATTTCAGAGAGTTATTATGACAAAATATGATTTAATGTAGTATATCTTAATTAATAAATATTTAGCTATTAGGTATATTTATATAAGGTGATAATTTGGCAAGTATCACTTCTATACCATATCAAAACACCATTCTCTGCCCCTAAGGGATGTGGCCAATTTCAAATTTACTATAACATCCAGAGAAGAGTGAGCGAGATATTTTTTCAACGGTATAAAAACCAAAGAACCAAAGAGCAAGAGAGAGGGGGAAACTGAAAGTTATCTGAATTGAAAGGAGAGAAACTCCCAACATCAGAATTCAATGGGAATGCGACAGGTCATTCTTGATGTGTTTACAAATCTTTTTCAGGAGTTCTTCAGTCAATTTCCTAATCCTATTCCCTTACTCTCTATAGTCCGTGGAAAGTGGATCTAAGAGAGAGTGGAACTTTCTGTGTATTTGCTTTCCGGACAGCTTTTCTCTCTGTCTCCTTTCCTCAGCTTCTGTGCCCTTCCATGCCGTCCCCATGAGATGGAAGTGGCAGCAGATGCTGCTGCAAGGGTGAGAGCATAGTGCACAGTGTGGTGGAAGAATGCTGTCCTTTTATAGGAATCTGCATGGATTGACTGATATGATTCCCCAGGTGTTCACCACCCACTGAGTCCATTGTTGGAGGCATGAGGTTATTTACTGGGAGCACTTTATGCTGATTTATTTATTTATTTATTTATTTTGTCACAGAAAATTACCCTGGTGCTTTCAGTGCTGTCTGACAGAGATTATTCTTTTCCCTCTATGCATGTTGTTTCCCATGGATTTTAATGGGTCTCATTTGTGCTTGAACACAAGGTCTGTCTGCAAAAGTGTTTGTGATGACTAGGATGAAGAGTGTGAAGGAGTGGAGAAACACAGAAGACACGTGTTTATGGTTCATAGATTGAGTATACTGACTTCCCTGAGTGAGTGTATGGCCCAATAAAGTGCAGGCAGCTGAGATCCTGAGGCTGAGTGCTACAAATCCCTGGTGCTTCTCTCTCTGCAAGTTGACTTCTCAAGAATCTGCTTTGGAGCAGATGATGAAGTGTGGCTGAACATGGTTACAGACACAGATATCTAGTTTTATTCAGATAAATAAGGGTTCCAGAGATTTGAGGAAGCCTTGGGTTTCTTGCACTGCTATGTATTTCTCCTGGTACTGGTCCAGAGTGTAGTTAACTCAATCAGAAGTATTATTTACTCCTCCAAATTACTTTGCAAACACTAAACCGCACTCATGTTTGTAATAATACTGTAGTAAATCACTTACAGCATGATTCAGAGCTCTTCTATATCTGTGGAATTTGCCTCATTAACTTCAATGGACATTGCTGATAGTGCACACAAAGAAACTGTTACGTTAAAAGCACAATAGAAGCAAAGCTAAAGCCTGGCTTAACTGGGTGTGTTGATATAATACTACTTAAATATTTTACCTATGATATTTCACGTGCAGTTCATGATGGCTTAGTACTAACTAAAAGCAGAAGAGCAAAACTACACCAGCTTGCTTAGCAGAAGTGTTTGGTTCCCCTTTGAATAAGTTGAGGACCAAGTGGAAAGTTCAGCTGTAAATAAAGAATCTTGCCATTGCAATATTAGAACAACTGCTAGGTGAGAGTCTGAAAGGGCTTCGGTCAAGTGAGATGGAATATAATCCTCCAAGTCATGGGGCGAGATATGTAACCCAATAGGGTTTAGGCAGCTCTTGGAATAATTAATGTGAATGTGTCAGAACCCTGAGGGCACTAATAGGCCTTAATGACTCTGACCAGCCTCTTCTGGGGCCTCCAGCCACAACCATGAGCTTGAGAATTCTATTGAAGCTTGACCCTGGCTGGGCATGGCTGGGGGCTGTTAGTCTGGTTTTTATGCCTGGTCATGGCTTTTGCTAATTGTGACTTCCCCACACACGGGCTGATGTCAGGACCCTGCCTTGTTATCATAAAGCTGTGCCTGACCCTGGTTGCCCTCACAAGCTGACTTCTTTGTCTCAGCCTGGCTCCGGGTGATGCCCTTGGCTAAGAGCTCCTAGCTCTGAGATTGCCCTTAGCTCTTGGCCCTTGTGGTGTCTTGATAAAGGAAAAAAGACTTGGGGTTTTGAAACAGCTTTTCTAAAAATATGAATACACCATTATCTGAGAAGATTAAGTGGGGAAGGGAGGCATGGAACTAGATTATGAAATGGTTTTATTGTCCATCTTTAGAGGGATGATTTTTTTGTTTGTATAATAATGAAGTAGTGCTAATTCAGGTGTAGTAGCATTCTTTGGAAACATGTAGCTTGTTACAATCATTTCAGGCCTGCAAATCAATGAGACAGCACTACTATGTATCAAGACCATACATATTTTGATTTAATATGATTAACCAACAGGTTGGTCAACAGTCTTTTTCAGGCTTTTTTCTCAAATCTAGAAGTGGTCAGTATGTCAAAACCTCCTGAGGTACTTTGGGGGGGATATTACTCCACCTGTATAATCAGTTTAGTACTTTTGAAGAAAATTCTGATAGCCTGTTTGGCCCTGCTAACGAAACAGAACAAGCTGATGCTCTTATGAGAACTCCTCTTGAAGGGGAAGGAAGTTTTGATTTTATGTCATATTGGTGATCATTGATAGCAGCAGGAAAATTGTTCCTTCTATGGATAGTTTGTAGCTAATGCTTAGTATTTTCTAACCATGTTTAGAAATGTTTCATAATCAGATAATAATTGTTTTGCACGACTTTGAAAGTTGCTGAGATTGTATTTCATGAAACTTTCATTTATATCCCTAAGATGTGGAAATCAGAGACAAGATGAGCATGGCAAAATCAAGAACAAAAAAGACCATTCTACATAATATGCAGTGAATTCTGTTCAAGTAGTGTATGAAGTACAGATTCCTTCACACTCCTGGGAAAACCCAGCAGCACAGAAATGTGAACAGACATTGGTGGTACTTAATGAGTTTGGATTGATGCAGAACACGACACATTTCTACAATGCAATTTTAGGTTAGCCATAATTTGAGAGAATTCTTTGTTTAATTCCTGATCTCCCTCTGGGAAGCTTCTAAATAAGTATTTTTGAGGGGTTGAGACAAAAATATTAACACTAATCTGCATAAAATTACCTATATGAGTTTGTTCTTTAGTCAGACACAGATCAGTGGAATTTGAAAGCAAAAAAGTCAGGTTAGCAGACAGCTGAGAAACTGCATTAAAACTGATAATATGTACAAAGAGTGCCAATATGCAGAGATCAGTAAGCTGAGTCCAAACCAGTAAAAATCAACCAGAATATGACTTTCAGTGTTTAATTGGTGCTGCCTGGGTGTTAAAATTTTAAATCATTACATTTTAGAACTTGTATATCTCTCAGGATCAGTGTGAGGTTCTGATGCCAGGGGTGACTGCTTATCCCCTCTTATTTTTAAATACTCTAAGTATAAGGGTTCAGTATTTCACAGTATTTAAAGCTATAGGGTATAGTATGAGCTAAGGGACAGTAAAATAACATAGTTAGCTTCTTCCTGAAAGGTACATATTCTATGAGTGAGGTTAGAAGGCTAAATGCTAAAATGTTCAGGCCTGCTTGCTCATTGTTGCAGTTCCTTGGTAATCATGACTTTTTTGGGTACTCTGAACATATGTTGCTCTTATGCCTGGGGTGTTCTGCATCTCAGACCCCCCTGGGTGGTGTACAGGCCTTACACAGCCATGTGTTTTATAGACTCTGTGAGCCCAGGAATTCAAAAGAATACCAACAGTGTGTCCCTTTGGTATCGGGCTCCTCACATGAAATGTCATCGCTATTACTGGATGTAAAACAGGATTTTAATTTCAGCCACGCACGAGTTTGAGGTGGGGCTCATGGAGGCTGAGCACTAATCCTCTTGCTGCTTCTCTTGGGCTGTAGAACATAATCTTTGCTCCTGTCTGGGCATAATGTCTCTGACTCCCTTTACAGAAGTCCAAGATTGATATGGTATCACCAGGCAGATTCATACCAGTTAGTGCAGGTAATAACAGCAGTACAGTCATTTTCAGGGAGCAGGCTAATAACTTGAAGATGGAGCTAAGAACCTAATGGATTTTTCCAGTGCAGTCTGAAGTCTAAACCACAACATCTTCAGTTATTAACTGTGTTGGTGCAAACCCAGTTACACTTGACTGCAAAAACTCTTTTAAGTGCATTACAGACACATGCTGAGGTGTCCAGACAGAAACTGTTCCTGTGCTTTCAACAAATGGGAAGAATATCCTTATGTGACATAAATGGCCCTTCGTAAATAACTTTTGGCAAGGAACACTTCCATTCCTTCAGTCCATTATTTTTATTTTTGTTCCTGAACTCAACTGTTTTCAGCAATTTAATTCTCCATGTTGATCTCCTCCTAGACTTGGTCAGCAGGGCTACCAATCAAAGTGGTAAAAATACACAGCACAAAATTGGGTTTAGAAGCCTTGGAGCCTGGAGTATTGCATTAGCAAGGCATTCTCTAGAGCCAAAGCACACCCCTGTGCAAAGAACCTGCATGAGGCCTTGTAATTAGGTCTTGCAAAAGAGTGAATTTCTCTCAAAGAACCCAAAGTATAGTGAATATTAATATAAGGTCAGAAGAAAGGAATAAATTATAGACTAAGACCTCACCTCCTTCTTTTTCCTGCTTGTATGTAGCTCTTCTCTGCCAAATCAATTGGACTGAGTATTTCACTTTTGAATTCTCTATAGACCTTTATACAGCATGCTTAAAGTTCAAAAGTTTGCACTAGCAATATAAGCAGATGCTGCTAGGTTGGAACCCTTAATCTCTGAATGGGGCTCCTGGATTAACTTTTTGTTGTATTTTTTATTTACTTGATTTTTTTTTTCTAAATCAGTGATAGGCTGGAAGGCCTTGCATTTGTTTCTTCCCATGTCTGTTGCAGGAAGATTTAAGATTGGTCTAAAAAGTTTCCTTTATTTTTTGTTAGGAATGAAGGATATTAGTGGAAAATAGGTTCTTTGTACCTGTAACACTGAGACAGATAATCCTGAAAGATAATTTGAAACACAACAGATCTAACAAATACTTTTTTTAGTCTTCCAATGAAACCAGGGATGTAAATTCAATGTGGGTGAAACATGATCACTTTGATTTGTGGAATGTCTTGGAATGTAAGACATTGTATGCGAGAACAATTTAAAAGGATATTTTTCTTCCTTATTTGGTTATGGGAGAGCATGTAACTTAGAGGTAAGGTAGGAGTCAAGGCAGCAAGTATTTTTCTTTCCTACTCTGTGCAGCAAGAAACAAATTAAAGTCAGGAGAATTGAAAATGTTCTAATAGAAAATTGGATGGAAAATTGAATATCTGTTTAGAAAAGCAGGACCACAAGTTCCCTTAGTAACATGTAAAGCAACATTTGCATTTAATCATCATGATTATTTTCATTTGACTACCTTTTGCAGTTGTAAGCACAGAATGTCTCTAGAAAACTCACAGGAGAAAACATTAAATGTTACAATGCATTTAAACTTAAAAACTCCAGCTTCAGCTACTGTTCTCTAGACCATCTGCTTTTAAGACAAAGAGATGGTTGGCAGCATCAGTTTTATGTTTGTCAGTGTGAAGAGGCTGATCTTCACTGGTTTATTTGGCTCCTGCCATGAGGCCCATGTGCAGCACTGAAAACAACAATTGCACCTTGTGATGGAGGCATCTATTTAAACACGTTGTACTGATGAAGATGGGAGAAATTCTTTGTCTCCATAGTTAAGGCTGGTGATGTTTGTTTAGAATACAAGTAATGGAAATTTACTTCATCCCTTTTCCATTCCAAATAAGGTCTTTGTCTTTCAAGGTCTACTCATATAAGGTAGATCAGGAGGCATTTTCATTGTGAGAATGGTTAAGTCTTTTAACAGAATATATCTGAGGTACTGCTCAGCTGCAGAACCTGACGGGTAACAGCTAGAAAACAAATAAGGCCAAAGCAAAAGAAAAATCCTCAGAAAAAAGTCTCTAAAAATTATATCCAGATGAAATTTCTGCTGGAGATGCAATGACAACCTTTAGGGAGGACAAGAAAACACTCAAACCTAATGAATTTCCTTGCTTGCATCTCAGAAGTGCTCCTTCATGGTTTTTATTCAATGGAGAACATAACTCTCCTTGTTTATGTTCTCAAAGGTCATCTGCCCTTGATAGAGTTATTTCAGCTTTATACCTGCACAAGAACAATGTCAAGCCCAGTGAACCAATGTTTGCTCAATTAGAGCCAAGGAAATCTCTATGCAGTCACAAATCAAACACCCAAGTCCTTCTCTGCTCTGCTAATGGTTATATAGTGCTGCTCACACACAGATAAATCCTGTAGATTCCAGGCAGGAGTTCCTCATTCATGACAGTATGTATACACATATATATGCAAATCTATGTCTGAATATATGCATATTGAGGTACTTATATGTAGGTATGTATGTGAAAATGCACATCTATATATGACACTTCCTTTTACAAGACATTTTTTTCAAGTGTTCCCAAATATAAGAATGATTTCAAAGAAAGCAGTCATATAAGGCAGACCTGGATACCACTGCTCTGCTTTCCTTTTTGGTGGCTGAATGCATATGAAAGTAAGCATACCAATGTCTCCAATTTCACACACAAATAGCTCTGCAAGGTTGGTTACCTGGCCTGCAGGTGTAGTAGCAAACTGGTAAAGAAATACAGCTGTTCAATTAATTGGCTGCTATGCAGTCCCAGCAATCACATACACCATGTGGTGATGATAGAAACCAAGTCAGACCACAAATCTGTGCACACAAGTTTGTAATTGCACAGATATGTCTCAAGATATTGCTAGTCCTTTCACTTTATTTCTCAAAAAGAATAGCATTGTAAAAAATGAACAACTCATTGGGGTTTTGTTTATTCATTCGAATAAAAAAAAAGATGCCGTTTAGTTTGACTTGCAACTTAGAAAGCCCTAAAAACTACTTTTCTGATAACATATCAAAAGTAATTCCTGGGAAAAGTACATCCAAGTGCATAGTGGGTCACACCCCAATGGAGTTGTCTAACACCGGTTTTAGTGCATAGGAGACTCAGAAAATCCAGCTATTATTGTGACTGGCTGTACTAGCCTCATTAGCTTCAGGCCTCTTATAAGTTTTCTAGCTAGCAGCTGCTTATTAGGGCTTTTTTTTCTTTCAAAAAATTAATAACAATACATATAAACCTCCCAAAACACATCTCAAAATGCCAAGTCCCAGAAGAGGATCTAATAAAACTGCAGAGTGTCCTGTTACAGTCAGAATGATAGCCATTAGTTCAGCTCTGAATATCAGGAGACATTTAGCCAAGTGTACTCACTGGCAGTGAATCTGGTTTGACATAGATCCATTTTTCTACAGACTGACAGTTAAAAACTAGATACTCTACAGTCTGTAAACTGTGATTTCATACCCAACAGTGATTTGAAAAACTACTGCTAATGCAGATTTATAGTAATGAGCTCTTTGAGTGAATACCCCTGTTTTCAAGACTTCTTATAATATTAAAAGTTGCCTTTTTTATTATATTTTATTAACACTATTTTTTCCCTTTGCATTTTTGTCATTACTGTTTTCAACAGGAAACCTCATAATTATCCTGGCTACTCAGTCCCTTCTACTTCTAATGATTTCTTTATCCGTCATTATAGTGTGATTGCACTAATGATTGTTTCTCATACCTCTGTGGTGTAATTAATGTAATATTGCAGGCTGAAAAACATCATTTTCAAAAAGCCTCTTAACTTTTATATGTTCATTTGCAGCTATTGAATAATAAGCTTTTACTCTGAAACACAGGATCTGCCATAAGAGAGCAGAGGTCCATCTACTGTGATATCCCATCTCAGACCACAGCCAATCACATATATTCCAAAAGAAAATATAATTTCCCCATTGGCTGTAACAGTAAAAATAACTGAATAGCACTGCCTTGCCCATGGGGGAAGTTTGTTGCAATTGCATTTAACTGTTGTAGCATATCATCCCCATCATTCACTCCCAGTACAAAGCCCTGCTAAATTCACTGATGTCTGGGGCATTTTAGAGATCCAGAGAGGTGAAGGGGGAAGATTAATACATCTCATTAAAACAATTGTATGCCTCTGCAGTCAGTCTGAATACAACATCCAGAGAGCTGCCTGAACTTCCACTCCTCCGTCTTTGCTTTGAATTATTCCGATTTTATGTGGTGTGATCTGCCCGAGTACTCCACTTCCTAACAGAAGTCTGGATTGTCTATACCCATGCTTTTCTGCATATCTCTCCCTACATTCCCCAGTGATGCTGAGATCTCTGCACTGTATTTTCTTTCCTGGCCTGGTCTGTCTCTGTAGGTGATGCAGGATACATAATGACAAGATTTACTTTGCTCTGGTTTCCCAGGTGTTTGTGATTGGTTTTAAATGCCAGCCTGCTAATTGGAATGGAAATGGAGAAGCAGAGCAGACCCAGCCAGTGAAGTGTGGCTGTGTCTCCAACCTTGCATCTCCATGGAATGTAGAAGCCTTATCTACAAGTGTTAGGAAATTCTCCTTCTGGAGATGCTTCACAGTATAGAGGTCTATATAGTTTAAAAAATGTTTTTCTGACAGTTCACTGAATAATATTCATCTAGAATATATACACCGTGACAGGATTCCTTCCAGGCTGTCAGGAATAAGCTATGGACCACCTGCATTACCTGGTCAGCTCAAAGAGTAAAGCACTAAATGTATTTCAGACTCTCAAGCCTTAATATTGTTACCCTCTTAAGTGAGGACAGACTTTCACAACCTCTTCCCACTGCAAATCTTCCAAATGTCTATAAATTTTTCCTGCAAGTTCCCAGGTGAATTACCAGAACTCCTAATTTTTCTGTTGATATTAATGTGGCTCTAATTTTGTGGCAGCTGGTGGGAGATTTAAGCCATTACAGTATCATCTTAAACCTAAAGTGTGTCTGTAGAGTGACATTTGCCAAATAAGTGCCATATAACCAGCACACAAAGAGTTTTATTAAAACCATTCCTAGCCTCACACCATCTGTTTGGAAGGAAGACAAAATTCATTGTGCAAAGTGACCCAATCAAACAAACTGATGTGCAGATTGTTAGAGTAAAAACAAAGCAAAGCAAAGACAGAATGACAAATTCTGTGTTGTATTCTCTTCCTCTGTTTTGGTGGGAACCACACCTTTGATTTTGGAATTCTGGGATATGGGTGATATTTTGCTCACAAATTGCAGCTTTCCTCTGAGACTGGAGCCAGCTTTGGTCCCATCTAACAACCTGACTTGTATTAAATTCCAGTATTTCAGAGACAGTTGTGTAGGGACCTGCTTCATGACATCATTTCTGGGTTAAAAGTAGCAAGATGGAAAAAAACCAAAAAGATTGCTCTGATTGAGTCTTACAGCCCAAACATCTGTCAGAGTCTTTCATTCAGAAGCTGAGGAAATTATTGGTTTGGCTGTTCATTTAAACTCCATGTGTATGATGACTAACAAAACTCACCAAAATAAGACTTCAGTTATAGTGACCAGAAAACTGCTCAGATGTTAACTTCACATGGAAATGCTTTAGATGTGCCTGAAAATCCAGAGTTTTTGCTCTACATCAGAGAGCCCTAGAGTATTTAGGAAATTTAGCTCACCATCTGCAGATGGGACAGGGAAACATAATCTTGCCTTTGGAAATAGAAGAGGCTTACGGAAGGTAACACATTTTTGTGAAGTCACACAGGAGGTATCTAGACAGAGTGCTTACTTGAAAAGCTCAAGTTGTCTACAGGTAGAATTGGCCTTGGGAATTTGATCAATTCTTCTTTCATCACACTTAATTTCCATAGAAACAAAGGTAGAATTAGTTCTGGAAATCAGCTATCAGCAAGACAGATCTGGCCTTTGGATTTCTTACTTGATTTCAAGTTGGAGAAATTCCTTTTTACTTAATGTTTGTGACCTTCCTCAGTGAGGATTCTAGTCTTGGAAACCAAGAGTGAAATAGGCACTCCCTTGTAAGTAAAGCCCAGTATGACCTACTCTTCCCTCCCTCCTGCAATTCCTTGCCAGAGGACAAAGCCAGAGGAAGATCCTGCTAAGGGTGCCTAGAGATGCCTTTCTCCTGTAACTGGAGCTTTGTCTGGATCATCTGTGTTTCTGAGAAATGATGGCTTGACAGATGGAAGGACTTCATGGCTTCTGCAAACAAGGACAAAAGCAACAGCAGCAATTATCAGGAAGGAGGGAGGGAAATACTTCCAAAGTGCTGTTGCTTCTGCTGCTGTAAATGTGGAGCATGATATATGTGGTAATTTGTGCTTTGTTTTTCCAGCCATTTCATTATACATTTACTGTTTTCAGACATACAGAGTAGCCAAGTACTCTGGAATGTTTAAAAAGAGAAGTGATGCACTCTCCTTTCCCAGCTCACTCGGCTGAAAAGACCAAATTCCTTGACTGTGTAAGGGCAAAATGATAGATATGATGGATTGCACACAATTCAAGATGTGAACAGTGAAGCAAAACACCTGCTCAGAAATATATCTCTGGGATGAACTCCTGCAGAAATTAGCTCTGTTTCAGGGCTGGAGAGGTATTCATATGCATTTACTGCAGCTGAAGTTGGCAAAGAAACATTTTCTATTTCTTTAACATGTGAATTGCAGAAATGGATTTTCTAAATGAAAGATTTCCACCACTAAATCCTTTTAAGTGTGTCCTAGTTCCCACAAGACAGCTTGGAAATTGCTCTGAGGCAACAGACACTTATTTCAATGTGTAATATTCAGTGAACCTTTCAAAATATCCTTAATAATAAAACCCCCGAGTGTGGACATCAGACTAATATAGGTGATTTATTGATTACATTTTCTCTGAAATATGAACTGGACTGGTTAACTCAGTGCCCCAGCAAACCTGAGAAATGCAAACTATAGAGGGGTGATTAGAGAATATGAAGAGAAGCACCTGTCTCAGCAAATTAACAGGTGTTTGAATCCTCTTCTGTAAGCAAGTGGCAGAAGTAATGATTTCAATTCTTGGCCTATGTGCACTTCTTCTGCAGAAGAGGAGAATGGCCACAATTTTGGTGGTAAGAAAAAAATCAACCTAGTCAAGAGTGGTAATTCATATATGCAATACATCTGCATAACACACCTGTGGTCATGACTTACCTCTCCAGTTTTTAGTGGGGTTACTGGAGGTGAATATTAGCCTGTGGGATATGAGCTAGCCTCATGACTTTGTCTCTTTTTTTATCGAAAACCAGAGAATAAAATCAAGATGGCTTATTGGCTCTGAGGCTGATCTTGGGAAAGAGGTGAGGCATAAGATAAATTCAATTCATACAGTGGTGAAAAGGAGTCTACATTTGTCAGAATACCATCAAATATTCTTTTCTGGAAAATTCTGAACATTAAAATACAGTGGACAGACTATTGAGTTTAGAGAAGAGAATGCACTTTGTGCCTATGACTTTAAAGGTTGAATCATAGAGTGGGCTTTTATCTTGCCATTGATTAGAGACAGGGGAAATAGTTCTACTTTTGGAAAGGCTGTCACCTTAAAAGGAAATCAGTGGATCTGTGAATAAGTTTTTAGTAACTAAAGGAAATGGAGAACAGTTTGAATTCAGTGAGTGAGAGACACAACATTAATTAGGTTTTTAAATAAATGTCCTGTGGTGTATCTGCCCATCTATGGTCATGACCAAACAAAACAGAAGACTGCAATGTGCAGTTCTCCTCTTTATACTTGCAAGAAATTAACAAAAGATTTCCAAAGCAGTCTTCTAGAAAGATGACTCTGAAAGAAGCCAGTGTTTGCATATTAGTATTCTTTAAGATGGTCTATTGGTGATCAAGTTTCTGTGGAGAGCTTGTTTTAGGACAGTCTGAACAGACTGGATTTTTTTACCTGTTACGAGGATTGGATGATCAACTTCCTTGAACATGTCCCTAAGCCATGCACACCAAACTGACCTTCATGCTCAGTTTTTGGGCACCTGATGAGCCTTTTTGGGCTCCTGTCCCCTCATCTACACAATTTAATGCATTTCAAAAGGGTGTTTGTGGGATTGGGCAGGCATTGTGTGCTTGTGCAGTTTTCTAGCTCAGTGCTACAATTTAATATTTTGAGCCTAAAGTATATTACCAACATATCACCATTTCCTTGATACATAAATGAGTGTTACACAGCTTCGAAAGACACAGAAAAGCTAAATTTATTCTAACACCCTCTGCAATGCAAAACAGATTAAATATAACTTCACCTTCTCCATATTTCTTCTATATAGAATTCTTTTTTTGGCAAATACTGCTGTAGCCATGCAAGTTACTATACTGTGTGCACCCACCATTATATCTGATGGTGTAGAAACAACTGAGAGCAAACTGTATTGACAGACCTTTCTTGAACATAATGACTCCAAAAAAGTCATCCTGAATTGATTAATAGCGTAACTTTAATTTTGAGACACTTGATCTTTCAGAAAACAATCAATCTTGTGTCATGGAGCCAACTGTACAGCCCACCAGAGGAGCAGTAGGCTGGCATAAGGAGTCATTTGTGTCACATTAACACCAAGAGAATGGGTTTCAATGGGAACAGTGGCCTCAATGAAAAGATCAAGTTTAGTCCTTGTCCACAACAAGACAGTTCCCATAATCAGCAGTGTCCAAGACAGGAAGTTATATCCATACACCTTTATTTAATCAGGTATCCCATTCACCACCATGACTACTGGGAATGAAAGTTCCTGTAAAAAGAGCAAGAATTCCCACCATCCTTACTAATTGTGCTGTGGCAGGAGGAAGACAGAGCCTCCCTTAATATCCAAGTCATAAAGGACCACATTACCGGAAAGTATCCCTGACAAAAGTAATGAGCAGGAGATAGCAAGGTTTCTTTTTTCCCCTCTCTAAAGAGACTTTTTTCACATTCCCTTAGGACAGTCACAATATATGATACAATGTGACAAAGATGATCATGCTGACATACAGTGATTGAGTTTAAAGTCTCTGTTAACAGAAGGAAAAGTGCCAGCGAAACCTCAGCTCTGGATATGAGGTCAGAATTCAGGCTCTTCAGGGATTTAGTAAGGTCGGTCCTCAGAGGAAATGTCATTTGGTCTGTTCAGCCTGGAGAAGAGGAGACTGTGGGGAGCTCATCTCAGTTACAACTTCCTCATGAGGGGAAGAGAAGTGGCAGACACTGATCTCTGCTCTGTGGTGACAGTGACAGGACCCAAGGGAATGCCCTGAAGCTGTGTCTGGGGAGGTTTAGGTTGGCTATTGTTCACCTAGAGCGTGGTTGGACACTGGAACAGGCTTCCCAGGGATTTGTCACAGCATCAGCCTGACAGAGTCCAAGAAATGTTTGGACAATGTTCTCAGGCACATGGGATGACTCTTGGACTGTCCTGTGCAGGGCCAGGAACTGGACTCAGTGTTCCCTGTGGGTCCCTTCCAACTCAGCATATTCTCTGACTGTGATTCTGTCTAGTTGATAGGGAGCTGTATGTCTTCTTCAAGTAAAGGACATTGACTCCTAAAGTTGTACAAGAGGATGTTTTCTGTAATCTTAATTTTCCCAATGCATTTCAACACTTTTTTGCTTAAAAAATCATGTTTGTCAAGTGAACTTAATGTTAGCAGCTCCATAAAATAACTTGCAGACCTTGGTGTTAGGGAAGTAGCAATAATATGGCAGGCTAGAGCAAACCAGAAAGATGTTTTGGATTACATTTTTAGGTCTGAATGAGGCTTTTTCACAGATCTCCTTGTCATTCATGTTTTACTTTACCCTCGGGTCAAGACTTCTATAATTTAATTTCATTTTGAATATTTCAGCTTCAATATGTACCTAGAAAGCCTTCGTGAGAGGTGCATTATGTAAGTGCTCTTGGAGATAAATGCTCATTTCCATCACTGAAGTCTTGAAAGCTTGTAAAGTTTTTTCCAGCACAGGGTAATACGTCTTTCTGAAAACAGAATTTTTGAGTACCAGCTAATACATATTGCTAGACACTGCTGCTATTAGAATGCATAGGAGTTTGAGGTAGCAATAAATACATTAGAAGAAAATAATTAATGATTATTAGTCATGGCTACAAGCAACCTAACAAATAGTTGTCCTCTATAATTGCTTGTTTCAGAAAATGTCTGCTGGCCGTTCCTTATTTTTCATTTTGATGGGTGTAATCTCCCCTACAGCCCCCCAATATAATGTATGACTCAGCCCAATCTTTGGAAAATTATCTGAGGATAGTTGCATTATGCTTCATTGAGCATTTTTTCCTTTGTAAAAGGGATTATGAGTATTTTACCAAAAGAAGTGCTGCAAAGCTCCCTTACAGTTCAATGTGGTATTGCACTGTTTTATAAACAATACTACAGAACAGTGCCTATACATACACATCTATTAAACTCTGCAAAATATTTAAATTCATGCTGGAGTTACTGTGAAGTAAATAATATTTTTCATATTCTTTTATAATCCTGTCTTGTAAGAGATTGCTTGAGAGTAGCTTTCTTTGCCCCATTTACTAGATGAGTGTAATAGCTGGAGTCCAGTCACTTTTGGTGCTAGACTTCAATGAGATTCTTAGAGATATTCACATATATTAACACATCTGCTGTATCTGAAGAGAGAGATTTATTCTCTAATTAAAGTCAAAATTAGTTTTTAGGTTTTTTTAATGGAGTTCTGCAGTGGCAGGATAAAGTCCTGTGATTATGTAGATGTGGTAAAGTAGAAGACATTCTTACTCATAAATGTTTCAGGCTCCCACATGATCAATAGGGTGATACAGTAATTGGTAAAAACCTTTCTAAGGCAGTAATTTTCCCTGGATGTTTTTTCCCCTTTCACCCACCATGAACACCAAGCTACAATAATAATCTCTACCAGAACAAAGATACTAAACCTAGCTAAAATTTGACAAATTATGCAGAAAAAGGTGTTTTCTTGTAGGTTTCAGGCTAACTTAGTTTTCCCAGGGTTTTAAAACAATTTTTCATTTCACAAAATAGCCTACCAACTTTTATTATCAAGCTGTATATTTTTATGCTTTCCTCCAAAAAGCCCCCAAAACCCCCAGTCAACTTTCTTCCCTGCTCCCCCCAACAACTTTTTCATTTGTTTTGGTTTATACATAATTTCATTATATGGCTAAATGGAAAAGCAGAACTGAGTGGGAATCAGCTTTTCTGCAAGATTCTCAGTCTATAAATGAAACAAAGCCTCAACAAAAAGTCCTTTTTCAAAAATTGATTTTTCACCCTCACTCCCCCTTTTTCTATTGTAGTCCTAAATTAGCTCCTAATCAAACAAGTTCAGAAGGTTTTTCTTCAAACAGTGCCCTGCAGGAATGAGAAATACATATCAGTAGAGAGAACAGCTCTCTTCATGCTTAACTTTTGCCATATCTACGGAAATCTACCTGGCCAAAGTTTAAAGCCATGAAGAAATGTTGGCAGCATTGGAAGAAGGCAACGTGTAACAAGGGATTCATTTAATAGAGCTAAACTCAGCAAGCAAAATCATTATACAAAGCATTAGAACCAGAAAAAACTATAATTAAAATAAAATAATGTTTCTTTATTAATAATATCTTCAAGAATTTAATACATGGTTAAATGTCTCCATTGCCTTTTTTTTCCTTGTCGTGATGATCAAAAAAATGAAAAAAAATGCTCCAAAAATATTTGCAGTATTATTAGGAGGCACAGTAATGCACATCACTCTTTCTTGTACAGTTAACAGGGAACCAGGAGTATTACCAAGACGTCAAACTAAGCTGGGAGAGGGGATGTGCAAGTAGCAACATCAATTCCTAAAATAAAGAAAAACTCCTGACCTACTGAGATTCAAGCAGTATAAATAAAAGCCTGCAGAAAATGCTAGGCATGTTTTCCCTTCACTTCAGCTTTCCCCCCTCTCCAGTAATTTTCTGACTGCTCCTTTGTCTGCTCTTTTGGTTTTTTGAAACAGAATCTGAAAATCAAATTGATGGCATCCTGTCCTGGTTTAGTTAAGTGCTCTGTGGTTAGCAATACAGGAAGGAGTGTCAGTGTCCAGCTTAAGAAGTGTTAATTGTCCCTGTCCTGCTGTCCTGTGGAGACAAGCAGCTTCATTAGTGAGCGAGGATGTGTGCCTGGACAGTTGGGTTTCTTGTGCATGATTAGATTGTTAATCCTGGGCAAAGAGCTGAGTCCTATTTGGTCAGCACCACTTCATTTCTTTACCTCCTGAAGTCCTACCAGCATTTTGACTAACAACTCACACAGCTTTTACAGGCTCTAACCTGTCTACTTAAACAGAATCTAAAGGAAGAAACTGTTTTCTCCCAACAGATGTGCACTCACATGAGAATATTGGGGACACTGAATGGTTATTTAGGTCTTACATTAAGCATAATAAAGATCCAGGGATCCAAGGAGTCTCTTTAGCTGGAAAGATTTTTGGGTCAGGTTATTAAAAAATAAAACCATAAAAGAAAAAGAATAAACACAGCACATTGTGAAGCCCTAGAAAGGCTATGACAGTGAGTAACAGTGGTTCACTGGGAAAGGCAGTTCAGTGGAAGGACATGCAGTTCAGGAGTGGCAAAAGTTTGGTCCATGAAATCCTATGGAGTCTAGGGAAAGAAAACAGCTGAAAACCTCAAATTTTTCTGGTCTTACATTACTGGAGGGTTGACCCTTCTTGCTTAAAAGAGCCCAACTTCTTCCTCATTGCCTTTCAAAGAGTGTGGTCCCTTTCCTCATGCTTTCACTTGTCCCTTTCAACTCCCTGGCACCTCATCCCTGAATGGCCAGGATCATTCAAGAAACATTGTCAACTGCAATGGTTTGTAACCAGTTAACCTCCAAAAGGTCAGATAATTCAGATGAAGAATAGATGAAGTTTGCAGCGAGGCACTTTAAGCAAAGTCATGACTTTTTCATTCTGAAACATGAGTTAATTTTCTATTAATTTGCTTTTATTGCACTATTTTTTCTAGGAGTCAGCATGAGAATTTTAAAATGATGATGAGAGGCAAGAGTAAATAAAATGAATGATAGGATTGTCCATTGGTTTAGAGTTCTGCACCAGAAAGCAAAGGGAGTTTGATTTGAGAGCAAATATAAGATGAAGAGAAAACAATGGAACAATCTCACAAATGTGGTATATGATTCTTCCTCAGCAATTTTATTTTTTAATTAGAATAAGTTCTAATTACTTTTTTGCAATCTTGCAGTGTACACAAGCACAGCAATTCCTTTTAGCATTCAGTTTCCTAGAGACAGCAGGCTAAGGTCTGGACCATAACAAAAGATGCCTTACTCTGTACCCTGTTCCTTCACCCTCAAAAAAAGTATTACTGACTCAGTTCAATTCAATGCCAAATCTCAGCATGGGGCTTCTAGTAGTTTATTTTTTCTGTGACTAAGCTCTCCATCCAGGTTACATAAAACCTTACACCTTCTAGGATTTCCACTATCCATAAAGCTCTAGTAAAAGAAAATGAGGAAATCCTTCATCCAAATGTCTCAGTACCATATCTGGAAATCTTTTATTTCCTCTTCTGAGAAGTAATCTGCAAAACTTTCCTTTGTTTTTTCTTCATAACTAAATCTGCTGGAAGCCCATAGATAAATGAAACATAAATTGCCTTCATAATTTATGTGGCTTGAATTTTTAGTCTATTACATGTGTCTTTTAGCATCCCTACACTTTTTGAAAGCTCCCCTGTTCTTCCTGACTTTTAAGAAGGAAAGTTTCTAAAAGAAAAAGCACCCCAAAACCCAAGGACTGGCTAAAAAAAAATATCCCACTCCTCTTTTCTCCCCACCAATGCTAACACGAATGTCTTCTCTTTTAAGATGCAGCTTATATAAATGTCATTACAACCATGAAAGGCATTACAAGAAAATTAAAGCAGTTGAATATGCAGCATCTTTTTGGAATTCTGAATGGGGGGGGTAGTTCAAGCCTATCTCTGGCAAAAATTAAATCTTCCAGTGAAATGTAGAGACAGGAAACCCTGGTCTGGGGTTGTAACAAGGAAGATGTTTGCTGTAGAAGAGAAGGAAAGCCAAATCATGCTGGCAATAAAGGCAGAATTTTGTTTGTACAGATTTCTCCTTTTGTAGGCTGACAGTCTAAGATGACAGTGGTTGCTGTAGGAAACTGTTTTTATACTAATAGGAGTATCTATTTGGCATGAAAAAAAGAAATTCAAGGAAGTTGGGTAACATGGGTAGAGAAGAACCAAGATGTAACAGCAAGAAAAATGCCTTGAAATGAATATTGGTACACACAGGTGAATAATCAAGACAGCAGGAGGAAAGAGCTGACAAAAAAAGCAAGCCATATGGGTTGACACTTTGTCATACATTTATAGGCATGTCAATCCCATTAGTCACATGTTCTTTTGAACATGCCAGATGAAAAATGTAATTGAACATTTTGCTTTCAGTTATTTTTGAGTAAGTCCAAAGCTTTTCTCAGTTATCCCATGGAATTACTGCAGATTTACTCCCAGAGAAATGGCAGCACAATTTGCTTCATTTGTTCGTGAAGAGATATGCAAGCACCTGTCACCTCTTGCTTTCTCTGGCAACCTCAACAACGGAGGAAAGTGCTGGCACTGGATAATGGAGAAAGCTTCAGAGTAAACCTCTTTCATTACTAACTACTGGAAAAGCATTCTTCAATTATTCACTAAGTCTAAAGGGATAGAACAATTGTGGAAGGCTATTTTTATCCTATTGGAAAAAAGCAGTTTTCTCGGGGAAAACAAAAACTAAAATTAAAGCTGAGTGCTGACCACATTTCCCCACCTGTGTCCTGTAAAAGGCAATGTAAAATTGGGCAGACGAGTGAACACTGTGTAACCCCACGCCTGGCCTCCCTTTTAGCAACAGATTTTTCCAACACTGATTGACAGGAAGGGAGAGCCTTTTCCAAATCTGGGAACAGCAGTCACTGCTTCGGCTGGGATTCTGGAAGGGTGAAGACCACAAAATTATGGAACTGTTGAGATGGAAAGGGACATCTATTGGCCTTTGTGACCAACCCCTCACTGCTCTGTTATCCAGAGCTGGTGTCCCAGGACCACGTCCTGGCATATTTTAATGTCACCAAGGACAGAGATTCCTCCAGGAAACCTGTGCCAGTGCCCAGTCACTTCTAGAGTAAAAATGTATTTCCTTGTGTCGCATGTGGCTCAGGGATTGCACTGGTTGAGGAATTGTTGCACATTTTCAAGGAGAACAAAATTTTCTGGGCAGGAGTTCCAAGAGTTTGGTTTCACTCCATTGCTTTGGAACAGTTTATGGGACCCTGAGTACGTCCCTTGCACTCTCCATCTTGTCTCTAATTGGGGATATTAATTCTTTTCACTTATCCTTTGTTCATTTTCACTGAGTTACGGGGCTCAGGGTAGCAGGTGCTAGGATGTGGATGCACAAGCACAGTGGATCCCTCTGGTTACAGATACCAAGGCTAAAACAAGAATTAATAGACCTTCCCTTTTCATACAGCATGTAGATGTCTCCTGAGCACTCTCTAATCATTAAGACTCACACTTACACAAGCTCAGTATCTTCTGTGTTCCTCTAGAAACATTTTAAATAGGAATCTGAAGAGTATTGCATGATGAGGTAATGTGACATGTAGAGACTAAGAAAAAACTTTCCAAATTGGAGCTTGGGTAGTAAAAACACAGCACAGATATGCAGGATTTTTGCTAGCTAATGCATAAGGTTTATCAGGAGTTGGAAACAGAGGTGGTATTAGCTCTGAAGCTGGGTGAGAATAGGGGAATATACACCTGATCCTGCCAAGAACAAAGATAATTTGCTCTGATGGGAATGATCTCCAAGAAAGTCACCAGTAGAGAGGGAAAAAAAATTGAGGAGAGTCAAAGAAAATAAGAAATTATGACTGCCTGGTTTAGGGGACCCTTTTGGAGGTCATTTGCTTCTCCAGTGGTCTGGACATTTATGAGTGTAACTTTAATAGGTGCACTCTAGAACCCCTAATTCTCCCTTCCTGATTTATATAGCTATTCTCTGCCTACCTCCTTTCCTCACCTGTAGTCACAATACCCAGCTATGACTATGTATCAATTACACTGAGATGTAAATTATTTTTTTGAGGTGGTGTGAAGGGATTGAAAACAACCTGGGTCATTTATTTTAAAATTTCATTTTAATTAAGTTATTCTTATCTTGAATTCCCATACCATCCAATTACCTGTACAAATTTTAATGTGGTCTCTAAATGTAAGCTTTCTCCTCCTCACTATTATTAAAAACAGTTATTAGTTTCATAAAACTTAGCACATAATTAGCAAAAAAGTACCACAGCTCTGCTGGCTCATCAGCTTCTGCACTGGGTTTATTATGGAATTAAAAAATTAAGTTCCAAGCATTTACCAAATATCTACAAATAGTGCTTGTCAGTGATACCTGTTTTTAGGAGAAAACGTACTGCTACTTTTGAAAACGCTTGTAATGAATGTTTTCCTCATTAGCAACAGGATTTGGTGAAACTTGCTACTTTTGATCTTGAGCAGTTCACAGGAGACTCAGCCTTGTTTCCCAGGGAAATGGAGCTCATACACTCACTGTTTCTGTTTAATCAGCTGGAGGGAAAAGAGCATCTATTTGTATCCTGTGCGAGTAGGAAACTGCTCTGTCATCTCAAGTGGTTTCAGACACTATGGCATTCACATGCAGTGTGGATTGTCTGTGCCTGAGCTGCAGAAATAAAGCTTTGGTTGGAGCCTGGACCTTCAAAGGCCGAGTCCCTGCCACAGGCAAGGTGGGCCACTTGTGGGCTCAGTGGTCTGTCTGGAACTTGTTTAACTTATTTTTGATATTTTGGAGAGCTCAAGATCTTCCTTCCAGAAGGACAGCTGTGCATAATCCATCTTGTTCCAACTTTGGAGAAGATCAGAGAGTGGGAGACCAAGATTGCAGGAGAACAAGATTGCAAGGCAGTCCTGCCATAGTGCTAGAGCTTTTTATGCCAAAGATAGTCCATGAGACACAAGTTCTAGGTCAAATCAATCTTTGGTGGTTTCAGTGTTCAAATACTACTTGTTTCTTTCCAAGTTTGCTTTAGCAGAATGAACAAATGGTTGCCATTGCTGCTACATTTGTGATTGCATGTGAACCTGAAGGCATGCCTGTACCCATTTAGTAAATCACAGAGAATGTACATTACCTTCTGCTGAGGGGTAAAACATCCACAACAAATGGAGACAAATAACACACAGACAATCACCAGACAGTAACAAATGTGCATATTTCACAGCCATGCTTCCACTCAAGGAGTCTTTATATACCCATGGTCTTGCACTGATGAGTTTGACTCTCAAACATCACCAAAGAGCTAAGATGAGAGTTTCCTGTGTCTGAACACGAAGATTAAAGATTCTTTTGTAACACTCCAAGAATTTGGAATGTAACAGTTCCAAGACTCATTGAACCTCCATTTAATTTCATGACCACTTCAGACCCCTGACTTCACTGTCTCTGGTATTAGGCCTTGTACCTTTTTTTGCACTTTAGGACTGAGTATCAATTGAGGTTACTGTGGATCTGCATACTTAACAGTTTTCCCTTTGAGAATTTAGAGTCAGTTGTATCAAGGGAATGACTAGACTTCTAAAAACATCTTGTGTGTTTATATTTGCAAAAGAAATGGAGCTTTTGAAAAGCACATCAGTGGAATTTTAAAAGTCTGTAGGCAGCTCTACCTTACAGTTTAAAATGCACAGAATACAACGTAATACATGCTAAAATTTTCAGACACTGACTGTGTCACAGCCTGGCTCTTTCAACAACACTATTAAGGTAGTGGCACTTCTTTCAATTTCTTCCAGGAAACATCCCTTTCATCCCAGTTGAAAGCCTTTTCCTATCATTTTCTCTTAATAATCTTCAATAAAGGAATGTGTATCTCCTGCATTGTTTTTTTCTGGAATTCTCCCCAGTGTCTCTATACTACAAGCACTCCAGGAACAATTTCAGTGTAAAAAGCTCCCATAGCCCTGTAGAGCTTATCCAAACCCCCCTCTACTTTCAGATACCATTAGTGCCCATCTGAGCACAAGCCACTTGTCAGATGTTAGAACTATACAGCAAAATCAGTGCCTCGATTCAGCCTAGCCTGGCCCCTTGTCCTGGGCCTTGTCACTCCCAGCTTCCTCTCTAACCATTTGGAGAGAGGGAAATGCTCTCCCTTATTAGTTGCCTCATTATTTTAATGCAGCCCAGAGTTCTTTTCACAGTGACCCAACACTCCTTTTCTTACTTCAGCATCTTTACCACAAGGTTTTATATTGATTTGCTGTCATAAGCTTTCTTTTTTGAGCATCTCAGCCTCATAGTTAGTTCTCAAGCCCTCCCAGTATGGCTTTAGAGGCTCCAGGTTGTTTATTGATGTGTATGTTGAGGTTTTCTTCCCTCCTGCCTAGTATCTGATCAAAGCAATCAATAAACGAGTGCTGTTATTATATTTCCAAACTCTTTGAGGATCTGTTACAGAGAAGGCATTGCCTGCTTAATTGATGAAAGCAAAGCTAAAAAGAGCCTCTTTGGTGGCACATATAGACACATGAGAAGTAGAAAAAGGAAGAGACATCCCTTTTCCCTCATGACCTTGAAGTATGACTTGAAAGGCTTCTACTCTGTCTCTCACTGGCAACCTTTTAACTTAGAGACCTCTGACTTACCTGCATCCACAGCTGTACCACTGTAGTCCAGGTTGGCAGGGTAAGCAAAATACAGAATCCTCTGTACTGTTTTTCTTCAAAACTCTTTAATTGGCAAACAGATACTTGAGATTACTCGTCTAACTATATGTTCTGTGGAAAGAGCTGAAATTCTTGCAAAAATTGCACAATTAAATAGCCACACATAGCTAAATGAGTGCTTAATATTACAGGAATTAGGAGTTCAAAAGAACATGATTTGCATAATTTATAATTGCAACAGCCAGCTTATAATATATTTTATTGTGCCATACTTGACTTCTTAGGCTTTCGGAAGACCTTGATCACTCTGAAAATAATCCCACCAAAGCTTTTTCTTTATAAACCTATGGATTTTAGATCAACTCTGAAGTGTAATTAACTTGGGAAAAAGTCCACCCACCTGACTGACAGCTCTTAGCTGGCATAGCAGAAATTCGTTATATATGTCTTTTGATTCCTTTATTGTATCTGTGACATTACTTAGGGCCTCAGGGCTGGCCTCAACTTTTAGTCTTCCAGCTCTGATTTCCCATCTCAGCTTGGCAAGTGCTTTGCCAAGTGCACTGTTTAGACATTTTGTAGGAACAGGGCAAGTCCCTCCTAACCTAACTCTACTGACCCCAATGCCTTTACCTGTGGTGCCAAATTGCCTCTGAGTAAAATGGACAGGTTGGGAGGATTTCATTAACATGTACCTGGGTGATGCATGGTGCCCACACCTACCTTCTCAATATTTTATTAAAAATTGAACTTCCTGTGACAGTGATCTCCCAGGAATGCTAAACTTTAAGCCTGTCACAGTTAAAATCTATAGGGCTGCTCATGGGCATAAGTGTTTCTGAGGGATCACGGCCTCTGGGGGTGCATTGGCAGGGGTACCTGATGGAGATTAATAGCAAGGAGCCCTAGAGGCCAAATTAATTTTCCTCATGGCGTATAGGAAGCAAGACTGTAGCTTATTTTCTTTTTTTTTTTTTTTTTTTTTTTTTGTATGAAATGCTATTGAATAAGACAATTTGTCCTGCCAAAGCTCCAAATGGCTGTCAGAAAAGTAGTGTTACATTTATTTTTAGCCTGTTTTCCTAAGGAAATATGGCTTCTTTGATCATGCTGTATGCATGAGTGTGTGTGAAACAATATGGGTATAACTGCTTAAATGTCTGATTTTGTCCCTCTTCCACCATAATATTGAGCTGACAGGGCAATTTCAACCACATTCCTGACAGTAGTACAGCCGTCTCAAGGAAATTATTTTCTCCAATGTGAAAATAGAAAGGCAGGTAAAAAACAAGAGACCCATTTACTTTCCTCCCATGAGAGAGCCACTGTAGCAAGAGCTTGTTGCTTATTAGACATCTGAGAGGGCACATTGTTCAAAGGGATGGCATAAATCCATATGAAGACAACTTTCTTTCCTTCTGTTGATCACAAATCTACTGATTTTATTCACAGATATTGCTCTTTCCCTCTTCCAAAATCCATATGATATTCTGGAGTCTTTTCCTACACTTCTTTAAAAGGTCACGCTTCTTTAATAACAACTTACATCAAAAAGTTGAAAAGTCCTTGCATGGGGTATTAAAATGAGAAATATCAAATTTGACTTGGCCATGAAGCAAAGGACTTCTCTACCTAACTCCATTCCCCCTTCAAACTTTACTGTGTTTAGGATATTTTCTCTTTAGAGAGAGGGAACCTCTACCCTGTAGATGGAGTAATCTGGCTCTGCCTGATTTAGGCTCTTCACATGCTCCAAAGTCGGAAATTTTAATGATCCAAGGACTTTTTTTTACGTGGCCAAGGGATTAATATTTTTTTTTCATTTGGAAGAGTAGTTTATAAGTTACACCTCTTACCATTGTGTTTGCTACACAGCTGGAAAGGTCTCCCTTTGAAATATATGAATTTGAGAGGGAGTGGATCTTGCACTGAAAGGTTCTGTTCCCCAGCCTGGTGTAAGAGACAGTGCAAAATGCTACAGTCAGAATTAAAATGTGCCTCCAGCGGGTTCCAGTAGGATATGAAATTATCAAAATATGTACTAAGAAAGGCACTAGAGCACACAGCTTAAATACCTTTGTTGGATTCTCAATGATATTTAAGCATTTTGAGATCTGTGTGCTCTTTACTACCTTTTCCCAGTGGAATACTCCCAAGGGTGGTCTTTACAGGGCTAAACTTATTAACTTCTACACACAATGGTGAGCCTTCCCAGCAGCAGAGTGGATATCTTGTGCCTTCTAATGTAGCCAGCTAAAGCAGGATTTATAAAAAGAAACAGACTGAACTTCTTAAATCCAAACTACTACATATGAACTGAGGATATAAAAGGAAAGCATCAACGCCCAAATGATTCTGTCTTCTACCATATACTATTTTTCTCCAGAGGCTGAATGGGAGCAGTTAAAAATAGAGACGACTCAGATAAGAAAATGAGGTGTCACTCCTCATGAAAAAGCCAATATAAAATGTAATTTCTGCCCCAAAAGACATTGATATTTTGACACTTAGTCCTGAGTCAGGAAAAAATAAAACTGAAGTATCAGAATTTTTCATAGGAGTAAAAAAGGTTATGTGAGAAAGTGGAGTTTGGAAATGTCAAACTGGTTTGATTCATTTCATGCTGATACCATAATGTGCTCTAGTCCATAGGAGTGGTAGTTCTACATCGCTGAAAGATACTTTCCTTAAGGCTTTCCTCTTATCTCAAATTCCTCTGCAAGGAACTTCAGCCTTTCATTTGGTTAAAATACCATGGGACCTGGTGTGCCCAGCTGTGAGTGATCAATGACTCAGATGCTAATATTCTCTTGATTTCCACATCCACAGGGGAACATATAACTTTTCCAAAATAATCTCTTCCCCAGGGAAAATGTTCATTCAGGTATCAGAGAAGACATGGAATAAACAGAATTTTCTAAACTGATTGTATTTAGCTTGTACAAACTGTCAGAGTGAAGCCAGACTGTGTGGCCAAACTATGGAAATGTGATTCCTTTGTGATGGATCATGGGGGCATTTACACCCTCCAGCTGGGCTGTAATACCTTTCTCCTGAGATATTTTTTAATGAAGAAGATTCATCACTTCTGTGTGACCCAGAGTGTGCTGAAAAACACAACCCCTGCATGTTTGTTTGAACTTGCAGGGTGTTTTTCTTCATTTTGATTTGTACTCCTCTGCAAACATTTCTTGTAAACACCTACATCAATGAGCTTCCTTAGTAAAATCCAAACAGACAAACAAAGAAATAAGGAAAATAAAGTATGTAAAATAATGAATTTCCCTCATATAGCCAGAAATGCTTAGGAAAAACAAAACTTCTGTTCGAGTCCTCCTTGATGATGCATGGGGAACTAGCAGGTGTTTCTTATATTGGCAACTGGCTTTTCAGAATTCAGGCTGCTGCATGTCCTTTACAAATGGCCAGCACAGTACCAAATGCCAGTGATTGTTGCTTATGCACCAGTGCCTTCTCTGAAAAAAAATATGGGGCTTTTTCTTACATCTGTAAACTCCAAAGAACTCTGACACTGGTGAGATGATCAATTTATTCAGCATTCAGAAGACAGTAATTTATCCCATCCTACACTTGCAGGTGAAAATGTTTTTTTCATTTAGGAGAATGTCGGAAACTGATAGAAATGGCTACTCTTAAAACATAGGAAAATAAAAATTATTGTGTAAGTTCAATAATATAGAAAATGGCTATTTTTCTACACTAAAAAGTTTTTCTAAAAGAAAAAGTTTACCTGAACCACTTCTCATGACCTCTGTGTAAGATGCATAACTGGTGACTTTTAATTAAAACTACTTTCAGAACAGCTTAGTCAAATATGCAGAAATAAGACTTTCCATGCCTTGGCTAAAAATCAACATATATGCATTCTTTATACAACATCTCTTCTTTTGAGCACTGTATTAAAGAAGGAGCTCTACCTGGACCCTAAGGAGACAAGCACTAGCATGCCTTAGGATTAAGTTCTTATTTAATATGCTGTGATGGTTTATTATTAGCAGGTGCACAGAAATACATTGACAAGATATTTTGGGTCCTTCAAATAATTGAAAATGAGTTTGAGAATCTGGTCTCAATCTTTCTCACCTACCAATTAATTTAATTTGAAGTCATGATCTTTTTTATTGATTGTATTTTAAAGCATTTTAGAAGTAATTATTTGTTCTGTGGACCTTCTCAGGCAATTGCAATATAAGAATCAAAACTAATTAGCACAGTGCTTGTTAAAATATTCCAGCAGTATCTTAGGCCAGGAGCTTGGTGTAAGCCTGGGTCTGTATATTTCTCCAAAAATGTCCTGAAAAATTAGCTAATGAACAAGGGCAAAATCCTGGGGGAGTTTGTGTATTCCCCACACTCTTGCACTGAAATTGAATGACTGCAAGTGCAAATGAGCACTGAGTTTTCAAAGAAACCTAATCTGGATGGGAGCAGGTACAGAAGCAAGGCCAGATATTATTATCTAGACTGGTTTCTTAGTGATGTCAAATTCAGCATAAGTTTTTCATGGCTTAACCTTTCTGGTGGGATGTTTGTTGTTAACTTATCTATTAGGGCTTATTTTTAATTCAGTATAGAATGCCTTTATCTTCCATTGAAGTAAATACCTCATTCCAGACTGGCAACTTTTAACTTCACCTGTCCTCCTGCCTTATATTTTCACAGGTAGATCTGTACTTCTGCTTTTGTTCCTTTGGGGAAATAATCCTTTCAGATTTTCTTTCCAATTAACATGTTATTTTTATTTCATTCATCCAGTTATGGGTCATTTCTCTATATTGCATTATCTGATTAAGTTTACTGTTCGATTTCCTGGCTTCTTTCTCTATCTCTCAAAAAAAAATTTCTTATCTCATTGTGGTTGAAATTCTGAGGAAAAAGACAAACAAAACCCCATCACCTATTCCTAGGGAAATAACAATATATAATTTGATTGAGGTCATTAGATCATTTGGGTGTTTTTTGTTTTCTGTGGAGATGGGAAAAATGTACTTTTATTAATTTAAAAATCTCTAAAAATGAAGTTTTCAAGTGTCAAATTTTTCACTGTATTGCCATCTTTCCCCCAAGAAGGGGCAATATGCTTTTCCTATATTTTGTGCTAAATGTTAAAAAAGGTATTATAAGCAGTTGAGCTCTTTTCACATTTTTAAGGGCAGTCTTCAATATAACTGCTAGTGTTTTCACAGGGATTTGTGTGCTATCTACTATCTTTCTGAGCCAAAAATCATGACTGGAAGCAGGTCAGTGTTTCCTGGGATTTGTCCAGATTGACACAGTCAGGAAAAGACTGAAAACTGCCAGGTTCTGAAGTACTGATGCCTCTTTAAACTCCACTAGACAGGGATCTTTTGGCCATCACGGCACACATTCAGATGAACAGGACAAGTCTGTGTGGCAGATTCATGGCTGGAGTAAGTACACATCATATTTCTGGTGGCAGTTAATTTCTTCTTGCCACATAAGCAAAATCATTATTATTTCCTACTTTTAGGATGAAGAAGATGAAAAATATATATCTATCACTGTGGATTTACAAGTCCTGATCCATAAATCATCCCTATGCTGAAGGTACCTCTTTTTTTAGTCCTATCTTTTCTATCTTAGTTTAGCAAGGGAGAGGAGTAGGTATTACTAAGGGTTACATTGCCAGCTGTATTTGTGGCCCTCTATAGGAAGAAAAAGTTACTTTCGTTTGGCTTTTGTCTTCAGCAAATCTCGGTCTTTGGCACTTGAGTTAATTTCTTACACATTATACCTGAATATTTTGTTTTGCTTGCAAATAACTGCCTTATAAAGCAGGAAGAGGACTTCTAATCTGAGGACAACTGGTAATTTATCTCTGTTTTCAAATCTTTCTATAGAAATGAAACAGAAATTAAAATATTTATGCAAGGTGGATTTGCTACTCTGATCATCCCTTGAATAGCTTGATTAATCCTAATACTAAATGCCTAAAGACAATATTTTGGTAACACAGAGAGCTAGTTAACTTAATGATTCCTGATCTGTTACCATTCAATTCTAATTTACATTTAATAATTACATTAATCTCAAAAAACCCCACCCAAACCCAAATTAAAATATATCTGTGAAAGATTGTCCTGAAGTTGCCATAGTTTTGCATCCTGACTTGCATTCCTGCTTGTCCAAGGGTGCACTGAGGTAGTGGGACATTGCAAGAGGTTTTCCCTAAGCTAAGCACTGCCCAGTCACAGAATTTCTCCTGTAACTGGATGATTACACCAAATTCTCCTTTTGAGCACTCTTTGAGAGATGCCCTGGTGGGTCACAGGGCTCATGTCAGTCTGGAGCACATCTGGATTGAAATCCCCATTCTGTGTGACTCCGAACAACAATTTACACATAGTTATTTCCCATCAAAGCTGAGTGTCCTTGTCAGCACCTCTAAAAAACCAAACACTCCTGGTGGTATTCTGAACATGTGTGTAAAAAGAAAACTCCTTACGGACAGGGTCAAGATATTCATCACTTCTCTGACAACACCTGTGAGGTGTTTCAATGGAGAAAGGGTGTCGGTTTTTTAGCCAAAAATTTGCTTCTCATCTTTTCAGTCAAGCCTGAGGTTTTGGAATTCCTGCTGATTTGATGAGGCAACTTCAGTGACAAATGGAACAAATCCAGGTTCTGCTAATTCTGTTACTGTCCTCCTATCTGACAGCCATTATTAGGGTTTGCATTTAATTTTAGCCAGCTCACGTGCTCTACCTGGCAATGCCCTGGTATTGTGTACTTTCCAGGGAGAATAAGGAAACACTTGGGCAGTCATTCTGTTTGAAACAGCTGGAGCATAAGGCAGCTCTGCCATTTTTGTGAGGAATGTTTAGAGGTCACCAACTCAGCACTGGATGTCAGTGACGAAATACTTGGCATTTCCCTGTTGCCATTCATTCAGACAAAAGCATTCATTCTCCTATTTTTAATTAATTAATACTCCTTGTAATTAGTCATTGTTAATCTTTTCTGTTAATGGATTAGCAATCATTATGAAGTGCAAAAGTTGCTGAAATTTTACAAATTTTAAATGATTTTATGCAGGAAAAGGAGGCTGTATTTTAGTACAAACTATTTTTGTCTTTTCTGGTAAACTCAATGGACCTTTCTCAAAGTGACAAAGTGACACCCAGAGCAGAGAGACCTGCACAGGATTTCAGCAGCATTTGCCTTCAAATTTCTGCTTAAACCTCTCATTTATGACAGGATCACAGTAGCTCAGCTGCTGTTCTGCTGCTTTCTGGCCAGTGCTCCTGAGACCAGCTGTTTATGCCTGGTTTGGCTTCTCTTCCTTAGACTGCAAACCCTCTGGCACAGGGAAAGTCTTGCGTTGTGTAGGACTTCTGTAGTCTGTAGCACCACAGGCTTTAATTCAAGCCTGAGAACAAAGAAATTTCATGGCTTTGTCAAAGTTACAGAACCTGGGAGTGCTTCCCAGTGCTCCTGGGAATGGGTGAATATTCTGATGCTTCCAAGCTCTTTCCTTTGCCAACGTTTGAGGAATGCAATGCCCATATGGGAGGGAAAAGCAATTAGTCTGCAATGGCATGTTCTGGTCTAGATGATCAAAGAATTGGGATACTGAATATGTTGGAGGTTGTATATAATTAGAATACCTTATACAAAGGTCATCACTATTATTAATTATAATGATACAGTTAGAAATGAGTATTATTAAATATTCAGTGAAACATAACCTTTGAACAAAAGAAAGATTTTTGTATAATGATGAAAGCTAAAAAAAAACAGCATTCATTTTCTGATAAATTATATTTTTTGATTTCATTAAAATTTCTTATATAAGAAATATAATAATTTGAGTTTTAAAATGGAGAGCCGTGTTTTAATACTAATATATCTAGGTATTACACAACACCATGGTGAATAAATGGCATTTAAAGACACATAGCAAGAAAATAATAGTAATACATTTAAAAACTGCAGGCAATGACTGCGTATGAAACTGCAAGTCATCACTTTCACCTGCACGGATTTCATCCAAAGCCCACTGCAGTGAATGGAAAGACTGCCATTGACTTTACTGAGCTCTGAGTTAGGTGATATGGCTTGAAACACTAGATCATTGATTTCAACTAAAAATGTGTGTCTACTGTACTCCTCATATTCTTCAACAGGGAAAAAATAAAATCAATCAACCAGAGAGAAAAATGTGTATTTGCTTAGAACTCGTCACTTAATTCCCCATGAGTATTGCTTGAAGTGATCATTTTCATGTGTGTGTCAGGCCTGGTGCTTTCATTAATGTAAGGCAGAAGAGTGTTAAGCTTTTTCCAGAATATACAGGAGGACAAGCACATCCTTTCCATGATCTATGCCCCTTTTGTGCTACAGATTCAAAACAAACACAGTGTGAGAGCATCTTCTGACTCAAAGAGGAAGCATCTAACAAGTGCCTTTTGTCCTTACGAGCTGGATCACCCTGTGCAGGCTCTGAAATTGTTGATTAACCCCACAGTGTTATCCCTGCAACCTTCTGACAGCTGAACCTACAACCCAGAGAATGCATCTCTGCACCTTCTCCTCTCTCTCTGCATGTCAGGGCTCCATACCTTCTCTGCCCTGACTACTGTCCTGCAGGAAATGGAGACAATTCCCAAATCTCCTGAGTGATCTCACAATTTATTCCCTTCATGAAGAGTCTAATACAATGCCTATAGGGAGTTTCCTTGAGCTTTGAGCTGCAGTGAGTGGTAAAATGAGTGGTACATCGATAAGGTCTCAGATTTTCCTGCTGGAAATGCCAGAGTAGGACCCTGTTCTTTTTCCTGCAGCTTGGCTAAGGAAGTGGGGAGGAGGTGGGAGAGTTTCCCTGCCCAGCCAGTTGCCCGCTACCTCAGCAGCCAACTAGAAAGCCCTGGATAAACTGGAGTGCTTCTAGATAAGTACAGAAGCATGATTTAATCAACTAAAAGAAATGCCTGAGGTGCTCAGGACAATAAATGATGTTTTGCCATAGAAAGGCAGGTCTTAAATTTTAGGCTAGATATTAGAAATAAAATAGAGAAGAGGGAGGAGAAAGGTTTGCAATCCATCTCACTGCTTCCTGCCTGTGTATATAAGAAAACCCTGTTAAATATTTCCAGCAGCCACAAGATGCATCCAAGAAAATCTTTTCATGCAGATTTGTCTAAGCTTTTGAGAAACTACTGGATAGCTCTACTTTACAATGTGAATTTACAACTGGGGAGGAAAATTTACCGTGTCTCTCTCTTCTTCCTATTGCACACATACCCTCACAGACTAGTTTCTGTTTTAATTTCTTATCAGATTTCCCATTTACACAACAGCTGTGCACTTTTTTCACATTTCCAGCAATGCTGACAGTAAGACAACATCCAGTAGTCTGAGTCCCATTGACAGAAAGCCTTACAAGAGCCTTACACAAAGCTCATGGCAGCTGAATTGCAGTGGCTACATCATGGTCTCAGTGGGCTAGGAACTGTGTTTGTTCTTCCCTTCCTCCTGCAGCAGCTCCTGCCACATCCCTCGAGGTGCTGAGCAAACCACAGTATTAGGAATTGCTTTCCTATGGCTCCAGAATTGTTCCCTGGGCTTTGCACCGTGATGTGAACTCCTAACAGAATTCAGAGGAGCAAAGGAAAAGAGTTAACCTTGAACCTCTCCTAAATGTCTTGCTCATTCTCTAAGTGTACAATTTTCTGCTTCCCTTCCCAAAGGTTCTTCATTTACAGTTACATAATTGATAGCTCAACCCTCTGTCCCCTCAGACCATTTTAAAATCCAATATAAATAACACCTCAGAAACGACCTCCTGTGGCCTTCTACTCTTGGCAGCAGAAACCAGGCATGGGCAGCTTTTGCTTTACTTACTCTATGGAAATGTTTTATAAACTGTTCTTAAAATCTCTGGCCATCCATTTAAGTGTAGCTTCCAGTTCCCTAGACATGGGGTTCCTTTCAGCACTTCATGCTCTCTTTAAGAGTTCATTTTCCATGAGATGCATAGGGAGAAATCCTACAGGGAGAAAATGACATGGACAATTCTGGGGATTTTTGCTTACTTGGTTGTCTGATTATCTTTTAAACATATTTTGTTGAGGGGGATGGGATTGTGCTGTTGTGTTCAAAGACAGTTAAAAATTATTCGTGGGGGTTCAGTTGCTGTGACTTATATCTGGATTTTTTTCGTATTTTACAACACTTGGGACTGTACTAGAACACTACAAAGAAAGATCACTTTTACCAAAATGTGGACAACTCTTACAGACACTACAAAGTAACAAATGCTTTTATTAAAAGAAAGACAACACTGCACATGGAATAGATTACTCATCATCTATGAAAGGGCTTGCAGGTCTGTAGAAGGGAGAAGTCCGTGTCTCTGCAGGTTACTGTGAAAAGAAACATTGGTCGTTCAATGGGATCTCCAGACTCTGTACAAGATAGATGTATAAGAGACACTTCTCCACGGGAGGCTGAGACACTGCAAAGGTCCTCAAAAGAGAACATGATCTATTGAGCAAACAGTTTAGCACAGTGGGACAGCTGTAGAAGCCTGTACCTGTGAAGGATGACTTAAGAAAGGAGAATATCCATCTTGTTTGATCTCCTTCACTTCAGTTTGCTGGAGGGTGCTGCCTCTTTCCTTCCTGACCCACAATGCTCTGCAACGCTTTTTGTGCCATTCCTCCAGCTTCAACAAAAAAAACCCCAAAACTAAAACCAAACAAAAAATATTTTCACTGCTTGGAAACCTTCACACTTTGAGTCCATTTTCCTCCCCTGCTGTTGCTACTGCCTTCTCCCCCTCTGTGCAGTGCAGTACATGAGTAAATGAAACTGTTGATGAACTGAAGCAGGTCAAAATGTAGGTATCAGTGCTTTGCAGTCTCTTGAGCAGCCTTTGATTGCTTGTTCTTGGTGTCATCAGGGAATTCGTAAAAGCTTTCTTGCAGGCATCTTCACACCACAGTCATGGTGGATACTTGGCTTGTTGGTGACCTCTCAAAATTAATAGCAAATGAATTCATTAGGGTCCCATGGGCAGAAGCAGGGGAGAGCAGTGATTTATGTACTCCCAATGAAGCCCTTTTAATACCACAACACAAGCTGTCTGAGCTGCTGTTAAGCTAGATACGCTGCAAAGCTCTGAATCAGAGCCTCAACTTCATCTTTGAACTGTGCCATGTTCTGTTAGTTTGGAAAGATGCTTTAGATTTCTTTTTGTGCATTTTCCATATTCAAATCTGTCGTCACTTTCAAAGTCAGATTTTCCCCTTCTTCTCTGTTTCCATGAACCATTTGGGATACTTGTGAATCTGTGCACAATAGGCTCCACATTTGCAAGAGTTATATCTAGCAGCTTAACCTTTCAAATCCATTCTACAGTCTTTGCTAACTGGAAAATACTGTTTTCAAACCAGGCTTGGTTTGAAAGCCATATTTATCACGATTATTTATCAGTGTGCAGATGGGAACATGTTTTCAGCTTGCATAAAATGTGGAAAGGAGAGGGTAAAACTCCCAGGGCCTTCAGTGCCAAACTGTCATTTTGGAAATGAAGAGAACAGGGAAAAGATGGCTCTAACATGATATGTGCTGGATCTAGGCGAAATTTACTGTTTGTTACACACTGCACAAGTCTTATAAGGAAATAAAAAACACTACATACAGTTTTCTTTGATCTGCCATACTGCACACACATTCTTACCATCTTGTGTGTCCCAAGGGAAAAAGAAATTCAGTGAACAACTAGAAAAAAAAACAAAAAAGAAAAAGATAAAAACTATGTATGGGTTTTGTGTTCTTAACTTTTCAGTGAGAACTATTCTCTATCTTCTTACAATGTATACAGAGAGGAAACTTAAGAGTTAAATAACTGCTTTTAATGAGTAACATTTTTTAGAGGAAAAATTCTAGTACTTTTTCCATGATATCCAGATTCTGAATTAGCTATTACGGGTGTCCAGATAATGTCTGTGAATGTATCTTGGAGCAAGGAAAACAATAGTTTCCATGTGGTAGGGGTCTGTGATGGTGGGATTCTTACAATGTGAACTTAAAAATTCCTGTAAGTACTGGAGGTTCTACAGCTGACAGGCTGCCAAACTTCACTATGAGAGCAGAGCTCCCTCAGCTTCTCAGCTGCCTGTTGTGAGTGCAGTGCACAGGCGCTGGCCCCAGCCAGATCTGTATCTGGCATGAGGCTGACCACATGCAATTGTTAAAATCTGATTATCATCCATTTGGATGCAACTCCACTGAGTGAGTAGTGGTTGGTTGCCAAAGCCAGGAAGCAGATTAGGCAGAGTGTACTTCTATTCTCCTTCCCTTACCCCTTTTTTTTTTTATTTTTTTCTGTTTGTTTTGGGTTGTTTTTAGTCTGAGCTTAAATGCTAAGAGACTAGACTGTCTGTATCCTATGGAGAAGATGTTGGAAATGGAAACATGCCACTCTTGAAAGTTTTCTGCTAGTAGATCAAAGAATCCTTTGGAGAATTAGGGATATTTTGGGACTATTCTTTTCAAACTAGTTAATTTTTTTGCGTATTAAATTCTAGAGATAATGTTTTCTGAAGTTATTAATAAAATCTTCAGATGCTGTGCATTCCTGAGACAACCCACCGTCAACTCATAGTTCTTCATGTCCTTTTAGTCCCATCTGGTTCCTCACATTAGAGCTTTGTGAGGGCCCTTCCTTAATACACTGGGAAACAGGAAGATCTCTCTTTTGCTTTAGATTTTGATCATTCAGATCCAAAAACAGGAAAGCAACAATGACTCTTGGCCAAGTAAAAATCCTGGGAAAGACCTAGGAAATAAAGGCAAACCCCAGATACCATAATGTATACAGTATACACCAAGCTAAGAGATCAACTGTTTTAGGGAACAAAAAAAAAAAAACAAAACAACAAACCCAAACAAAAGGAAAAGAGGTTTAGTTCTGGTTAAAATAAGACAAATAAATAATGTTTTTATTTTAAAAAAACACCAAAGACCAGTCTTTCTCTCAAAAGTAGTTATTAGAAAATCAAAATTTTCCAGCTAGATCTAATCCCAAAGGAGTTAAAAGATGAGCCTCTATAGGTTTTACTGAATGATCTTCGTGATTCTTATTGACAATCAATTTTTTACAGACTGGTCTTTATCACCACCATTTTAAGTTCAGAAAAAAATGACTTCTAAGAAGTGAAAACATCATCTAAGAACTGCTACTAACTAAAAAGAAGGATGGTAAAGACATCAATAACTGAAATTAAATACCATGATTTGGATCTTTATTCTAACACTAATTGTGCTCATGATTTGAGTGCTTCTAGATAGGAAATGAGTATTTCAGAAAGCAGGAGTCTGACTGATGGGTATGTATTGTCATTCATTCCTGGTAATTCAGGCTACCCTTAGCCGAGCAGAGTGCTTCTGAGGAAAGGAGTTGGCTGCGTAAAAAGGAAAAAAAGATATGTTTTCAGGACTTTTTGCTTTTGGGTCTCCTTCTGCAATTCCAGGGCCTTGCTTTCTGCCTGTTTTTCTTGTAGCTGGGAAGTGCATTGTGGCATTTTCATTAAGTGTCAATACAACTTCCTTAAAACTTCCACACAAGCTAAAGGTCTTTGGTGATTGGCAAGCTCAGTTGCTTGTAAGAATTGCTTCTTCACCCATTTAAGCTAAAATTATCTGAATTTTCCAAAGCACTTTAAACAGCTGGTCCTTGCTAACCTCAATTCCTTTTGCCCGAGACAAGAGAATTCACATGAGCGGTTCAGCAGGCAGAGATGAGGAGAGTGAAAAGCTGTGCAGCACAGCTGGAGGGAGGGCAGGTCAGTCATTTGTTCAGCTGGTAGAAAGACAGTGTGAAAGGGTGTGTGAACAGACCTGCAGCACTCAAGGACCACAGCTGGCAGGCTGATGTGGGGCACTTTGGGATTTGCAGTATCATTGGTGGCAGCTCCTGTTAGAGAAGAACTTGGGTGCACTGGCACCAGTGCAGCAGCACCCACTTGGGTGCAGCTTTCTTTGGGAATGGGCTTTGGATTTTGCTGGGAAGGGGATTGAAGAGCTGTGCTCCAGTCCACGTGGATGCAGCTTTCTTTGGGAATGGGCTTTGGGTTTTGTTGGGAGGGGATTGAAGAGCCCTGCAATGGTAGTCTTGGATGGGCATGCCCGTATTCTTGTCCCATATGGTTCTCCAAGAAATGTGAAGCAGATTTCTCTGTTAGCAGGACAAAACCAATTTGTATGCACCTTGTGAGAGCACCTTTTCTTTTTGTATTTTGGTTTCCAAATTTTGGCCCTTCATTCTGAAGCTGCTGCTGGAATGTAAATTGCAAACTACCTTTGCTTTCTCCAGAGTTCTTTGGTGTGGTTTATTGAGGGCTCTGCAGTATAACCTATCAAATATATACAGTAAGAGATTTTTAGAAATACTACCTTTTTTTTCTTCACAATACTTTTCTAAAGACACATCAGAAGGGCTTAAAATCCAGCAGGTTTCATGATTTTGACTACTAGATATTGCAGGCAGACGTACAAGAAACACTTATACATGTTTCTTATAGTGTGAGAAACAAAAGTTGTGATTCTATTTACCAACAGCATGTTAATTGCAGGCTGTTGATGTATTTGTAAGGTCTTGCTTAATCAGGGTTAGTTAATCCTAAATTACATACAATCAAGACAATATTAAACTGCTTAAGGTTTAGCTTCCCATCTCCTTCATTTACATAAAGTGAGTAGAATAATGTTTAGTCATTCTGCAGCATCTGATCTGAAGGAGGAGGAATTTAGCTGGTACTGTGCCTCTTAAAGTTTTACTGTCATATTCAAGTTTATTAATGTTTAGTCTTCTTAGGAAACATTAATATGGAGTCATAAGATAATTCTGTCCTGTTAACAAATTAATCAAGCACTAAATATGCTTTAATGAAGCACCTACAGAGAATATGTGTAAAAGCTTGCTAGTTGCGTGAAATTTGTACAACAGAGATACAGACTGAGCAAATGAGTACCATGTTACAATTTCTCTGCATGCCTGTCTGCCTGGTATGCCATGGGTGAGCATCTGCAGGCTTTCTTCATAGATTTATGTGAATTTTAGGCAGGCTTGCATTGCTGTCACACACCCACATGCACATGCACACTGCATTCATTTCCCAGACAATTACTGTGACATGGCACACAGAGCCATGTGATTGAGTTCCATGGCAGCTGAAGCTGCCTCACACTCAGCAGCTGGGTGTTGTAACAAATAAGCAGTACTTAGAAAGGGAGGGTTATCACTTCCTATGCTATTAACTATAGCTCATTCATACGCAGGCTGTTGCCAAAAATCAATGAAACTTGTATCACACAGAAGCTGAATATTGATCTTCATTTTCCTCTGGAATGTGGCTATATTTTATAACCCTTTCATTTTAGGCAGCTCTTTGGCTTGTGTAACTCAATACAGTTTCAGTGAAAATGCAGAGTGATGGATACATATTTATACATACATACATACACACACATAGGCACACAGGCTCTTCCATATGTTTTCACCTTGGACTAGGTTTTTTCCTATAAAACTCCTGTAAAGTAATGCTGTACACAGTAGAGCAGAATGTCTGAAGGGATAATTTATATTAATTGTTCCTGGTCATATTGTATATTATACAGTGACTACTGATTTTCTTAGCAACATCTCCCATGATTTTAATAATTTTTTTCAAAGCTGTCTTTACTCTGAGAGGAGAGTTTTACACCCAATTGACTTTTTAAGAATTATAGTTAACTGCAAAAGGTTTGGTAAAATGTCAGTGTGATCTTAAACTTCCCATCATTCGCCTTTTCCCTCTTTTATTGCCTTTTCACTTCTCACTTGTCTTTTCCCAATTCGCAGCCCTCTGTTTTTCTCTTGATAACTGGGGTTTTCCAGCCAACACCCAATCCACATAACAGATGGTTGGCAGGCAGCAACCAGATGTGTAGTGAGTCCTTGTCCAACATTATGACTCTGGCTTAGTTGCATTCATGGCTTTTCTAGGCAAGGGTCCCAGATTTCAAGAACCCTGCCTTCCTCCTCTCTTGGCTCTGTGTGTGCTGTACCAGAGGGACTGATAAAACAGGCTGATGGGGACTGATACAGCTTATGCAGAAAGACTTCCATTTGAGGAGAGGGCATTCTCCTCAAATTCTCTGACAAACTCATCTCAAGAGGAGTCAGGTTTCTCTTTAAATATCCTTCATTCATGTTAGAAAATTTCTGAAGCAAAAACAATATTCATAAAGCTTGAATGGTATGGCCTTCACCAAACTTTTGCTGGAATGTACCCATGACCTTGACTGCCTGCTATCTGGGTTGTAATAAATGATGTGCAGTCAGTTACAGGAAATCTCTTGCCTCTCAAAGCAGACTAGAGAAAACCCTCCTCATGTTTCCCTGCTCTGTCTGATGATTGTAAATGTACAGGAAAGTGAACACGGCTGTTGGTGTATAAAAAGCAAGTTCATGTAAAATAGAACACTTTGCACACCCTTGACCAGGGGAATTTTTAAAATATTCTTTGGCCAAAAAGTGTAAAAGCTCATTTTTATATTGAATATCACAGCTACCATGATAATTTAAATAATTTATTGTGAATAACTTATTATATATTTGCAGATATCCTTAAGAAATCTTAGATGGTTATTTAGGAACTATATTTGTGACAACTGCCCAATTTTGCATCAATATACAATATATTTGGCCTTTGTCTTTGTTACAAGGTGTCCTCTATAAAATGAAATTTAATTCATCTCTTTTCATGTCTAAATGCCTCATAGTTGTCATATAACTGTGAAAGATGGTCCTGCCTTTGGTCCAAACTGAATAATGGAGTCTCTGAAAACTCAAGGATGGAAACCTTGGAAGTCTGGGTCTGAATTTGGCACAGCAAGATCTGAAACCTGTCAACTACTATAGTGGTTATTGCAAGCTAATGAACAGTCAGTATCATAGAGGACAATGGCTAACTGTTGCACTAAATCAAATGCAAAAGGAAGCTGAAAGAAAAGTAATTTCTTTCATAGAATAAATCAGAGCAGCTTCATTCCATTAAAGCAATATCACTCTAAAAGAAGTAAATTCAAGTTGGTGAATGGAAAATCTCTGATGTGTTCCTGGCTTCTGACCAGTCCCAATCCTGGCCAGTAACTCACTGACTCACAGGCAGAGCTTACCTAGCAGGGTGAGAAAGGCCCTAAGAAGCTGTAACTGCTGGATTTTATAAACTGGTTCATCAATGCACAGATGGTTCACTAGAATAAAATATCTACTTTACATCTGTGGTAATGATCTGAAGAAATTATTTTCTTCTTTAACAAGAGGAACTGGTTATGGTGTGCAGTAGTTTTCTCTTTTGCTCCATCTTCCATTTCACCACACCCTAACAACACTTGGCTGCTTGATTTTATTACCATTCCTAACAATTCTATTCCCATCCCAAAAGCAGCATGTTCACCTCAAACTTCCAAATAGAGTACTGTTAATTTATTTGGTTTTCTGTGAAATGGCACATCCCCTTTAGCTACACAGGACAACAGTACGGATGAGAACAGTTGACAGCTTAGAGCCCAACTAGCCAAAGTAGCAGTCTGGGAGAGTTTAATGGATGAAGAAGAGAAAACTGCATTTTTCCAGCTTTCAGGATTCAAACTCTGCTCATCAGCAGTTAAACCTTTGTGACAAAGCAGAACATGATGCCTTCCTATGAATCTTAATGGATTGCATTTGCTCCACAGCAGTGTTTATAGTGAGCATGATTTTATACATGATTTGTTAATTAAGCAAATTAGTGTTAACAGCTTTCTCAAAACCCGATTACCTTTATATCAATTGACTTTTTACAAATTAACATGATTAATTTAAAAAGCATGAAAAATGAGAAACAAGACTAAGAATATAAGGATGAAGCTTGAGGTCACTATTTCTGGATGTGGAAACAGTTTCTTATATGAAATTTTCATTGACATTACACGACAAAAGAAAAAAGTACTAAGAGAGAGAAAAATACTGTTGACCATGTCAACTTACACTCAGCTGTCCGTTGGCTTTAAAATGACATGAAAAAATTCACTGAGAAGTCAGTCCTGACTGAGAGGCAAGATTTAAGGGCTCCTACCAAGAAGTTAAAAAACCACAAAACAAAATGAGCACCAGCACCAAAAATTCCACACATAAACAGTGATTATCAATTCTAATGTTAAAGCAAAATTTGGCTGGTGAAACCCAGAGCATCCTGATCTGGCTTGGAGCTTGGCCCTGCTTTGAGCAGAGCAGGAGGACCAGATGATTTCCATAGGTCCCTTGTAACCTATTGTGTGAATCTAAGTATATTTTTTCTCAGAGGTGAGGGCTAACCTTGGGAATGTGCATATAAAGGGAAATGGGATTCTTTTCCACTACTTCAGTACAGTGAGGGAGGATTCAGTCCTCAGGCAGCAAAGGGGAGCAAGCCAAGCTTCTGTGCTTTCAGCTGGAGGAAAGGAAGGAAAGAATGGGGGTGTTTTGCCTGATAACACTGCATTTGTAGAGCAGGAGACAGAGACCTTTCTATGTCAGCTGCTGAACACATTCATGCTGGGAGAAGAGCTCTGCCTTGAAGAGTTTACAATTTAAGTATGAACCAGAAATGACAGGAGCAATATCTGTATCATTCAGGTAACTAAAGTGAATTAACTTCAGGTTAACCAGCAAGTCAAGAGAACTGAGTTTAGTTGTCAAAATCTATGTCCATCATTCGAAACATGAGACCATTTTTCCACTTCAAGTTTCATCAATCAAGTGTGTAAGTAATACCAGAAAAAATGTAGTTCCTCTGTACTTTTTCAGTACATTTCAGTTTTCCTTTTGACCTTGTGTTCATTCAGTTTTCCACATCATTTTGTATAATTATTCAGACAACATCCTGTTCTTATCTCAGGAATTTATAGAGGAGGGAAAAACACGTATATAATAGAAAATATATCCTTGTTAAAAATTTTCTTGGGAACTCTGGAACCAGAACAGATCCTGAAATTGCTTTTAACTTTGACTTTTCACGGGCAATGTGTCTCTATGCATATGTAGAAAGAACTGTAGCATTTCAGTCTGCTCTGTGTGTTTATTTCCCATTTTATTTTTAGTGTATATTAGAGACCAGCTATGGTATTAAGATTCAGCAGTTCTGTATGCATTTGCTGACCCACTTTCCCTTACAATAGAAATGTCTGACAGCTGAAGCTTTTCTATATCTTTAAAAAGTCAAAGAGTTAATGTCTGATTGGATATTGCACATGTTATGAACACCTATAAGACCTTCTACTTTCAGATTGCAGAGGCAAGTGTTAACCTTTTAACAGCAGGTCAGTCCCATTTGGACATCTTTTTAGCAAAGAATTTAACACAATGTTGCTAACAAGTAGTCCAGTCCTCTTTGGGTCTACTAACGACAATAGAATATTAAACAAATGAATAAATGAAATACAAGTGTTCCTGACTTTACCAATCTCAGCTACAGATGGCTTTAACTCCCCTTCCTATTCCTAGATGCCTTCATTATGGTAGTACTCATGATTCTGTCTTTATCTGAATTAAAACGTGGAGTAAAAGCCACCCAGTCACATTTGTTCTCATATTCTTATTTTCACCTTTTTCTTTCCTTCTCTCAGAAGTGCATTAACAGTTTGCACTCCCAGTTCCTGCAAAGGTCTTGATATCTTTAGTCATGCCTAACAAGAGTCTTATGATTCATCTTGTACGTGGTCAAGATTTTGTCCTTTTTCTTGGAGCACCTATTCTTTTGTGTAGTGACTATGGACCATGCCCACAATGAGGTCCTAAGTTTCAATACCAACAAAAATAGTGGTCACACTTAGAACCAATCCTGTGAGCAGTATCTCGGTAATTTTTGTGGTTGGTTGTATCTCTTCAGATCAGTGAAAATTCAGCTCTCAATGAGCTAAGGCAGGGGCTTCGTTATTGTTGGATGTTTATAAGTTCTTGACACCAAGTATGATCCGCAACAGAAAGGTCCTTCATATCAATATTCATACAGCTACATGAAGAAAAACTTTCATCATATAAAGGAAAGCTATTTTACCATAGAGCTGACAATGTGAACTGAGGTGTTTCATTGTCATACAGTAATGCAGAGAAGTGAAAATGACCCCTAAAGTATTTCAAGTACCTCTTCATTTATTAAAAAGCTAATAATCTGACAGGTCAATGTGTATTGGGTTAAAGAGAAGGTATCTTGACTTTGAATTACTGTGGAAGTAGAAGAATGAAGGCGGGATATTAATTTTATTTTATTTTTTCATTGTTTACTTTAGAAGGCTTCATCATTTGTTCAAACATCTATTCAAACCTCCATCCCACCATATAATACCTGAGCAAAGCTTCTACTGGGAAGTATCCAGGCTATGGCAGCTTCTACTGAGATACCCCTCACAGTTATGGTTCTAGTAAACCATAACCGTGTAAGAGCAGTAAATTTTCATTTAAGGGTCTGTGGGTCAAATCCTGTAAAGACAAGCACAAGCAGAATAATCAAATTAGTATCTAAGGTGAGGCTGAAGGAAAAAACAATACAGCAGATCCTGTGGCCTGCAATGCAACTAGAAGGGTTTCAAATTTCCTGTGAAGTAGTTCTTTTAAAACAAAGCAATGCAGTGCAAGGAGCATTGATACAATCTGATTCAAATAGAAATATAAAATAGAAGAAAAACAGACATAATACAGCCGAAAAAGACCTTTAGTTGTTCTAAATTCTGTTATCTAATTTTAAATGCCAGTAAGTTTGTTGTCTTCCTAAGGACTCCTGTGGTATAGGGCTAATGATCACTTTCTGATGGAAACCTGTTGTTTTCAAGCAATGTCCGGCTCACCACCATTGTCATTTTTGTCTGACAGTGTGGTTGAAACACACCACTGCACTTCCTCCTTGTGTATTCCCAACCAGAGAAGTGTTTTCTTAGCATTAATCCCTCTGTAACCTGAAGAAGTGGAGAGAATCAGCTCACACTGAGCACTGTGCTACTGCAAGGTGATTGAGTCCAGGATCTAACCCATCTCATTTAAAGCAACATCCAGTGTATTCACACAACTGCAGACTGCAGAATAGGCTTATCCTGAGTAAAGCCCTAGGAAAGATTTAAAGATTTTCTTCATATCTTGTGTCTTGGGAGTTATAAAATGAAAAGAAAAAAGGGGGATCCAGGGGGAAAACGTGTTTCTGGGAATTGCAGCCAGCAGTGTGTCAGTGAAGTTTTATTTTGTTATTCATATCTCTTCATTTCAAATTGTAAATCATGCTCTGAGGCAACAGGCCTTGAAAGGACTTGGCTATAGTACTTGCTTCTTTTCCCTTCATTGATGAAACAGCCCCTCCAGTTTAAATATGAACTACTGATCATGTCAATCCAGGCAGATCAAAAGGACACTAGAACTAAAATACACTGATGCCTCCTGCCAGATTTTAATGGCATTAGCTGTAGCAAAATGATCTTCCAGAAAAGCCATCACCGCATGTGACCACAGCAGAGTGAGCCCAGATTTTCAGCAGTGTAGCTGAAAGCAGTTTGTCCTACTATGGGTATCACCCACATCTGCCAAAATCCTAGTCATGTAGATGTCTCCTGGGTTGAATAGGTCCCCAGGAGGATTTTTTTTTGTTTCTAATTGCCCACTTGATTTTACAGAGAACATGGTTCATGAATCCTACTAGGCACTTGTGACCATTTCTATGTATCTCAATACTTTAAAACATATTTCTTCTCAGTCTCGCTAGAGTTCAAGAGCTAGAGTTCCCTTTTTTTCCCCATTTCTCTCCCATCTCAAAGACTCAGGGAATTAAGGTAGGAAGTCCTTCTTGGCAAGTTATTGTTGCTTTTGTTGTTAACAATTTACATAAGTGCCTGCAGGGTTTCCAGGAGAATTAGAGGAAGGGGGATTTCTGTGAGCCCCAGCAGAAAAGTGTAGATGTTTGTTCCAAGATTACCTTTTGGTCTTCAGTCTCATATTAAGGAAAACATGTAGTGGTCTTGACACATAGATTTAAGAGCTTGGCTCAACAGCCTTCCAAACACGGACTGCCAATAGCTTTATTGTGCTGCAGAGGTAAATATAACAGGGTCACTTTCTCTACTTTTCATAATGTTTTGACTATTCCTTGGTGGCAGTAAGGAGATTTGGGTTCCGTGTTAGAGGTTATGAAAGATATCCTTTGTCACCATGGAAAGCTATTTAGGACACATTTTTAAAGTTCTAATTTTTTTAGGCGCCTTCTTCCATTGCAGAAGATGAATCCAACAAAATGAGTCTGGAAAAAGGGAACAAAATTATCAAACTATTTTGAAGGGCTTGACCTTAATCTTCCTGCTCTATAGTTTTTCCAAATATGATATTTCAGTTTTCCCCAGATCTGGTCTGCAAATAATATAACTGGCATTCAGAAGGAAGTTAGGCCATAGATGAAACTATAAATCTGTGTTTGGAAACACCAAGACTGGAGGACATCTCACTATTTTGGTTTTGCTGTAATATTTTTGGTCTTACTGCTAATGCATTTCCGTCTACTGAGTTCTAAATTATTTCACCAACATCCTGTGCAATATTTTAGGGGGGGGAAAACTTTTCAGCCACATTGATGAATAAACACTCTTATAAAATGGAACTGAATCAAATATCAGAGATAATCAGCAGGAATATTTTGTCTTGAGACTTAGCCAGGACTACAAGAGAGGAAGCACGGTCAACAGTGGCCCCCCTTTCCTTCTACCCTAAATCCTGACCTTTCTTTTATGTGCAAAGCTTTATGGTTCAGATTAATTTATCTGACTTTAGACACTTATTTTTAAAAAGGTGTTATTTAAAATTAATTGAATCACAGTCAGGGCATATCCTCATTGACTACACAACTTACTTCAGGCATCTGGATTTCACACTTAGTTGCCTCATTTAAGTGTTTAAAGCTGGATGAGACTGATTCCACCTGAACAGAACATTCTCAGGACATTTTCACTGGGGTACTTGTGTATGTTCTGTGTTGAACTCCCTATGAGAGGATATGATGGACATCATGTATCCTGAATTAATGAAAAAAGGTCTAAACATTGCTCTTCAATTCATATAATTATTTTAATGTGGAATTAGCAAATGAACAACAGGTTGATCCAGAATACTTTGTTGTTTAAAAGCAGTAATACTGGAAGCAGTTTGAACATGTCAAATGCAAACACCTTATGAATATTCCATTTTGTGTCGTCTTCTACCTGATTATTTTCAGTGAATCTGCCTTCTGACAAAAAAATATTTGTTCTACACAGCATTTCAAAGTGAGCCAGGAAAGAAAAAGAGATACTGTAATTGACTTTTATTGTCATTGTCAGTGGAAAAAACAGATATCACTATAAAGACTTCAAAGAATTTATGGGAAAAAAAATTCCACCAGCTGTCAACTGTCAGTGATATGTCAACAGGAACTCTGTTTTACTTCAGAGTATGCTTTGGCTTGCTGCAGGAAAGTTAATATTTTAAAATACTTTAGATTTTCAATAACCCAAACTACAGAGTTTGGCAAGCTACTTAGGGGGCAAAACCAAACCAGTGTAGTGGGTTGTTGTTGGTTTATTTTCTTTTTTTTTGACTTATGAAAGCCCATTTTAAATTATAGTGAGGCAGTACCCCAGAAAGCATCCTCTGTCAGACCTGTGCTGGCCTTGTGCTGTCCTAGGGTAGAGGTTTCTATGAAGGGCTTTTGAAACACAAAATACTTGTGTGACAGTTTTATATATACAGTGTATATTTAAAAAAAAAAAAATCAGTAATATACTGCTGACGAGACCAGAAAGGAAGAGATCTAAAGACAAAGAATGCTAAGTGATCATAAATATCTTCTAATAGCAAATATGTAGAAAACATGATTCTCCAGTGCAAGCAAAATCAAACTTGAAGTTATTTTATTAACTTTTCTTATTTTTGGATGGAAAAGTTTTTTCTTTGTTACTAATTTTAATAATTTCATTCACTTGACCTGCAGGGTGACTCCCCCACCAGCCCCCCTTAATCTCATTCCATTTCAGTGACCCTAGTGTTAGTACATGATCATCTCCAGGGGAAATAGAGATGAATAAAGGAAATGAACAATAGTATAATTTCAGAAATAACTATGAGGTACTAGCTTTAAACCACCACAGATGATTACATCTTTGCACCCTGGGATGGAATTTACTTCCATTGATATTTCCTGATCTGAAAAAGGATACATTTTTGGCCTTGACTGTTTTTACATTTCTTTGTGGACCGATTTAATCTGCAATCAAGATGTTAATGTAATATTTTTGGTCTCCTGTTCTAGGTAATTTTCTTATCTATTTTTAACGGGATTACCATAGAATATGGCATGTTTTACATCTGAATATGAAATTTCAACTGTGTATTGAGCTGCACTAGCAAAAGCTCAGCCAGCAGGCAAAGGTGAAAGATTGATCCCCTCTATTCAGTGCTTGCTCAACCACATCTCCAGGATAATGTCCAGTTTGGGTCTTCCCATTATAGGAAAGATGCTGATTAACTGGAGGGACTTCAGAGGTGAATCACCAGGATGGGTGAGTGCCTGGATATGCTAGAAGAGGTTTTTTTTCAGCCTGGAGAGGAAAAAACCAAGGGTAGTGTCTTCTATTGTCCTCATCTTCTCCAGAATCAGCCATTAGGGAGTTAAATCAGACTATTCTCAAATTGCCAGGCTTTGAGAGGATACAAGCTACAGCAAGTTAAACTGTGTTGGATACGAAGGAAAAAAAATCATGATGGTGGTTCAACCCGGTGTCAGGATGACCAGAGAAGCTGTAGAGTCTCCATCCTTAAAAAATATAAAAAAAAAAAAAAAAAATTAAAAATTAATTTGAATGTTTCCAAAAACCAAAAGAAAGGAGGATTGCAGTAATTTTGCCTCACTACACAAGAGATTAGAGAAAGACTTTCAGCAAAGAATCTGAGGGGAAAAAAATGTTAAATTTTATTCTAGAATTTTAACACGATTTTTCCTTGTCCCTAATAACAATGCTGATATCTGGTATATCTGCTGCAATGTGTCCTAACACATTTCCACTCCAAACTTAGAGCTCTAACTTTTCATGCTACATATAGATGACACCTAGACCAGAGTTTAAATCTTTTTTTTTCTTCTCAGGAAAGACAAGGAATAACAGATGGTTCCAATTAAAAAACAGCAGGAGAATTTATTTTTTTTTAACCGAGCAATCTGGGTCATGAGCAAATACAGTTTTTTCTTCTTGCTTTATCTTGAAATTGCAAAGAATTTTGAAAAAAGTCATAACTGGAGATCTGTAAGATAAGAAATGTAATTAAGCCTAGTAGGAGTCAAGCTGCTTCAAAATACCTTTAAGCAGATGGAAGAATGGAAGGATACCTTAGGCCATCCCTGATACCCTTTGGAAAACTGAGGAATTCTACTCATTCCTCAGTGACTGCTGTATTCCATTGTTATCCCCAATGGTTTGGATAACCTGATATTAAATGCAACTATTCTGAAATTTGTCTATATAGGTTGTCCAATATAAAGACTTGGGAGAAACTACTGATTTTCTGCTCCTAAGCAGAACACAAGGCTCGTCAGTACACCTCACAAAGTGCAAACACACCAAAATCAGTGTTGCTTTCCCAGTCCCCAAAGTGCTCACTGAGTAAGATTTGTTTTATTACTCAGTGTAACACTCTCTCAAAGGAGTGTCATCATGGTTTCAAAGGATTCCCGTGCTTTTGCTGAAGTCATCTCAGTATGAAAGGGGCAGAAATCAGTGGCAAGAGGCCTGGGTTCAAATATGATTTTTGATGCAATTCCTTGTATCGGCTATTGAATATTCAGGACACCTGGGCTAAGGTAGCACCTATTTCTTCAATCAAGGGGCAGTATTGGTTTGTACAGATGACAGGAATGGCTTTCTGCTATCACATAAGAAAACTGCTTTTTAACTCCAAAGTGCTAAGAATTGTGTCTTGGTATCCAAGATGCCAGGCTTGCAGCTGGGGTCAAGCCAGAATAGCAATCAATCCCATGTATAAAGCATTTACTACGTTCTACTCTTAATGAGAAACAATCCATTTAATACTGGAAAATAAATACATAGATAAAAGTAGTTATTTAAATATGAATAGCACCAGCAATTTAAAAATGGTGCTGTATGTAATTAATGTTTAGCAACTAATAAATTTCTTTACCAGTAATTAAACACTAATTAAATAATTTCCTCAGGAATGTGTTTACTAATGGTATTTCTGGATATTCATTTTCCTTTTAAATGTTTCATAACTGTTGTTGAGTAATTAATGTTCACTAATTAATTTTGAAGTAAGAGTCCTGACCCTTCCAGCAGTCTAGGAATGGAATTCCCTTAGCTGATGTGTGTTCATTTAAAGCTATTCATAGTAAGACCAAAATATAGTACAGCTTAGAGGGGACAAAATACCAGCCCCTTGTGATTCTGAATCCTCTGGATTCTCGATGAGGTGTGAGTTCCCAGAGGCAGGGTTGCAAGGATTTGGGTGCTGGATCTGTGCTTGTGCTGTAAGGGAGTTGGGGCTGAGCTGCTGCTCCAGTGTGGCATCCATCCAGGTGCCTTTAAGTCATTGCAGTTCACAGGGTAAATGAAGTGGCTGAAAGATTTCAGTGTTTCTGAGTAGAATTTGTTCATGTTGTCCAAGCTCAGTGGAAGCCTCTCTCTCTCTCCTCCCTGGATGGTTGTGGAGTGGAAGCTCCCCTGAAGCTGGGGGCTGTCAGTGCAAAGGAGCTCTCCTGGCACCTGCAGCTGCAGACAGATCCTGGTGCAAAGGTGAGGGCTCTCAGGCAGCCTTGGAGCGTGGATGCACAGGCTTTGCAGTGTCCAGCAGCAGCATATTTAAAAGGTACCTCTGCTTTGTGAAACACCATGGATGGAGAGTCAGTGTATGTGGTACACTGGCCTCACTTCCTAAAACCACTGCAAGGTTCACTCACCTACACATTGCCATAAGGTTTGGTAAAATCAAGCTGCTTCCAATTAATTATTTCAGAGTTAAAGTATTTTTAAAAGAAAAAGTATTTTGAAAAGTATTTTGAAAGGACAAGCTGAAGCTCCAATTTCTCAGGGTCAAATCTCATTTCCATTAACAGTGGCCTTAGAAGGGTCAAAAAGCTCTGTCTGAGTCGGTCAATATTACAAGAACACAAGTAGCAAAATGAATGAGTTACAGCTGCTTGAATGCACATGACCTGTCTGTGCTCAGTGGTAATTGACTTCAGAGTGACAATTTCTGGGCATTAAGTCAGAGCATGTTCTTAGCCCATGGATGTTCTCAGTGGCAGAGCTTTCTCTTTAAAGTGCATCTTTTCAATCCATGCATATCTGGAGCAGTCAGGAACTAATGAGCTACTGAAACCATCATAAATCTTGAAGAAATAGTAAGAAAATATAGAATAATTATGCCTTCCTACCATTCAATTGAAATACATGGTTTGGCTTCATTATGGCCCCATGATATTCACAGGCAAAATAAGGGAAGGAAATAATCTAAGCCTAGTTAGAAAGGCAGGCACAATTCTGCTTTTATTCATGCTGGGGTAAATCTGGAGCCACTCATGTACAGCCTGAAGGTGGCCTTTATTTTTAATTGCTGTATTTTAGTGCTATTTATTCAGCACAAAAAGGGAAGGCGTCAACCTGGGAAGCAGAGGTGGTGATATGTGCAAGCTAATACTATACTGTGAAAATTGTGTCTTTATAAGAGTAAAGAAAATACTAATGACTTAGTTGGAAAAATAATTAAAGGATATTGGTGACATTTTTGTCAATTGCAAACATATATTTTCTTGCTCTCAGTTTATGAAACAATGACTAATTTCAGCAATTAATTGCTGTGATGGAGAACTGTGTATTTGAAGTTGACATACCCTTTAATTTTACATTATGCTTCATGAATCCAGTAATTTTAAACGAGTATCATTTAATTCTGAGGACAATGGATGAAATAAAGGAGACTTGGGAAGTTATGATGCAATATAGAGGAGTTTCTTCCCCTTCAGTCAAGCCTATATTATTATTTTCTTCTTTTTTTAAATAATATCTTATTCCTCAAAAGTCACTGTGAGGCCATTCTTACAGAAGGCTGCAAAATGCTCAAATTACCAGTTGGGAAGTGCAGCTCTGCTTTGTGATCCTGCCTTAGCTCTGAGTCATCTGTGGGTGACTGCAGCAGGCTGTGGATGTTGGCTGTGCCACTGCAGGGAGGGGGAGGCAGCTTTGTCACAGCAGAGCCGCTTCTCCCCCAGAGCCTCCTCTGGCATTCCCAGGGCACGACAGGGGAGTCCTCTCAGTCCTACACAGGGGGAACACTCAGAAATGGAGGAGTGTAGCATAAATAAGGTGCCAGCAGCACCTTTGCTGGGGGAACAAGACCAGGATGTTACTCTACCACAGGCAAACAGAACAGCAAAAACTCATCAGGTGAGGCAGGCAGAGGGCAGGCACAGAAATGGAAATGAAAGGATAGATCAAGGGCCAGCAAAGGCTAGCAACAAGGATTAAAAATACAGGTTTCCCGAGTCTTAGGTAAACCTAAGATTATCAGTTTATCTAGCCCTCCTCTAATTTGACCCCAGTGGGATTCTGTGTGGGAACAAGGACAGAAGCAGGAAAAGAAAGCAGCAGCTGGTGATCAGAGAAATGCTTAATTTTCTTCGTGCCGTTTATGCAAGACTGTGCAGCCAGCACTGAAAATCCCATGACAGGTTTGCCCAGTAAAGTAACACAATGACAATTTTTTTCAAACTGTGGGTATCTTTCAAGTAGCTCCTCCTTCCCAAAATCCAGAGATGAATTGTGGATATCCATGAAAGTCATGTAGGAGTGACTAGTAAAAGTGAAGGAGCTTTTATGCATTCAGATGAAGAACTGCACAATCCAGAGCTGAGATCTTGCTGCTTGCTGCTGGAGTTAGGCTGTTACCATAAGTGAGAGCAAAGTGTGTGCATTTCATGGGCTGCCCTGTGCTTTCCAGGTATGTTCATTTACTCCCTCAGGTGATTTATGTGTAAATGAGACCTAAAGCCATAAAGAGAGACTGGGTGGAGAGACTGCAAAGTGTTGGGAGCACCATATTCTGGAAGATCGTGCACTTTGAAGGAGTACTTTTTGTGAAATGTTATTTTGTCAGTGTTAGCCTGCCCTCTAGGTGCTAGATTTCTCTTTGAGATATATTGCACAGGTGGCATGAACAGGCTGGATCTCTGTGTGTGTGTGTTTCCAAGACACAGCATTTGTTTAAAATAAAATTCTGTACCCAGAATTGGTCATGCACAACCAAGCTGCTTTATGCTGTGCGCCTTGTCACTTGAGGAAGTGTCAGAGTAAGTGTTTTCCAGGCAGCCTGAGGAGTACGGGGAACTTGCAGCAAGAATAAAATCATGGTAGTAGTAAAAATAAAAATAATAACAGTTAGTAGTGAAACAATATGACGCACAAACAAAATTAACTTCCTGTACTTCCAAAATTATGTATTTTTACCATCTTTACCTTTAAAAACCATAATTTTTCGTCTCCATCTGCTTCATGGATACATAAGATAAGATCAGTCTTTAAATTTGAGAACCAACAGAAGGTCAGTTGTCAAGGCAGATATCGAGCCAAGAGGTATAAAACTTGATGAGCCAAATATAATTTGGCACTATTATTTCAAAAAAACTTAAATTCTGCACATCGACTAAATAAGATAAAGATTTCACTGAGCAGGGAGAGAACCACTTCTTGGTTCTTCCTATGTCATGATTAAAGTAAAGATTATGTGCTTGTATGATATTCCTCTTGTTCTTTAAAATTTTAATGGATTCAGATTCATGGGATTCCAGAGGTGGCTCGAGCTGATGATCAGTTAATCAAATTCATTAAACTATTGCTTTGGAGAAAGAAAGGATAAAGTGGAAGTTAATGACACCAAGAAATTTCCCTTGGATCTGTTCTCTGCTGTTGTACTTTGCTGCAATATCCACTTAGACGACTTGTGTCTCAGTTTCTCCATTTGTCTGAAATAAGCTGTAGTAGCACTGCCAAGTTTTTTGAATGGGTACATGAGCTTTGTTTGAAGTTCTACTGCTACTGCTTTTTAGATCCTGATGCTCTGCAGGGCTTCTCCTGTTTCGTACATGGATGTACTGCCCTGGTAGAGAAGGAGGAAGACAAACCCATTCTGCTGTGGCCAGGTCTGCTCTGAGCCCAGCTTCCCCTGCATCCAAATTGGGTTGATCAGCTTGCTGATATTTATGTTTAGGAACAAAACTGGAGAATAAGGATGAAGTTAATGAGGACAGAAAGTACTGAGGGATGAAAACCGCAATACAACTTTGCCTCTCATGGGAGGGGATGTTACACAGAGGGCACTGTGCTGTTGATGTATGTGCATAAGGAAAACAGTGAAGAAAAACAGAATCAAGCAATCTGGGTAAGAAATGGGGTAAATTGAAATGCCTTTGCTGTCACAGACTGTACTGCAACTCCTAACTTTTAAATGTCTCCTTTGACCTTGAACTTTGCATGCATGTTTTCTGGTATAGTAGAGAATCTTAGTTCTGTAGTAGAGGGAAAGAAAAGAAATCTTAGCTGATTACTATTTGTTACCAAACACTAGCAGAGATTTTCCAGCGTTTGAAAGCTGGGCACTGCATCTATCTGAAGCACATTTAATGCCACAGCCTCTGGTTTATTAGTGGATGAACACTTCTGGCTTCTGTGAGGCCTTTCTTGCTGGAGAAATGTCATCATCATGTTTCAGCATAGTCTGTTGCTTGGTAATTAGACTGTTTTTCTGTCAGGGAAGACATGTGAATTTGAATCCTTGTTAGAAAAGGAGCTGATTAGATGTAGCTCTTATTTTTTACAATTCTTATTCTGCATAAGTGGGTGAATTTAGGAGAAATCACTAAAATGTGGAAGGTAACAATGCTGGCTTATCTGGCAAAGTTTTATACAGAGCTCAATATGTGTCCTGGGTGTATTCATCAGATGTGCAGCTTTGGCAGGGGAACCATGTCTGATGTTCCTGAGGATCTGGGCTTTTGGGTCATACTCTGTTATCATGAAGACAATCCTGTTCAAGCTCAGCAGTAGAAATCTGAACGCCCAAGAGCTCTAAAATTGATCACTGTGTAGTCCACAGATGACTGGAGGGAGAAGTTGTAGCTGAAATCAGGGATCAAGGGCTATGGTTCTGGAGGTGGAAGCTCATGTTCCAGTGTGCTGAAGTACATTCACAGATCCAGCCATCAGCCTTTATCATGAAAGTGTATCAAAGCAACAGCGTGAGAATCATACCTTCTCAAGTTATTTAAATATATTAGTTCAGGTTTCAGGAGAGTGCTTTTCCTATCAGCTGTCAAACTTTCTGGGAATATTCAATCTGACTTTTAATCAGAGGCTTTTTGTGAGTAACAGGCCCTTACAAACCAAGTGCTAATTATCTGAGGGATGAATGAGGCCTAACAGAGTGATAAATGGATATGTCTGTCAGTGATACTCCAGTACATGTCAGCTTGAAGTTCATCAGATTCCCTGCTTTTTGTATTCGCTGGTACTGCTGAATTATAGTCTCCTTAGGTGCACTTGTTGGACTTGCATTGGGTTTGACACTGTCACTATGAGATCTTCGTATTTTAAATGATGCTTTAGGCTTAAAAGTAGAAACATGTCAGCACAAGTCTTCACAGCTTGGCAGGCAGCTCTGGATTCCCTTTGTCAGTCAGGTCTTGTGAAGCACTCAGCTTTGAAAAAAGGTGTCTTCTCAGAGGAACACTGAGCTGAGCCCCAGGATCCTTATTCTGTGTCAGATTTCTGCACTGCAGTGTCTCATGAGTCATACAGGTGGTTGAGTGCCCACTGACGTGAAGCACAATGGGCTTTGTGCAACATCAAATTTCCATTTGCTGTGAGTAAAATACCATTAGATGTGCCATGTAATGATCACAGAGGTAATATTTTTCTAAATAAACTTGTTAATTTTGCCAAATTACAGTTTATCATTAAACAATACCAAGAGTCACTAGGATTTCCATTCCTCAGAGCTCAAGTTTCTTTTTTCCCCTCTTGGACGTTTTTTAACTGCAGTGAAATTTTAACAGTGTCTCTTGAGGTCCACAAGAATATGTAAAGTTCAGCTGCTCCCTGGTGTCCAATTCAAGAATCCCTAGAATAATTCTGTTTGGTAAGCAACACAGTAATTCTCATTCCCTAATTGCCCCTGTTCCCTCATCATATGTCTTGAAGGAAGAGTAATCCTTGATGAATAATAAATTTCCCTTCATGGAGTTTTACTGCATGGTTTAAGGTCCCTGTCAGAGAACTTGTTGATTATAAATCAAACACAATTTCTGTCAACACTTGAGGATCTTGAGTTAATGATAACCCGACTTTTTCAAAATCAAGCAGAAAGTTGGTAACAAAACTCTTTGCAAAAAGGAATTGGCTGTGTTGTTGATGTCTCCTGTAGCCTAAAACGATGTTGTTAGCTGTCCTCTTCTGAGATGAGAGAGCTTTTAGGCTGCTGATAATTTATGGACTCAGACACGATCAAGTATGCCATAATTTTCAGTCTTTAAAATAGCTATGTAGCTCTGACAGTTCCATGGGATATATACCCTTTACAAAACAAAGAAAACAATTTCACTTTGATCAATATTAATGCCATAGGAGGAGATTCTTCTTTCCAGAAAATCAGCTTCCTCTGAGGTAAAAAAAGCTGCAAAAGACTTGTGATATTTTCATGCAGAAACATGAATTTTCCTGTTCTGGTAAATTAAGAAAATGTCATTGAAGTTGAAACTGTCATAGTTATGAAAGAATGCTTGGCTTCATACCTTGAGAAAGTAAGAAGTACACTTTTAGATTTAGTGGTAACTCAATAAATAATAGGTCTTGCTTTATCAGGGCTTAGATATGGAAACAAAGAGCAAGAAAATAATAACTAAAATATTTGAAACTCAAATATAGCTAAACAAAGCTATTTTTAGGAGAGAATGTGCCTCTGATATGGAAAACTGGGAGCTGATTGTGCAACTCTTAAAGCAACATGGCCATGATCCCATCTTGTTTATTTAAATTTGTGGGAAGATTGCTGTTTTATGTGGTGTGTACATGGATTATGACAGCAGATATATACACAGATTCATTCTATGTAAAATGTACTTTAAAAATTTAAACATTTTATAGTGATTAAAAAAGATATTCTTGGTCAGGTTGTAGCCCAATACCCAACATTCAGGAAAAAAATTAATCAAATCAACATTGTGTTTCTTAAATATATGCAATATAATTTCTGGTTAATATCAACAATAAATTGATGTCCATTTAGGAATATGGGAATCAGCAGCCCTCTTGAAGCAATTATAAAAACTCAGTACAGTTGAAGAAAGAGAGTCACCATTCTAATTTTATTTGCCTCTTACAGAACAAAATCTCGAAACTCTGAAAATTTCATTAAATGCTTATCATTTTTTCAGACATCTTTAACAAATTGTAGTGAAAGTTGTGAAATGAAAAAAGGCAATTAAAGCAAAATAATTTTAATTTCAGATGTTGCTTTTGATTGTTTCATGAGTGGTTGGCATGCATTTAGAAGCTTAAATATAAGCTTCTGCGAGCCTGCAGAGGTACAGGTTCTCCTTGTAACTCTGACCTGCAGACTGATTTATTCCTCCCCTTCTCTTTTTGGTGAGAGTTTGGGTTCATTCAAACAGAATAACTTCAAAGTGAATAAGCTCCATTTCCAGTGGTGCAGGTAGACTTCCACCATTTTCTGCTTGGTTAAATTACATTGCCTTGGAGTAACTGGCTAGAGAATAAGCTTGTACAACCACTTTACTACAAGTGGTATTTTAGTGATGAGAGTAAAACCATGGCTGGAGAAAGGACTATTCCAATTGTTCATGTAAGGGCAGTGTCACCAGTTTTGATGAGCTGTGTACCTCAAGCCATTTTTTTTCACTTAACATTTATCTCTTCAGGACAGTACTGAGACTGAATTGCACTGACACGAGCTGGATAGAAACCAATTGCTGAGCTAGAACTCTGCTTTGTAGCATGTAAGACACTGGAGGGGAGGGTGGCAGGGGGGAAAGTTAGAACCTGGGGATCTAAATAATGTGAATGTGCTCACTTAAAGAGAAAACTTTATTTTGATGAGAGAATATTTTTTTCAGTAAATGTTAATATATATGGCCCGTTGAGTGATTATAAAATACTGAGTTTACTAAGTCTTCCAAACTAACATGCCTTTAGATCCTTTGACCCTCCTATCTCATGCCCAAGGAAATTAGCTTATTTTGCTTCAACTCCTGTTGAATTCTTGGTTTACTTCAGATCTGCTCACAGTTCTTCACTCCTCACATCTCCCACATTTAAACAGCCACACCATCAGCAATAGGCAGTGGGAGGAGATTTCATACAGGCTGGGAAATATTTTCAGCCCCACTAAAACAAGTCCCATGTAGCCATTCAGCCTCATCTCCTGGGCTTTCAAAGAACACCTCAGCAGATTTTTACCCACACATTCACTAATCTCCAAAGGCTCCCTTTTGCTGCAAAATTCCCTGCTCTGCCTTGCCTTGGCATAGCTCTGCCTCATGGCATATCCTGTTCCTTTTAGGAGAGATCCAGCTGCAAATTACCCTGACACCTGGGAGTTCTCTGCTGGGGCCTCATTAGTGCAGCTACAGCAATGCCAGCAAAATCCACCGACCTCACACACAGGATATACTTAGATTGTATCATCATTCAAGACAGGCTGCACCCATCTACATTCCTTCATGGTGGAATTATTTTTTTCAAGAGTGCCACAGCCAGAATTGTTGGGAGTGTGAGCCTGCTAAAGCACAGCACCTATTTAAAGGCCATTTGCAAGTGCTCAGCATCATAAATCAGAGAGCATGGCTCTCATGGGAGCCAGCTCTTGGCTTTGTAGCTTGTTCAGAAAACATTTTATCTAGGAGAGGGTGGGGTTTTCTTTCCTATGTTGCAACACATCTTTCTGTTTACAGGGCATTTCATACTGCAGAGAACTATACATTAGAAATTAATGAAGACTGAGTTAAAATTACCAAAATAGCACTTCATATTTATAAATACTTATGTTCATTATGAGTGTGTTATTTGTACAGTCTCCTCCAGCTGAGGGAATATGGATATTTCTAAACTTTTTTTTCTCATGGGGATTGCTGGTTTTAAGTTTTTTGCCACCTTCTTCTCTCCTAGAAGAAGTTCTTTCCTTGTTTTTAAGCAAGTCCATGCTTTATGGGTGTAAGGATAAGGCTCATGGGCTCCTTGTATGATCTATGAGAACAAGGACCTAGAGACAGCTTGAAGGGAAGAGACAGGGCTAAAAGGTAAGGGTCAACCAGCAGGTGGATCAGCAGTTGTGGGACTAAAGTAGCTCAGAGTCATGGAGGTGAAGGACCAGTTAAATGGAAAGATTTTGTAAAGCCTACTTTTTCCAATGACTAATCATGACAATGGTCAGATTCCTTTCCCAGCTGCAAGGACAGAGCACCAAATGCATTCTCATAAACTTATTTATATTTAATAATTTGAGACTTGAATTTAGCTAACAGGATAGAGAACTGGAGCAAGTAATTAGAATAAATATCCCAAGAGCCAAACACCAGACCTGGCATCTGCCCCTCTCCGCTGACTGTGCATTGATGCCCTCTGTGAATTGCTCCTCATAAAAAAACCCAGAGTTTTGTTCTGATTTTACCCAGTTTTCTTACTGAATGACAGATGTCTTTTCTCCATCATACTTTTAGGAAGAGGGCTTAGATTTGTATTTTTCATTCTCCAGAAGAAAAAATTAGTCCAATGCTGGTTAAGAAAAATTTTTACCCAAGGTTGTGCTTCATAGAACAGTGACTGCTTTGAGATCTGTGGGACCTTGCTACTTTTCAAATGAAGCAAATTCTAATTATTTCTGGAAATTTAAAGAGCTATGTTCAATGCATTTCAGGCTTGTACATAACAATTTTATGGTACATAGGTAAAAATCTCCAATGAAAATGAAAGTTTTCTCATAAGTGAGCATGTCTGTCACTGTGCTGCTCAGTCCCTGAGCACTGGCCACAAGGAGCAAACAAAGAGCTCCTGAGATTGTGTTTGATCTCCAGAATGAACTGGAGCAATTTGAACACTGTCCTGAATTAAGCATTGTCAGCAGCTCTACACATTGTGGCTAACACCATCCAGCTCACTGGTCCTCAATCCCTTTTTGTAGTCAAAGACAGCAGCTGTGAATCAGCTGTTGAGAAAGCTGTCCTAATCCACAGACATGCATCACGGAAAGAATTTTCACTAGGAGAACAAAAACATATTGTAGTCTTCAGTTAAGTGTAAAAAGTGTTGCAGGAAAAATAAAACTGAGGTTTAACTTCCAAAGCCAGAAAAAGATGTTTCTTCATTTTCTCTTCTGTTTCCCACGAAGGTGATCTGCTTAATTCTGAAGAGCCATAAGACAGTTGTCAGTCATTAAAAATAACAATACTTAGAGAAAATAAACCAGAACACAAACCTGATTATTCCCCTAAAATTTTCTTAAATGTTTTCCTTTTTTGGTTTTTTCCCTCCTCCATGTCGTACAAATGGAGACATGGGTATTTATAGTACAAAGTAAAAATATATATTTTCATATATGAAAGAATTCAAACATCTGAACCAACTTTAGTTTTTAAACTCTCATTTTGACAGCTTTGTGTTTCAGCTACGTTTTACTTCTAGTGTGGAAGTGTCAGGCATGCAAGAGAAAAGGAAAGCTTATCTCAAAAAAACCTTCTGTGGTATTTATTTGTCTTCTAAAACAGCAACATCCAAAATAAGTGCTTATAATAGTCTTGAGAACGTCCTACTTGACTCTACAGGTCAGAGCATATAACAACTTTCTGGGGTGAAATTCTTGAGAAGAGTGTAAGTAGTCATGTCAGGTCCAGTAATGTGTAGTTTTGAAGCATGAAAAAACTTCATTTGTGTAAAGTGTTAGTGGGTCAGTAAACTTGTCTTCCAAACAAACTAGAGGTTTTCTCACATCCTCCAGGCAGTTTGGAAAGATCCTCATATTCAGAGCAGTGATTTAAGCCAAAGTCTGGAGTAGCTATTGAAGGCAGTGATGTTTACCTGAACTTTTATTATTATGGTTTGACACAATTTTCTCTTTGGTTGCAGATATGTTTAAAAGGATAATTTAGCATGACCAAAGCTGGTGATGAGCTGTAGAAAATGCAAAGTTTCAGATCTTTGAAGATGCCTGCCTCCTGTGTTGCTGCTGTGATTCTTGGAACATGGGTTGTCCATGCTTTTGAATATCTGCTACCAGCAGATCATATGTTTGGAAAATGTGCAATACACAATTGTATCTCCCTAAAGAGGGACAAAAACCCCCAGAATTTGGCAACTTTTAAAAAAGTGCAACATATGAGGGATGGCATAACCCAAGTGAGGGGCTGTGAATAAAAACATGGAAAGTTGTGGGGTTTTATAATCCAATAATTTGTATTGTGCCCCATTAGACATCTGTTTTTGCTGGCTGCTTGGGATTTATAAAGATGGACATCTATTGACATGAGTATTACTCAGGCTGCACTTTTCATCATTAGAGCTATTAATGTAATGCTGGATGCTGATCACTCCAAACATTTGCAGCTTCAAAATTTGTGTGGTAGCCCAAAACAAATGCAGAAGAAAAATCCACAAAACTGGAGTTGTTTTGAAATTTCTGGAGTTGTTTTTTCAGTTTAAAACCTGAATTTTTAACTTCAGGAAGATATGTAGGCTGGAGAGACACTGTGATATTGTATGCATGGTTCTGTGAGAACAAAAATTAAATCCTCACTCAAGTGATTCAAAACACCACTTTAATTCAGTCTAAGGGAAAAGTGTCATTACTGCTGAGGCTGTTTCCTCAACCACGAGGGTTCGTGTCCTTTGGTTATTGCCAGAACATTCTGGGTCTCTCCAGTTTATTTACATTTTTGGTAAACAAAGGTGCAATTCAATTGCAAAGTGCCTCTGCTGACATGAAATGTCACTGGTTGGAAAGTTCTCTGTCTACCTCTGCTGTTATTGCTGCAGAGTCACTCCTGTCATTTTTGAGAACACCATGTAAAAAACTTCTCACCAGCACTTGGTGTTTCCCTGGTGCCTTGTCATTTCACAGCTGTGATTTTAACAGGTGAGAAATGCCCTTTGCATTCATGGCTACAGTGTAAAATATAAAATTAAGAGAGACACAGAACTGTCCAGCTGGCTGTCCAGAAAATTTGTTTTTAGAAGCAAAGATGGGATACTTTGTAGAACTGCACAACGTTTAAACATTTTCTTACTTTTCATGGTGCAAGTCATAGAAATTCCATTGGTTTGGTGCTTGTTCAATCTCATCCAATTTTATTCAGCAAGAACTACAAGGCCTTTCATTCCTTAACTTTTTTGTCTGGAGTATATGTAGCTTAATCTTTTATACCATTTTTTGGTTAGACATACTTCCTGAACTGCTATAAGTGAAATCTGCTTTTGGCTTAAATAACAGGTACAGTCACTAAAGAAATAAGGATAAAGCATAGTCTTAAAGCACAGTGTCAGACCTGCTAATTGCTTGGCTTCAAGGCATATTGATTGACAATATTACTGCTCTGATTTCCAAGTCAACATGATCCCGAGAGGAGTCTATCAGGGAGAGAACAGATTAACCAACAGCAAAGGCTGCAGCAAGGGCAGCCTCTTTTTTTTTAACCTTATGAAAGCTTTTTCAGACTGTATGAGGTGCCCTTGAGATCTTGTGAGAGAAGAAATTAAGATATATCCTAGATTCCTGCTATGTATCCACAGCACCAGGATGGGCTGATGGTCAAGGGTTAAAAACATCCACTGAGCTGCAGGGCAGAGGAGCTCAGACTCTCTGGGATGCAGGTTTTGGCTGCTTCTAGATTCCCTACAAGGGAAGTTATCCATAGGACTTCTTGGAAGAAGTCTGTCCACAAGGGCAGCCAAAAGGGAAAAGGAAAATTCAGGCTGGCTGTCTCATCACATACCTTAAAGTGGAAGACAGAGACCTGTCAGTGGGTGCCAGATTGAAAAGCAGAAAGAAAAAGAACAGCCCAGTTTCCCAAGCAGGCTGCGACAGGGAGGGAGGCAGGTGACATTTTTCATTTAAATGGCTGTTTTCATTGCAAATACCTGTTTCCATGGCTGCTTCATACACCTTTAAATTATTTTTCGACTACAGAACAGGCAGGAAAATGCTGTGTTTTCAATGACAGAAAATTAAGAAGAAAAAAATTATCAAAAAACCCATATTTCACCTTTGTTATTGCTGTTTTGAATCTTATGGCAAAAGTTAATATGTTCCAAATCAGTCTCATGGGTGATACTGCAGTTTGTGAGCCAAATGAACAGAGCTGGGTTGTCATGAAGCCAATGACTCTGCTGACTGCCCAGAAACTTCTCACTGGGTATCTGAGTCTCACAGCAGCCTAGTGGTGGAAAGAGGGTTACATCAACTTAGGGAAATGCTGGTACATTTCTCTTGTGGGCTGGAAGCAGGAAAAATGAAAGGATTTATACACAGGGTTTGAGACTGTCCAGCTTTTTAAAGCAAATTAGGCTGTGTTACTGCTGCAGAGCATGCACTCCATTCAGCTGGAGTGGAAATGCATCCTGATTGCCTGTGAAAAATGAAACTGCAGTGCCTGACCTTCACCTAAAGAAAGCAATCTCAGAAATCCATCCCCAGATCTGTGCCCTGGCTAATTTTTTTTACATCTGTGTGTCAGGATGCAGTGTTGAGGCAACCACAAAGCAGCAGTTTGACTCCAGGAATGCTAGAGAAGAAGTTAAGCACTAAGTTTTAAGAAAGCATGAGATTTCTGTGGATAATGCTGAGATTGACTAGTTGAGAATTTGGAATGTGCTTGTGTAGTTTATAGGCTGACACTTCTTTGGGACTCTGCTTCTTTCTAAAAGACACAGGAAATGTGGCAGCAGGAAGAACATGTAAATGGCTCCTTGGTGAGACAGCCCTTTAAAGAAGCAAATGCTCTGGTAGTCGAGTCACCTTCTTTCTACATCAGTTCTCGGCAATTACTGAGAGAAAACAGATTGTGTCAAGAAAGGAAGAGTAGAAAAGAGCATCTTGACATAGCAAAGGACACAGGCTGGAAAACAGAGGATGAGGCTTGAGAGAAAGAGGCCTGTTACTAACACCAGCAAGAAGTTTTCCTAGCATGTAAGGCATAATACTAAGGAATAATACTGCTCACTAGAGAATTAACCAGGGGAAAAATGCTTCTGGTGCAATCATCAGAATTATCTAAATGCTAGAGGATCCATGGTCTTATTCATTTGACAAACAAACTGCATTTGTTATGAAAATTGCCATGCAGCTTTATGCTTTGAAAAAGGATTTTTAATGCAGTGGTTTAGCCTAGCCAGCTTAAACAGAGGCCTAAAATATATGGCTGAGGCTCTATTCAGCAAGAACTCTTCTGTTTCCATATGGGTATTGGCCATGCTCTGTTTCTGTGACATCTCTGTCTTGGGACAGCAAAACAGATGTTTATTTTGCACTTTTTGATATGTCAGTTTTATCCCACCAGATTAATACAGAGAAAATTGAAATTTACCCTCGTAGATAACATGTGAGCCTTGCACTCAAACAGGATTGGTAAGAAACTCTTTGGAGGAGCAGATACTCCTGTCTTGCTCTATTCTTTGCTGTGACCATGGAATCAGACAAAGCAACTGGCACTGCTTCACTGCAGTCTTCTGTTTGCAAGTTTATTTCCACATCATCTGTCACACATCCATCCAGACCTGATGCATTTTGTTACAAATCCAGCCTTTGTAACTCTTCTAAAATCGTTCTTCTCTGTATGAAGGATAAGTATGGAATATACTTGCATTCTTTAGTGCTCTTAATGAATCTGACTCCAATCCCCATGATTTTACTTTGGAGACCTCACAGAGAGACTGAGCAAATTATACCTTTGATAAATGTCTTACAGGAATCTGAACAAATAATTCAGAAATCAAGGTACATTTTTGATCTCTGTTCAGCAATAACAAGTACACTGCAGGAATGAGAGCTTTGCAAGGCTCTGAGTGGGAGGATATACTCCAAAAACAGGTGTCTTTGAATGGTATCCTGCAACCTGTGGATCTGATTCTTCAGGCTTAAAGGCCTGATCTGGAGTCTCCTTTCTCTGAGCAGCAGAGGAAGGTCAAAGAAGAAGCTGTCTGTCACATCCTGCCTGACCAACAATCTGCAAGGTGTTCTGATAGCAGAACCATCGTGTCATCAGCTCTCCCATCTCTGGGACTGGAGAGCTCTGGTAACTGTTATGAACCATTCAGTGGGTCACTCTGGAAAAGAGAATCAAATCCCACAGTGATGCCTCTTGGGGTGAAAAGGGGAGGTGGACAAGAGCATGAATTATTTATTTTTATGGCCCTGTGCAGAAGCAGAAGTGTTTTAAAACAGTTTCTTGAGGTTTATTAGCTGCTTTGTACTTCTGGAACCTTTAAGAAGTTTTTGCACTGGATAAACCCTGAGTGCTCTGGGCACTACCACTATATGAAAGAATACAATAAATATTGCTGCTGCTATCACACACACACACACACACACACACATATATATATATATTTATGTGTATATATATGTATTCATGTACACATATATATATACATGCATGTTTACATAATGCAGAAATAAATAAAAACAGCAATAAATCCTGATGCATTTGTATCACACTATGCAGGCAAGGTGCATTGGTCACTCAGATGTTGTCTCACTCCTGAAATGCAGCCGCCTCCAGGAATGATCACAAATGTTGTCACACTGCAAAAAATTTGAGACAAGAAAGGTAAAAATACTAGCTACAACTGCCTCAGTCAGTGCATAAATGTATACTGTTGTAAGAAATTTATCCACTAGATTTTCTTGCTTAGAAAATTCAGGAGCATATCTGATTAAAAAAAAAAAGTTAAATCAGTGCATGATTATCCCTCTTTTCCCAATCAATACAATCACCCCAGCAGTGTAGCTTATTCAAAAGCACTCATCATATCTTCTTTGTGTGAAGAAAGACTCTTATCACCTCTTTGTGATTTTATAGTAGTGAGTATTTTTCTAATGCTGCTTCCACTGAGCTTTGGATCAGGGTCACAAATGTGGCCAGAGAAAAACAAGCATAATCTACTATGTGTTTGTGAAACTGGAAACTTTGAAAGCCACAGTGCTTATGTCTTACAGCTATAAAGTGGGCCTTCCTAATAAATCACAGGCCTGTGTTTGCAAGCTGTGGATAACAGATCCTTGCCTATGAACTTTCTCTTTCCCTTGGATAACTCACTTCTGCTTTCTTCAAAACACTCCATTTACATCCCTCTGAACCTAAAGGCTGTATTTCTCTCTCCTTCTCTGCTGTCAGGGGACTTCTCCTTCTTCTTTATCTTTCCTTTTTTCTGGGGCTCTGTGTTCATCTTTGTGTGACAGACATACCAATGTACAAAGTATCCACTGGCAGAGCGGGATAGGAATACATATGTGCTGTTAGTTAAACACACACCCAGCCCTACTGCCAAAACCAGATTTGCCATCCACCTACCCTGTTACATTTCAATTCGTGATAAACTACTTTTTTCTCAGCTCTTAGTCATTTTTGCATAGTCAGACATCACTGGTGCTTTAGTAAGAGCATCAGGTTTGTGTTGTGGATAGAAGCTGCCTGTAGTTTGAGCCTGTTTGTGCCTAATGTGAATTAAAAAAAATGCTTTTCATCTGACAACTTAACTGAGATTCTGTAAGCATTCCCACTCTTCCCTATCTTTTGTCTTGGCTGAGAGAAAGTCACTGAAGAGCAAACTCAGTGCCTTCCTGCAAACCTGCAGTGGGGTGCTGCTGGTGGAATTGAGAGAGCTCAATAAAGGTCCTGAGCAACCTGGTCTGTTCTCAGAGCTGGTCCCACTTGGTACAGGAGGTTGAACTACAGATCTCCTGACTTCCTCTTTATCCCAAGTGATCATCACATGGTCGTGTGTGTGATCCTGGTCTCATGGCTGTAGGATGCTGAGTGTCTGCACCAGTGTGGTTTTATCACTGCAGTATTCTTAGTCCAGGATAGAGTAACTTAAAGAAAAACAAGACATATGAGATATACTTTTGGTGTAGATTAGATGCACTCTAAAGCCTACTCTGGGCTACTCAGGCTCTGCTAGGAGGGTTCCTAAGTCTTGCAAGGATATTGGAGAAAGGAGAGGAACAATGCAGTTACTTGAGCTTTGATTTTTTCCTTCTTATACTTTGAACTGTCTCACTTGGTTCTCCTAGCTTGGAGGCAGAGCTGTAAGAGGTCCTTAGAGAACTACTAATGTCTGAGTGATAGAGCTGTCATGCTCACCTCAAAACCAGCCTTAGGAAAATAGAAAACTGAAATTATTTCCAGGCTGTCTCATGTCTCAGTTTCCTAAGAACCAATTTCCCTCTTATTCACTTAACCCACCAGCTGTCTGAAATTTCATTAGTTCCATGTCTTACAATCCTAGGATGTCCTGAGGGACTCTGGTGGTCAGGTCACCTGATGGTGGCTTAATCATGCCTTGCTAATTTCAACTCAAGAGCCAGGACTGCTCATAAATATGTGTGTTAATCAGCAAAGCAGGTATTTTGCTTTCTTGCTTCTTCAGTTGCACACACTTTATGGTTGAATTCTGTTGAAAATCCCCTTTTTAGTGTAAGGAAATAGTTCAAAAATATTCTCTGTGGTCACTGGTCAGTTACTTCTGAACAGCTTACTGCTGCTGAAGTTATTTCAAAATAATGCTTCACCATATTCAGCATTCATATTTCAGCATTGAATTTGCCTGTGACTGCCTCTTGTGTGAACGGAAAATTGCAGCCACCTTACATATTGAGAGTGGCTTAGCCAACCTGAAATCTAAACCCAAGCAAGTAAGTTCAGATTGAGTATCATTCTAGTGATATCATTGATTGCTTTCTCTGGCAAAAACAATTCCACACCGCAGGTATTGACTAAGTAATAAGGGAGGGCAAAGAGATACAAGAAGTGATAAAAAAAAGTATTTAAAAAATAATTCCATAAAGTATTTTTTATACACGCTCAGCAATGAATGGGAGTTTATAACTGGCTTTAAAAATTCTTCTTTTAAATGTTCATGTTAATGAAAGTAGGGTTAAAATCAATTTTTGTAGAGCAGTTTTGCAGTTCTTCCCATTCAGGCTGTGGTCTGGAAAAAATGTCATTTTCAAACGTGCCATTTCTTTCAGAGTGGCAGCCAGATACCTTAGAAATCCCATAGAATTACACCAGGAATGACTATTTGTTTTTTTATTATGAATTTAATATTGTTGTAACGCTTAGTTGACAAGTACATTTCCAGCTCCACGTGCAGTAAAATCCATTCTCATCAGCCTCTGCTTTGAGAGATCTGTGCACTGTAACACCATCTATTAGAATCTATGTGCTGTATCATTGAACATTATAGATAAACTTAGAGATTTTCACCTCATGTTTGGGGGGCTATAAAGAAGGGATAGAAATACAGAAAATGCTATAATCTCTTTAGTTCCTTTATGCACTTCATTTACTAAAAAACATAAAATGGATAGTAAAATATTTACTAGTACTTTGCAGTTTCTCCAATGGCAAAAATCAAATTGCCTAGTGTCTCACTTTTACAGAAAGACAGCTTCAAGCAGGCAGCCACTGAAAGAAATGGACTTTTAAACCAGTGTGCTTTGAGGACTAACATAAATTTCTTACTGGTCCATGCATCACTGGAATTGGGACTTTTGGCGTTTATGGTAAGTCCAGAGAAGTCAAAAAAATGTGGGGGTTTTTGATCAACTCAAGCAAAAGATTACGTGAAATTTTTGAGAGCTGCAAATGACTGAATTGAAGTGATTTAAGAAAAAATAAACAGAAAGTTTCAGCTAAACACTGATTTTCTGTTGTAGTAAACAGCTCACCTGTTGGGATGCACACTGACTGCAGCTCAGCTGGGGCACAGTAACCTTTAATTCTGTGTGTGTGTAACACAATGTGTTTTACTAGGACAGCTCTTGAGCCTTATCAGAGTGACATTTTTGGGTGAGGTGTGTGTGTTTTGAGTTCCAATCAGAAACATTTCCCAGTGTTGTGGTTCCACAAACAGAAAGAATCTAGTGGATTTTGGATCATGTTATAATGTAGCATAGTGGAAGCATAAAATTACAGTCATCTATCTGAAAAACACTATTGAATAGACCTTAGAGTTTCCATCTTTCAGGTCATCCTTTTCCCAATTTCACCTCTACCTTACATGAACCACTCATTCCAGTTTAAGCTGTTTTCATTTCAAAGGGATGAAAAGAAGCCCTGCCTTGATTTTAACATGTACCATAGCAATGCAGGGATAATCCTCTTTCCAGTGTAAATCATAATCTGAACATAGTTAACTCGTGCAATCTGTGTGGATTTTGTGGATTTTTTCATCCATTTGATGACACTTGAAAATGACTTAATACAGACTTAAACACGTCCCATTGTTCTACTATTTTGCAAATTGTTTTCTGTATCTCTAGGCAGAAAATCTTTTCCTGGTGTTTCAGAGGACTTACAAATTCTGTACATTTCATGCTATCATATTTCATGTGTATTATATTTTCTCCATCATCTTTGTGCCACTAGGTAATATATTCTTTAGGAGAGGTAAATATACATACCCTGACATTTCATGTCTGGGATAATAGTCCAGCATTCTCATTCTGGAATCCAACTCCTTATTCATGGAAGTGTAGAAAACCACAAATAGAAATTAAATTGAAATGCAAATATTCAACTTGGAACTGCCTACAGAATAAAAACAGAGAAAGGTTTTACTAATTTAAGTATCAATAAGACATTATATGGCAAACAATTTTGTCTTTTTTTGCTGAAGGAGAAGAGTCTTCATAAGATGCACCCCCATCCCATTGTGTATTTGGGTAATTTTGGTACTAATTATTGAATAACCATTCTTTTAACTTGAGAAATTAATGCATCCTTGTAAGGAAAGAGAAGCAATGTCACTTTTTACCAATAGAAGGTTTTGCTCACCAAGGGGTTTTGCTGTTACCACTGCCCATTTTTGGCCCTTTCATTTCCAGTGTTTCACTGATGGATCCCTGGGAATCCAGCTGTGACTCCCCAGCTGTTGATGAGTGAGGTGGAGACCATGGCATGGCCAGAGCATGGTGGTCTGATTCTTTCTGACTGGGTAGTCAGCTTGACTAACCAAACACATGCTATAAAGGATGGAGAGTCCTAAATGCTTCTCCTGTAGTGAGAATTAGGCACCCAAATGAGGTGAGGATGTGTGGCTCAAAAGAAACCCTGGATCTTCATAGTTAAACTCCTTATTAAAAAAACTGCATCCACAAGGAGGACCCTAAACCCCTGATTGCAATCCAGCCTGAGGGGGGAACATTTCCTGTCCCTCATGTTCAGGCTGTGATAGTGTGCAAAGAAGGAAATCAGGCCTTTCTGAGGCACAGGAAAGGCTGAGAGGGATGCTTATTTCAGAACCTGGGATTTCGTTCTAGTTCTGGCTTGTCACACCAAGCACAAGATATTCTATTTTTATTTAAGAGCCAGCACCCAGGGCTGGTCTCTTCTTTCCTGCTGCCAATCAGGAAACCTTCAGTGCTGAAGTCTCATCCATAAAGTCTTAGTGCAGCTCCTTTTACTGAACATCGAATTTTCAATTTCCCTGGACATGATCAGGTTTTAGTCACGTCTCTGGCATAGATACATTTATTTACATGGCACCTAAATATCACTTTCTTACACTCCCAGTCTGTTTTGAGGTTTGTTGATAGACACTTCAAAGTCGGTTACGATTTTTACATATAATACAAAAGTATTAATTAACTTGTCCATAATGAAAATTAGTATTTCTCTAAGAAATGCAACTGCTGAGAGTGTAATCAGCAAAGATTAGCTTTTTAAGTTTTTCTCATTACTCTTGCAATTCTGAACATGAGGTCAAAGAAACTGCTATTCTATAATTACAAATAATAAAACCCTGTTGTGGCTGGCAGCTGTGGAGTGGCACAGTAGAGTTAGCAAATATCTCACAAAAGTTTATTGTTCTTTTATGAATTAGAAGGTGGGGAAGCAAAATGTGTGAAGAAATTTCTTAGCTACTTTGGCTAATTGATGAATCTGTTGAAATTCCTTGACTTCATAATATCATGACAAATAAATAAATGAATATGTATATCTCCACCTGTGCAAGAACAGAGACATCAAAAAGGAACTCTTAACTGCTTTTTCATCTTCTCCTTTCACGTACTGCCTACTCTAGATATGAATTCAAGAAGTCAAGAAAAGCCTGAACTAAGACTATGCAGTGCTTGTCATCTACTCACGGAAAGGCAGGTTTTTGGGTTTTGTATTTTTACTACATATTTTAATTTCATGGATATAAGAAGAAGGTTTTCCATTTATTCCATTGCAGCTACATTTATTGAATATTGTCAGAGCTACATAATGTACTTGGGTAGCTAATTCACTTCAAAAGGGTGTTAGAAATAAACTGTCTGAGTCTGTGTTGAAGCAGGTGAAAAGTGCTCTTGTTCTGCTCTTTCAGCTCTGTGTGGTGTGTTTTTGTTTGAGGGCTGGCTATGGACACTGGAGATTTGTCTGGGTCTTTCAGTTCCACCATGTCTTCAGCAATGTCTGACATGGCAGAGAGTCAAAATGGGCAAGAATGAGCATGAAAATATATCAAGATCAACTTTCTATTGATGCAAATGAGATATTAAACTCAGGCAACTGCAAAAAGTGTATTATATTGGAAACAGGATCAGTGATGCTCTGTGTTATACTCCCTGTGGAAACAGAATATTTACTTTTAAATTAGTTTTCCTATTATCAACCTGTTAAGATATCCAAACCTCATGAAATAGCATAACAGAGGGCAATTGTTTGAATTGAAAAAAATAAAAAGCCAAATTACTTATTTATCATTTATCGGCCTCTCTCAACTGTCAATCTAATTTTCCTGCCTTCACTGATCATATTTTTGCTGTCTGTTCCTTAACAGATTTTGTTTTGATTGCTTCTGTTCAGATTCTGTCTGTCATCTCAGTGTCTAAGCAGACCATATGCTAGCTTGACCCACTACCAAAAAAACTTCAGTCTGAGTTCACTTGAGAAGTTACTCTTGCTATTATTTGAAGATTTATTAATTTTTCAATGGCATCTGGTTCTTCACCACCTGCCCTGAAATCTGCTTTTGTTTTTTTCACTGCTGGCAACAAAAAAGAAAAAAAAAGAAAAAAAGAAGACAACAATTTCTGCCTTCATATATATTCAGAAATAACAACTCTTTCAGCCTTTCATCCTACCATAAGATGGATAATAACAAAATATCTTCGTGCTGCTAAATTGCATTCTGTCTGAGATACACAATGGGGAAATAGAATTCTTGCCCATTTTATTGCTTCAGAAGTTGAGCCACAAATGAGCAGTCTGATCCAGCTGGCCCTAGTAAAAGCATGGTGGTAGGATGAAGATCACTCACAATCTTATCATTGATGTTGGTAAACAGTTAAACTTTCTCCTTAATCCCAGGGGCTGCAGAAGTCACTCAGAGAGACAGCACAGCCAGTCTGAACTCTGCCCTCTCTGGCACTTATGACTGATGGTAGAACTCACTAAATCCTTTGCATCTCCTGCAAAAGCAAGAGAGGAGATTCTGGGAAAGGTTTGGAGACCCCATTGCTGGCTGTTTCTAGTGTTGGCCTTGAGTGGAGAGATGAATGACTCTAGATTCCAGAACAGTGACGGGTCTGTTCACCCTCACTGGATGGAAGAGTCATCCAGGAACAAGTCTTTAAACTTGAGGGTGCAAATTCCTGTCTGCTTTGCAAGGTCCTAAGTTTTGCATTTTTAGTTGTTCAGGGTTTTTGCAAAACCCTCAAAGTTTGTATCTGAACCTTTTCTGTGCATGAAAACAAGACCTCTACAGTTTGTGCCCAAATTTGTTTACTTTGTAATGAATTGTCCATCTTCTGTCTTTCATTCCCTGCTGAAACCCTTCTAAACATTACATTGCATTGAGCTTAGCCCCTCAAATCAGAGTGATATATGAGAGTCAGAAATACTGGAAGACACCTGTGGGAATGCACTGAAGGGAGCCTTGGGGAGGCAGAGGAGAATGCTGTGCTAGACACAGGCAGAACTTTTTGAATAATGCAAAGATGTAACTTGAAAATTCATTCTCCATGTAGAGTTGATATGGAGATAAATCAGATATATCTCTTTATTGATCAGGGTTCAATAATCATTCCTATATTTTTACTTGACTTTATAATTCCTACCTGTTCACTTCAACGAGTCAAATGATAAGGAGTGCATTTGCTAAACCATTGTGTTGTTTGTGTTATCTCTCCACTCACTCAGAACTATAACAGGATGTTTATCTACTGAAAAAAATCCTGTCTCTCATTTACTCTGCAAAGCACTCCACTGCCTTCACAGTAACTGTAGCTGCAATTATCATTGTTGGCATCCAGAGATAGTGATTTTTCTATTTACACTCCATGCCTGGCCCTTGTGAAGTTTAATAAATGAAGTCAGCAGTTACATTTTCATTTGATAGACTCATCACCTGATAGTAGGTGCTGAAATATGCAATAAATAAAGGTCCTAGAGAGAAGAAAAAGGGTTAGGAAAAAAAAGTGTTACATGTTTTTTCGAAAGAATCAAATTTTTTCTTTTACCCTATGTGAAGGAATTTAATTACAGTTTTTCTGTCTTTCTTTTTTTTTTTTTTTAATATTTACTTTCTTTTGCATTTTATGAGAAGTCACCTTCAGGAATTCATCAAAGCAAAATTTAATTCAGGATGTATGATACAAAGAAAAAAACGTAATAGGGAGAGTTGCCTGGCATTTTGCTGAGGTCTTCTCTGGCAGTAGCTGGGTAGGGTTTGTGGTCTGTAGAGACACATTAATTCAAAACATGCATCCTACACTTGTAGGGTTGTTGTGATGCTCATTTGGTGGGCCTTAAGACCACCCTCCCTACAGCACTGGTAACAGCCCAGACAACTTAAGTCAAAAGTCTCAGCCTTAGCAGCAAACAGACAGATTCTCTGGAGACAACAAAGTCTTTGTAGTGGACGAGCCCTTTCTGTTGAGAAATCAACGGAAAAAAATCTCATTTCAGCACACGCCTGACGATAGGCTGAATTTCACAACTGATGCCAAGTATTTTCCTTAATGGGTTTCTTCTTTTAGCCAGACAGTAAACACTATCATGACAAGCAGTGCTTGCCTGGTGATAAGTGCTGAGCATGAATTGAAATAGTCTATTCACCACAAAGCAAAGATTAATACCCACCTACACACATGTATGTTTTTCCTTGTACTCCTTTCATTATATTTTTCAAGTAGATAAGTAATAAAATCATTGAAAGACTTTAGCTCACTGGTTGTGTTTTAGGAAAATACCAGTTCTAATCCCTGCAGAGTCTTAATGAGAAATGGACACAGGCTAGATGGAAACTGGAGAAAAAAATGTTGATCTGTTTTACTGTGAGTAACTGTAATGGCCCCTGCAAGCACAAAAAGCACACACATTTAGAAGAAGTATTATGTATAGGCACCACTGTTATTAAAGCCACTAATAATGAGGAAGCATGTAAAATGTTTGTGTAGTTTAATTCAGAACAGTCTTGCCATAGCTGCTTGCACCTTACCCTCTGTAACAGATATTTTGTTTTCTGGAGATTCCTGAGTTGCTTGGCATGATCTTTGCAATATTTTCATTTGTGAAGGAACATGGACAGGTTTTGGACCCAGGACCTCTCCTGCTGCAGGTGCTTCACTTGGACAAGCTTTCCTTCTTCACTGGCTGAGAATGAGCTGCAGCTCTGGGCTTAAGCCAAAAGTGATTGCTATAAACTGAATGTTCATTGGTTTGGGAGGACTCAAAGGTCTTGATTAAACCATAAATCCCAGGAAAAATACTATCTCTTTTCCAAACAACACACTCAGAAATGGCCCCAAGATCATCTTTGCATTTGGGGCTAATAATAAATGAAGCAGTGATTGCCTGGCCCCCAAGTTTGTTCTTATTCTTAAAAGCATTTAGGCACCTGCCCTGCTAATTCTCAGTTACCCTTGCTTGTTCTTTCTTACCAAAACAATGCACAGGTGCTAGCGACTGCAAACATAGCCCATAATATAAATCTACATAAAATATTCATAGTTATAGAAAAGATGCATATGAATATATAAAGATATAAAATAAGAGTAAATATTAAAATGGTCCTGCTAGCATGGGCTTATCACAGCAATTTCCAATCTGTGATCATCTCTGCTTTCATTTTTCTCTTTAATGAAATAGAAATAAAATGTGTAAGGGCTCAGAAAATAAATATGAAGTGTGCAAATTCAGTGACCTAAGAAAAAAATAAAATCAGTCTAAGTTTAGATAATCTGAACTCAAAATACATTGTAATAATAATAATAATATCATACAAGTCAAAATGTTCACAGCCAGATTTTGACAGATCAAATTATGCTTCAAGATAAATGCTTCAATTAAATGATGTTTTTTTCTCCTATGACATCATGGTACAGTATCTTGTGGTCACTAAATAACTATTAAACTTGTTTCTCTTTCAAATGGGGTAGGTTGTGTATTTTATTAAAGGGAATTGGGCTGTTGAGAAGAAGCAATGTAAGTCTGAACAGTGGTCATGTTGAATATTGTCAAAGTCACCAAAAATCAACAGGAGCCAATTGTTTTTCTTGCACAAGTCTGTTCTTTTTCCTATTTTGAGTTTTGGATCTGGTCCATTTCAGAACATTGTCTACTGACACGTCCCTGTTCCAGAGAGAAATGGGCTTGCTGATGAAACAGTCATTTTCTGCCTTTGAACTGAAACTTATACATTATGGATGATCTGATTGAAAATTTTAACATGAAATCCTAGTCAGTTTTATATCAATACTAAAGTTGCCATTAAACTCAATAGGGTTAAAATTTCTTTCTGGATCCTTCAGGGAAGTTTGGATCAGATTAGAATGTTAAATCTACCCAATTCTAAAAACAGATAGAAAAAAAGCTGAGAACACACATGCCAGGAAATTCAAAGTTAACATAACTTTGATGCTTAACTCATCTTGGGAACCTTTATTTTTAGAACCATCCAAGATAAGAAAAAGATGGTGCCTGTTGAGCCTTAACAGGTTTTGTCATTTTGCATTGCAAAGTTACTTAGATCCTTGGATTTATATTATCTGTGAATATCAGTTCCAGGTTTCAAATTCTAAATACTATAAAGCAAGAAAAGCTGCTGAAATATCACCTGTCTTTATGGTGCTGAAACATGCCAGCAATTTTCTGAGATGTCAAAAGCAACTCAAACAATGCACCAAATCCTAATCAACAGAAGTCATCATAGTTATTTTTTTTATTGCTCTCTACATCAGCTTGTTTTCATAACACAGACATTTCACTTTATGCAGGAACAGATGTATTTGTGACTATTTGCACTGAAATATCCAAACATTACAGTAAAGCAGCAATTTACAGTTGGCTGACTGTGTCTCATCTTTAGTAGACAATTAGTGAACAATGAAAAACTCATTATCTTCTTATTTCATTACAGCCAGGGAAGCAAACAATTAAATTTGGTGGTTTAAAGGAGATACAAACAAACAAAAAGCATCTTGACTTCCCAGAAAGAACAAAGTGCAAATAATTCCATCAGCAGCACTTGAGTGAAATTCATCAAAGGGGTGTGCTCCAAAATAGAGTTCACCTTAAATGCTTTCCTTTAACTTTCATTTTTAGAGAATGATAGAGAAAAAACTTATACATTCACCATCATCAAGGTACCTATATTGTATAGGGAGGCAATATGTATATAAAATACACATATATATGTATAACATATCTAGGAATCTAGGCATCTTTGAACTGCTTTAAAATATGATTCTTTCCTTTTTTCCTTTCACACTTGGTTAGTGGTTGATTTCAACTATAAAGAATGGGTCATAGTTTCTGTCTCAGCATCTCTAAATACTGTTGATATATATTGACCAAATAAATGACCAAATGTTGCCTGAATCTCAAAAAACTCACATATGCAGGAGTTTTCATATTGCAGAATTTCATGGAGATTAATTTTAGCATGGAAGTTTAACCAATTTTAACAGTTTTGAAATAAGCAATTTCTCATATTTACTGTTATTTCACTCATGCTTATGTTACTAAAAAGAAAGAAATATAAAAGCCAGCTCAGTGAAATCTGGACATGCCACATATTAGTACACAGAAGTCAGTTCTGTCTTTCCCTTTTATCTCTGGTTTTCCACTGATAATCAAACATGTAATTTTCACTGTCAGTATCTAGACATTCATATTTTGCTTGTGAAATACAGCAACTGAGATGATTCACAGATTCCGAGGTTAATCTGCACCAGCTCTTTATCAACTCTCAGTATTCTGTTCTTCACACTCACTCATATGTCATAACTAGTGTAACTTGAGTTTAGAATCCACATGGTAGACAAGGATTCTCATGCAATTCCATCAAAATTGAATTCCACTAAGCTATCTGCTTTTATGGTCCAATGTTCTGGAATGTCTTCCTTTTTTATCCCTTTTCTTTTTCTGTCTCATCTGGGGGAAAAAAAAGGGATTGATTATTTTTGTGGGTTTTCTACAGCTCAGAATCTTCTGCAGTATATTGAACAATACATGTCCTGAAGTCCTGATTTATTAAAGTTGTTTGGTGCCGCTGAAACTACTTACATTGAGCAGAGGCAAAAGGTACAAAGTTTCTGTACTTTGCAACACTGACATAGAACTTCCCTCTATGACTCAGGATGGTACAGGGAGAAGGATGTTCAAAAGGAAAAGGAGTTGTCAGTTCATTTATTTCATGTTGGTGTTCAGAAAGAATCAAGAAGGTTGTAGGGATCTAAGTTTCTTTACTTCACCCTTCACATCCTATGTCATTCTTCTGTTTTTTATTTCACCTCTTAGCATTGACTGATCCTGGTCCCTTGTTGCCCTTCACCTTTCATGAATGTTCTTTTTTATTTGAGAATAAAATTTCTCAAATAAAATATTTTTTTTTATTTTATTTATTATTTGAGCACCCTTGTTTGTGGGTGGACATCTTGTTTGTGTCTTCTTAGGCAAAAGATGATGCAGGATCTTTTAATTCCATTTTATCTTTCTCCCTCACTTGTCCCTTATTCTCATAACATCAGCAGCAAAGATTGAATGTTAAATTTTGTTATGCCATTTGTATTTAACAGTCAACCTGACTAACTATGAAAAAGAATCACACCAAAAACCACTTAGGCTTTATAAAGCACTAAGTTCTCAGGTGAAAGGAGATACAGAAAGGTGTAAGATGCTAGTACTGGACCCCACAGTAAAAGTTCTTCACTACATAAAATGAGCATGTCTAGGTGAAGACCTAAGAAAAAATCCAGGCAAGCATCCAATTTCATCTACTCTTCCCCATGATAATCAGAGGAGAGAACTACCATTGGGAAGGTGTGTCCTTCTCTGTATTCCACAATGGATAAATCTTCCTCTGCCAGTGCCTGTGGATATTGAGGGAAGACAGCAACCCTTTCTCTGCCACAGTTATTGACAGAGAATGGCTGATTAGCTTCAATTGGGTGCCCAACACTCTGGGAACAATAGATTAGGTGAGGTGAATCCTTAGTTGGTGTTGAAAGAGTCAGTATAAATTTAGGAGGATACACCGTGACTCTTCCCCATCTGGAAAAAAAGCAGATTGTTGCACAGGGTAGTTTTTGATAACAAAACATCTATGTCAGGTTTACATGGCACTGAGGAGAAAGGATTAGATGAACTCATGAGATCTCCTCCTTATCTCTGGGCTCCATGCTTTTTTTGTCTGAGTGACAAAAAGCCAGCAGCAATTGTTTTGAAGACAGATACAAACATCAGAGCAAAAGCTAATGAAAATTGCACTGATTAGAGCTGCTCAAAATCCCTGTTCCATGGTAAAGGTTGATATTCTGACATATGTTTTCTTTGCAAAATAGGATGAGAATGGTCTAAATATCAGCAATTTTCAGGGTAATATTTCTTCAGAAATGCTGCAATGAAGAAAAAAGACTTCATTTTGAAATAGCTATATTTTCAGCATTTCAAAACAACATTTGAAACATTTCCTCTTAGTCTCAGGTTTTCACATTTAACAAACATATTTTTGTGCATATATATATATGTGTGTCTGTATATGAATATTTAATGTTGACTGTTTCATTTTAGAAGAAAATAATAATTTGAAAAATTCCTGCATTTTTCCAGAAAACTTCTTTGGTCACTGCATGTGGTGAAAGTAGCAGCATAGCATCCCATGTCCTAAATGACATGTGGACTGTCCAGTCCCATGATAGAAAGAGAGCTGCTTAAAACAGAAATCTACAGGAAACAATTCACAGTTTGGTTGTGAAATCCTTTTTCATGGTGACTACATACCACCATCTTTCATTTACTGACATAGGATAGGCAATAATCCAATCAATATTTCACGTGAAAACTTGCTAGAAATTATTATGGATAGCAAAACAAGTTCAAACAGCAATTTTATTCATACTGTGTGCTCCTAGCACTTTCATGGTTCATTATACTAAAATAAACAGTCTTTTATTTCAATATAGAGGTACAGATACATTTATCTGCATGGTGCACTCAAAAATGCTTTTAAATCTTAAATACAATCCAATGTAAATCGACAGCATTATTAAGTCAATAATGTTCTTTTAAAATTGTTTAAAACAAGTCTTTCAAGTGAAGTTTTATAGGTCTCTGTGGTAGCAATAGGACAAATCAAGGCTGAAAGACCCCACTATGCAGTTTATGAAATAGTTGCACCTTTCCAGAATTAATTTATTGGCTATGCTCTGAGACAAAAAACCCGTATTTTATTTTGCAAGTGGTCATGTAGGTTTTTGAAATTATCAAGAATATTGTTTCTAGATTTCTATTTAAAGCTCCTTTCTGAAGCTGAATCTTGGTATGAATATATAAGAAACTGCCAAAGTAAGTGTTTGGAAAAACATTTAGGATATTAATAGAAGTTAAGGATCCACTTTCATAGTAAGTATTTTCAGGATCTGAAATCATCGCATCACTATTATTTTTACTTGCTTGGGTTTGAAGAACACAGAAAACACATTTTAGCTTCCTGGCTTTATGTCTGCCTTGTTTATTTGGAGCCTCAGTATTTTAGTATATGCAGTTTCTGGCTCTGTTTAATACCTAGGACACCGATGGCCCCCTTGGCTCAGGCCACTGGCTGCAAATGCAAAAGAATGTCATTAAAAATACAGCAGGAAATCAATTTAGTGGCTTTACATTGCTTCATAATGGACATTTTTGCCTCTAACTCTGGATTACACCAGAATGTTTCTGAACAGAAGAACATCCTGTGAAACCCAAACTGTAACTGATCCAAAGCCCATAAATGGCAATTAAAAATGTTACTGTTTTTATTGGGATTTCAGCTCACACCTCCATGCTTCAACCCTCACAACTACATTGGTTTGGGATTTCTTTTATTTAAGTTGCAAAAGAAAAATCCTGTATTTCAAAAATGGTAATTTGAAACAAATAGACAACAAATCTTAGTATCAGAAAAGAGTCCCACATAGCAATATGTGCATGCTTTAAATTACTGTGGTGGGTTGCCAATTTAAGGCAAACAGCCATGAGAAGGCAGTCTGTTATTGCCTCCCCTTGAAAGAAAGTATTAACCTGCATTGTGACATTGTAAAGAAAGCCCCACGAAGTCATACCACGTATGCTTTTTCACATATTTTTATTTCAGAGGGAATATATGTATAAAGTGGGAGTGGATTCACTGGATACGTGTTTCCCCCATCACACCATTTCAGCATCCAGCTCTTACTGGAGAGCTAAGATGGCATAAATAGCATAGCAGACATCTCTGTTGTTGGACAGACCCAAAGAGTTTGCAGTGACTCTCAGTGGCTCAAAGGTTCAAGGCACTCATTCAAAAGAAAAAAAATTACAACAGATAGAATCACAAATTGTTCTGACTTGTGGAAGTGTGTTTTGTCAGGAACCTCTGCCTAATAATGTTCAGATTCTTCACAATATTTGGATGCTAGTCAAGAGCGCATTGCCAAAATAAATAGGCATTTTCTTGCTTTATCATTCTGATTCTACAGAAAATATGAATAGTCAAAGCATAAAAAATAATTTCCTGTATTATTTCCTTGACATTGATTTACTAAGAGTTGAATAAGAGTACACTAGTTCTCTAAGAAAAGTAATTTTGTTGAAAGAACATGAAGACAACAAGAGGAATTCCTTCAGTAACTGCTGGGAGCTTAGGAGCTAACAGAGACCTGTACCTTTTAGGACTGAAAGTCTTCCTGGTATGATTGTGCAGTTGAGCTGGCAGTCACAGATTGGGACTGTCCTATCCCATTCTACAGCAAATGGTCTGTGAGTGCCCTTCCAGCACTCATATGGATCATATGCAATGTGAAAATTGTTTTTTTCTTAACTGCACCACTCATCCAAAGCAGCATCCTCCCTGCAGCCAAGCTTAAACTAATCAAGGACCAGATTCTTCTCACTCATCTACAGTGAAATCAGCTGTGGCATGATCTGTGCTGTCCTAAAATCAAAGGAATTTTGCTTCAAAATGGATACATCTTGCCAAGGAAACCCTCTTGCAGTGGAGGACAATACTGCAATTTTCTGCGAGGACAATGATTCTTTGTTTAGCTCAAAGAAAAGTTATCCCTTAATAAAATCAAGGACAAACAAGATTAATCATGTGTGTATATACATGTTTTAAATCCAGGGATCCAGGCTGAAACTTTTTTCTCGAGACATTATGTGAGTACTGGAACATGTGCCTGATGTGTGCAGAGTGCTGGGATGCGGGGCTGTCACAGGTTACTGCATTTTCACCACTGCATGGAAATAAGGGTTTTATAGGATGCTGTTTACAGAAAGTGTCTCAGCTGTCAGTCCTGCAGACCAAAGCCTGTTCCTCAACAGAGGACATGCTTCACACAGTCTGTGCTGATGAAATACTTCCTCTTCTACAGCTATGTCAGGAACAGGACTTTGCCTGTGGGGGTGACCTCTCAGCCCTGCCCCAGCATCAGCCTCTGTCCAGAAACCAGGGCTTAGTGCCTGAGCTGTGCTGGGGCTTTGCTCTGAGACCAGAGTTAATAGTCTTTGCTCAGTATTGCTACATGCATATTTGGTGTGTGAACAATGAAAGAAAGATTGTAGAAAAATCTAAATTAAGTGTCTTAGTTAACGCCAGAGATTGAAAAAGGCGAGCCACAAAAAATAATTTCCTTCTTTTTCTGAGTGTATAAAGATAGTACCTCTGAAATACCATATGCAGGAATGCCACAGAAATAACTGCGTGCCTTTGGTTGTTTGTATATAGGCAAGAATTTCAGAATTTATTTCATGTTATTTGCTATTTTTTTCTCATTTTAACTTTCTTAATCTTCATTTTCATACCAAAATAAAAAGATAAAGGAACTGAAGAAGATAGCACACAGTAGTGATAAGGATTATATTTTCTTTGTAACACATTTTGGTTGTGTCTGTAGCACTTTAGCTCTCATGTAAGTGGATATTTCTAATCATCTCTGCAATCTGAATTGTGGTCTGGGAGTCAAACAAGCCCGGAGAAATAATAAGAGACCCTAATCCAGCACCAAGCAAACAAGGAGTACAGATGTAATTCTCTTACCAATCAGAAGTGCAACCACACAAGCCCATTCACAGAGAAGCACTGCCACTCTCCCTGCTATAAATCCAGGGTTTCTGTGATACAATCCTTATTGGCAATGACAGCCATTTCCCTTTCCTGTGAGTTCTGGCAATTGCAGCATTCCTGTCCTGGGTTGCTGAAAGCAGTGGACAGACTGGTTCAGATGAAATTAGAACTGACCTAAATTTTCACCCCTGCCCTGAAATGCATTGTTATCCATAGCTGGAAAACTTATGATATTTTCTTTCTTTTTCTGTATTTCCAAGTGGTTCAGAAAAAAACCCAAAAAACAACAACAAAAAAAACCAAACCCCAAAAACCAAAAACAAACAAACTAACCAAAACCAAAACCGAAACCGAATCCACCATTACAAACCAAAACCAAAAAACAAAAACAAGCCAAAACCAGCAAACACTGAAAACCGCAGAAAGGAGCAAGCACATAAAAAATGCCAGATTTCCACGATTTCACGGGTTTGATCTGAAGACATTTTTACAAGAACATTCAGAATAAAACTCACCTATCTCTCTTCTAAGATACAGTTATTTTTAAATGAATGGATTTGGAAATATTTCTTTCAAACAATAAAGCAGTCAGTTTTCTAGTAGCTGATGAGTTTTGCATAGGGTGTTTCTGGAAATCCAAAGACTGTCTCTAGAAGCAAAATGATTGAGAATCCAGCTGTTCCAACATAGGCTCTGAAAGCAATACTTTGCAAAAATGTTTTTTGTCAGCTGTTACACACCTATTTTTAGAAGCAAACATTGCTACCAAAGGTTGTTCTCATTCCCAACATTCCCCTGCCTAAGGGTGTGCTCATTCCACATTCTCAAGGTATGTTTGCAGCTCAGGTGGTTATATTTGCTTTAGATCTAATTTAGCAGGTGCAGGTAGGAAAAAAATGAAAGTGCACAGAGTCAGAAAGTCAGCATTGGGATTCTGGGTTCCTTCTTGGCCTGCTACCACCCCACACCCCACTGCTGCATTGTCATGGCTACTGCTGCAAAGCAAATGATGGAACCTTAAGTGCTGTAATTGCAACTCTGGACTGCAGAGTAGGTAGACACCCACTTCTGTCTCTCCCTGGCAGAGCCTATGAGTGATAGTGTTCCTCTGTTTCAATCAGAACCAGAGATTTGTGGTTGTGGGTGGACTGAATAGACAAGAAATCCACCCAAAATGAATTATTTCATAATATTTTGACGTACCAACTTGAGCCACAGGGCATCAAAATATCCAAACAGCAGCTGAAATGTGAAAAGCTGGAGTTGCTTCCTGAGTGAGCTGCACTGATGGACAGATCACATAATGACTTTTCTCTTTAGCTGTGGTTTTGAAGAATGGTTTCTCAAAGTCAAGCAAGGAGCAGTGATCATGCTTAAGAAGAATGTGAAAACGAGATTGGATCCAAGATCCTGTCCCTAAAAATAACTGCAGAGAGCACCAGCAAGAGAAGAGCTTGAGACGGAAGGGGAATGTCACATTTGTTCTGCATCCTCCCATTTCCTCTCCCCTTCTGTTAAGTGGATATTCTCCCCTGAACTTGGTGCTTTGAAGCTTATTTTGGACACTGCTCTGCTTTTGACAGGGAGAGTCGAGAGCCCAGTACTGTCAGGAAGGTTTCCTCCCACACACCATTAACAGATGTTGCTTCCTCTCTCTTCACTGAAAGGTGCCCACTATGACCATGGAGCTCATGTTCTGGCTCAGCATTTTTATTGTACCATGGTGCTGCTAAAAGCTCTGTGAGGCACCACTGGAAATAGAGAAATCTTACTGTTCCATTTCTCCCTTCACGGTCCCAGGCCAAAATGATCAAGCATGTCAGGATTTTCCTGAAGGCCAGGAGACTTTTCCTCTGAAAGCCATTCAATGACCCAGAGCTAATTCCTGACTCTTCTTTCTCATGCTTCATGGCTCACTATTGTTAAATTACATTTCAAAAGCATTAGTTAGCTCTTGATTATGTTTCATTCCTGGGGCAGAGCCACAGCTCATGGTTAGTTAAGACCTGAAAGCACTGCTCTAATTAGCACTCCAGCTGTGCAGAAGGGTGCTTTCCTAGGGATGGGGGGAGGCAGATGGCTTTTGTGGAAAGACATGTGACGTGTTCTTCCAGAGGCAAAAGCTTCTATTAAGTACCTTTTAAAATGAAGTGTCTCCATCTCTGCAGATTCCTCCCTCTTTTCATGCACTGCCAGGTGCTCTTCTGTGCTTCAGTGCTGAGTCATGCAGCCTCTGCCCACTCCAGAGTGCCAAGTGACACCATCTGACAAAATGACACATCACAGTTGCACTGAAGATGTCTCCAGTTTTTTTTTTTGAGAAACATAAGAAATGGGAATTTTATAGCCCAGCCTGGTATTTATAATTCTAACTTGACTCCTAAGAAAAGGAAATGCCTGCCTCTAAAACTCTGGCTTTCCCGAGGTGTTACTGGAAATGTGAGCATAGCTGCAGTGGAAATTAAGGATGTTTTCTGTGTTAGTCATTGACTTGGGAAATCTGCATTGTATTCCTGTCTGGAATCAAGCCCCTAATGTTACTCTAGCTAAGACATTCAGCCTCTCAGTGGGTCTGCTCCATGCCTGTGAAATGGTTTCCCAAATATATCCTGTCTTTTTAGTCTGTTTTGGCTATTTGCACTGACAGCCCCTCAGTAGGAAGCCAGGCTATGGTATATTATTAGCTCAGCACCTAGCCCAGCTGACCATTATTTCTTGCTTCTATCTGGTACTGCAGCATAAAGCAATAATTATGTGCCTACTCTAAAGCCGTATTAAAATGGTGTCTTAAAAAATGAGTACTTTAAGTGCTCCTTGAGGATTTAAAGCATGCCCCTTTGTGGAAATGCATTAAGATGCTGCCTTAAGAGTATCTTTTATTCCTAGAAGACTGCTGTTTTCTCTCACACAGAGAATGAAATGAGCTTAGAGAATGACCAAACTGATCAATAGTTTTTCTAGCCATTGAATCAGTGGATGTTGATTTTGTCTTTTATTGTTTTCTCTCCTTATCCCCCCCCACCCCAAAGTCTAACCTGAGCTTGCAAAGAATGAGTGATTGATCTCTTTGTACAATTGCAATGTTCCAGGGAACTCCAGCCAAACATTAAATTCCCCCAAAAAACACGAATTAAATAATTTAACCATTATGCTCCCTAGCATCAGAGAAGGAAAATCTAATTTCCATATAAGAGAGAGAGCTGATGGCATAATGAGAGCTACAGAGCAAGTCCTTCTGCAGTGGGGCAATAAGGAATGAATAGGTGCTCTTTGTGTGATGCAGAAGTTGCATGTACAGCACTTTATGGAAATTAAACATTCTACTAGGACTATGAAACCTAAGTCATTTTTGCTTTAGCTGTGGTGTGGTTTCTTATGAGAATTTACATCTTTCTTTACAGGTCACATGTACTCTTAGCATATCATGCTCTTCTTCCTAGTCTCAATTTTGAGAAACACAGGAAGACATTATTTTATATTATATGCTTCAACCTCTCCTTTCATTCCTGCTTTGCTGAAGGGAGGACCAGTAGATAATATGACTGATTTCTGGAATCCTCAATTTAACTGAATAGGAGTTTTTCTTCTTCAGGGCACAGTGTCAGTCTCTGTAAACTAACACGGATTGTGATTACCTTTACTTGACACTTTGGAGATTTCTGACCGCATAACAATTTTGATTTTTTAGTTTATTTTATTTAATTTATTTATCTTTTTCATCTAATGAAGATTGAAGAGAACTATCAGTGTGAAAACTGGACTTTTTTTCTTTCCCCTCTCATTCATCCAGGCAGTTGTTTCATCTTTTAATAATCTTAGTAAATAAAAGTCGCAAACATTTACATCATCTCCTTCATGTAGATCTGTCCTTTTACTCCCTGAATGTGCCTTTTCTTTCCATTTGATTGCTCTTTTCACTACATAGGTCATCCATTTGCTTCTTCCCCCCTCTCCCCAAACATATTTATTGCTGGGTAGCTCACAGCCCTTTGGGTGCACGTTAATTTACCTAGGAACACTTTCCACTTCTCCTCTGTGTCCTTTACCTCTGTTGCCTCATTCCATTGATTTCAGTGAACACTTCTTGCATGTCTACACAAATTATCTCTTCTGAAATTCAGTGTCTTTATATTTTTTCTCTTCTTTTTATGGCCCCTATAACTTATACCATACATTCTCCTCCTTTCATCTGCCATCAATTTGTGTTACAGTAAGCTAATCATGAATTGCCTCCCTCCTACAATTCTTTTTGATCATTTACACATTGCACTTTATATAGGAAAAAACAACAACCTCCAAGAAGCTGCCTACCAACTACTGGCTCTCTTTCCATAGTAGTAGGATTGGTTTGAAAAGTTCTTATCAATTTTTTAAGAGGAAGCAGTGTTTTAAAATAAAATGTTATGTGTTTTCAGAATGCATAAATTTCATTTAGAAAGTTTTGGTTTTCTCTTAGAAAAATAAAATTCTTTTGGGGGAGTTTACAAACACACACAAAATCAGTGTGCTATGGGAAATATAAACAATATAATCTCAACGTTGTAGGAAAAATAAACCAATTTCCTGACCAAATCACTCTCCTTAAACATAAACTGCCTTTTCCTGAACATTGCAGTACATCCTTTTTAAGAATATTTTTAGTGATATTTACAGATTTTCAGGTAATATAAAAGTAATTTCCACGGAAGATCCTGAACTGTTCTGTTGAATAAATTGAGGTTTTTTGTTTGGGGAGATCTGGGCTGTGGTAATCCTAGCTGTGAGTCCTATAATTTGAGGTTACACTGATTTTGGTATTCTTTCTCATCTGATATAAATGTCACCTTTGGCTGTAGGGTAGAAAATAAAAGAATTAGCTGTGATGTCTAAAGATGAAACTCCTAACTGCAGCTTTCTATATGTTTGTGAAGCTCCACTAGTACTGGAATTGTTTCTTCAGATCTGGATGAACTGTCAGGTGTTAAGACAAATTACTCTGTCATGAATTCTGTTGCCCATCTTGGTGTCTGGTTATTGACAGCCAGGACATAATTTATCATCAGCAAGGATTGGTGAGATGAGATGTTTCTAAGGAGCTTTATTGATTTCATGCTCATAGAGTTCACATTATGTAGTGGTTTAGCTTCCTAGCTGTTCTTCTAGGCACTAAAATGGTGTTACTTTGTGCTATCACTTTAGATCATAACTCTGGACTTGTGTTCCACACTTGTATTTGGTTTACCCAGAGTTATGATGGCATTGCAGACCCAGAAGTCAAAGCCTGGCTCCTGGGGACTGTGGTGATGGAGGTTACTCTTGATTCAGAGGGTGAGGAGAAGCACTCAGATCCAAAGAGATTGGTCTCCAGCAAATTCACCCACGTAGAAATGAGTAACCCTGTCTCTTGCCTCCTTGAATAAATTAGTCACCTTTTCCATGCCACTCTGGTACCCCTTTCCAGGTTGTTGTTTGTTCCCCTGCTCATCCATGAGCACAACTTGGTTGAATTTTCACTGCCTCCTAGCTACAGAGAGTTGATCCCTTTAGTTGTATTTCCTGTTTGCCAGTTTTTGAGTAGATTCTCACTGCAGCTGTATTTTTCTTCTCTCTGGCTCTTTGCTTGTGCATGGGCTCTCCTAAGGACACTATGTATTCATTATGAGCTACATGCACTGTAACTCTCAATTCTCCAAAGCCCAAATGAATGACTCAGGCTTCTGAAATAAGTGAGAGAGACCTAGGGCAAGGTACATAGCAAAAATAGCAGTGGGAATGATGTGAGATTATTAGATACATATATTTTTTTTAATTAGAGATGGTCCCAAACCAAATCAGTCATTCCCAATGCACTGAAGTGTTGGGCTAGTTTGATATGAGATCTGGGTATGAACTTTGCAGTTCAGCCTCACCTCTAATTTTAATATTTATACAGTTTTCTATAAACTCACCTCTGAAGGTCAGAACTGAGAGCCAGTTGTCTAAGCAGTGTAGGATTTTACAGCCAACTCTTGTGGAGCACCAAACAGCTCTATGGTAAAAATGATCACTGTGTTTTATTTAGCTCATTAAACCAACGAGAGTTTTTAATGGGAGCCTCCTATTGTGCTGCAGTAACACTGGGAGATGCCCTGATGGAGAGGCAGCACCAACTGCCCACTGAGTCCCACCAACCCGTGCATCCACTTGTGATTTAGAGTCATAATGAAATTTTAATTTTCTTGTTTGTCCTGCCTGGGTTAGCAAAAAAGGGTAGAGTGGAGCAGGGTTGAAAACAGGGAGAAAAGGAGCGTGCTTAATGTGAAATGTAAATAAAAAGCAAAGAAAAATGATCTGGATTTACACTATTCATGCCAAAATAGATATTTGGGTAGAATATTGTGTCCCTTCACTTTCCTGAGTTACAAGGGTGGTGTCCAGCACCTGCAATAGCTAGGAGTGGTGCACTGCTTGCAGCTGACTGGGCTGCAATAAAAAATTATCCAAGTAGCAGTCTCTTCTCTGCTGTACTTCACAGTCCCTGGCCAGGTCGCTCGTCTTCAGTTACTCATTCCTTGAGTACTTTAGGAGGTGTCCAGGCTCTGCTGCAATGTGTAGAATAAAAAGTCTTTCTAGGAACTCATTTGCAGATGTGTTGGTTGTCCTTCTGGGGCTATCTGTGCTTAGGGACAACTAGAGGGGCAGGCCTGTGCTCTGGATGTCAGAAAGGGGTTGTGGGATTCTTCACCCAAAATTGCTGCAGGTAGAGTTCCTTTGCTTGAATGATCGAGCAGGACTACAAGTTTGAAAAAGGAAGGAATGTGGTGGGAAAGCAAACTTCAAAGCCAGAAGCTCAGCTGAATAGATTTGATTAGGAAATACTGCTTTCAGGCTTTGGTGCCTTGTAGGTGACCTGAAACTTGACTCAGGAAATCAGTTTAGACCTCAGTGTGGCTTCTGCTGTTTCTTTTATCTCTATGTGGTGAACCTGCACCCCTTTTTGTCAGAAGCTATTCAAAAGATGAACATGCTGAAGATTTCAAGTCATTATGTTTTCCTATCCATAAATGTTAGAGAAGTGCTTTCAAAAGACACTCTAACCTTCTCTGTGCCCTTCTATCAAGATTTTCAAATTATTTTGCCAGTCTCACTATGAGGCAGTGGCATGAAACTGTGATATTCTTATTTAGTTAAAACACCCTCTGCAGAGTGAAGGCTTCAGAACATGGACCATTAATTTTATGTAATATCTCTGACATTTTATGACTTGGTGATGAGGTTTCAGTTTGCTTTCATTTTCCGTGTGCAGGTGTATTTAGATTTGTCAACTATTTGTATGCGCTGCAGTGTATTTGTGCACACACCTGAAGTGTGTATGTGAGCATCCATATGCACACATTTTCACAACACCTCCACTAGAATGTTCAGTAGATTTAAAAAAATATGGTACTTCAGGCAACATTTCTCCACTTCGTTTAATAGCAACACTTTTCAAATCCCATTTTAAAAACACCCTCCCTTCTTTCCTTGTGCTTCTTAATTCCCCTGTCCACCTAATACTGTCTTTATAAATTGTACACGTGTTTTAATATGCCCACCTTCAGGTGTATTCCCAGGACTCCTGTCTGTGGTTTATAGCAGAAATTGCTATTTGTTCTTTGTTATTTAAGGACTCTGAGGTCTGTGCAGCAGGAGAGAATACAGTTCTCTTAGGAAGTGCATGCTGAGATTGCCACTGTCTTAGAGACTGAAGAGAAGAAAAATGTGATAGAACTGATTAGTATAACTGAAAAGTAATTTTTTCCATGATCTGTTGAGTGTGTAAGGAGGTTCCTGTTAGAGGGAGTGCAACCAGATAAGAACTTTATTCTGAAGCTTCTTCAGCTGAGCATTGTAATGGTTCTGTTAATTGAAATTCAGTGGGACAAGGGCTATATAGTATTTTGCTAGAAATTTAGAAATAAAATAAATTTCAAAAGTTTAGGTGCACTGTTCAATGAATTTGTTTAGCTTGCTGCAAACAGAGATTTCCATTTTCCTCTTGTGTATAACATGTGCATGCATATCTGTTATATATAACATGTGCACACTGCTTTTGGTGTTTTATCTTCTGCACAGGTCAACCAAACTTCTGCATGTCAGGTCATAAAGTCTTTCTACAGCTAGAAACCTGGTCCTTTGGTTTATATACTGTCACGATCCGCTCATAGGAGCGGGGGTCGTGATGGTTCGTTTCTTTGAATCTCAGAGTGCAAAAGAAAACAGGGACAAGTATTTTTGCTTCAATCAAAATCAAAAGCACTTTATTGAGTGCCAACAACACGGTTATGTGATAGAGGAGAGAGAGATGTAGAAGAGAGAGAGAGAGAGAGAGAGAAGAAAGAGAGAGAGAAAAGGAAAGGGGGGCATAGCTACCACGGCACGATGAGGTCCTCGTTGTCCGGATCCTATGGATTCGTCTCGTCCGTAGGGAGTACTCATAGGGATATTTTTTGAGAGTCTCTTTATAGTCTTTTCGAAAACGGGGGCAGGTAACCAAGAGATGAGGCAATCCCTCCAGAGACGAGGGGCAAGTAGCCAGCAGGTGGGGAATAGGGCCCATTGTTTTAGGGTACAGGTGCAGCTGTACAAGACATATAGTTCTTGTGCAGTCCTTTCCGCCCCGGTAGCCGGGCGGACGCAGTTCCCACAGGCATGTACCAACACGCCTCTGCAGCACAGCTCTGCAGCACAGCTCTGCAGTACACCTGGGCACCTGGCAGGCATCCCACCAAAATCTGGCTGGACTTCACTGTGCAAAAGTCCTTTTCCCCTCTTAGGGTCTCTGGGTTTTCAGCCTCTGCTTCTGTCGATGGTCGTGAGGCAGACAAGGGATTTCCGTCCAGACTCTTACATACACTAATCCACCATTGGAACTAAATAAAATAACTGCAGTGCCTTACATCTGTAACTTACAGGACTTCAGTGGCTTTTCCAGCCAAAAGTGTGTAAGTTCACTGTACAAAATTGCAGCAGCTACCTCCTCAAAAGAATGGAAGGCATGTTTATGATGATTTGCTGTAAATAAACAAGGTTTTATTGCTGTGTTGCAGTTTTGTAGGCAACACAGCAGAATGCATTTGTTGTTATTAAAAGGGTAAAAACAAGCCACTTCTGGTACCTTCCTTTTTTTTTCTTCTTTTTTGTAGAAAATAGTTGTAAAAACTTGAAAATTCTTGAGAAAGCTCTGAGACAAAGTGGGGTCTTACAACACAGCAGAAATCATTGCCTTACAATCTTTGCATTTGTACCACTGTCACACCAGCCTAAGAAATGTATGACTCCCATAGTTGTAAAAAAGACAATTAATTCAGTCAAACCTGCAATAAATAATTACATTTTTAACAGTTTGAATGAGGTGAGAAAATCTTAGCATCCCTAGATTCAAACCTTGATATTATCATCCATGGCTTGCTCAGTAATTTTTCACAAATGAAAATAGATTGGACGACTAAACATTCAAGTCACAACAATTCAATCAGAATAATTTATTTATGAGTCATTTTTCAAAACACTCGGTGTATATTTTCCCATCTCTTTCCTTGCATGCACTTTGAGCCTTCTGATGTTGTAAACACTGCATGTATTTTCATTTAGTGCAGAGGAATTTACAGTGACTTAATAATGAAATTGGAAATATCTTTCATTTTACCTCCCAAAAAAAGCTTCACACTATTTAAAATGCATGTTATTTGCATGTGAAGTGAATCAAAAGTTGACATGTTCATACAGTGAGAATGTGTGGCCATTCCAGGATGTCTGAATTCATGTCAACTATTCTTCTTTTGTGGTTTATTTTAAGTTTATTGCAATGAATATCCATATTAGACTCTCAAACCATCATCTATCTTTTTGCCTGTCAAAAACCTCTCCTGATTATCTACCAATCTTTTCTTGATGTCCTTGGGTGACAAGAACAAATAATGGTATTAAAAAAACCCCTTTGATGCCTGAGCTAGTTCTACCCTCTTCAGGCCAAAGTCTACAGTCACTATAAATCCTTCAGAGTAAGATTCCTGCTGTGCCTGCTGTGTGGATCACCTGCCTTCCATGGATGATGAGTGAGTTTTCCCCATTACACTGTCAATTGATTTATCTCTGTTGCAACCACATTCACATCCTAAATTCCTGATGTGTTGTAAACTTTACAACATCCCTAATCATTCAGAAACTTGAATAAGGTGAGGAACTATGGATCAGAAAAGATATTATGGTGTAAAGAAACTTTTCAACTGAGGTCTTGCTTTCCTTTCTCCATTTCTAGTCTTCTAAGCTTATGAACTGATTTCTATATTCATCCCATTTGTAAAGAAAAATCAGCATCTCTTCCAAATTATATATGTAATTTTAATTGTGAAAACATCAAGAAAGAGGTGTTGGGATATTGCAACAGGTCAATTTCCATCTACTTCTTGGCCATGAATGGAAGCAGTGCCCCATTATTGCTGTGCTGATATGGGTCTCTTTCCCCTGAGCCTTTCCAGAAGCCTCTTATGCATTTTGTTCCTCTGTTTCAGTGCTGCATTCTCAAGATTCAGGTCAGACCTGTCCTTAATATGCAGTACATTGTATTTTCATTACCTATGTACAAATATACATATATGAAATTTTATATTTATAGAGAGAGAGAGCAAAGATTCACTGAATACATTGCATAGGAAGTTATGAAACTGGCCCTGCTTTAAGCAGGGTGGAGTGTGATGAGATGACCTCTAGAGCTAGATTTAAAATTAAATGAGTTTACTTAGAGAATTATTTTGTTTGGAACATACAATGTGTATGATGCACATTATAAACACTCACACGTCTACATCTGCATTAGGATTTTAGCTATTTGAAAATACCCAGTGCCCAAACTGAATTAGAATCTTGCAATTCAAAGCAGTACAAGGGGATGATATGTGTCTATTCACCTCACAGCTGAGGTCTTCATTAAACACACACACACAGAGGTTTTAACACAGTTATATTAGTCTGAAGAGACAGGTTCCAATGTAGTGCTTCCTTGCTTAAAAGGTTTTCAGTGACTTTTGTGTTCAATTTCTTTGAATGCTTGCTACCTGCCCTCACCCAGCTCTCTTTTAGATCTTCAGCTGATGGATATGTAGCAAGGAGAAATGAATTTTACATTGAGAGCAAGAACTGCTTAAGTTGATAATGACTGCGTTGATCATAGCAGCTGAATAGCATATTTACAGCTGTTCAGGCGTTGATAGTTCCTTGCCTTTGTGTGAAACCATAGTGCTTATGGACAAGTAAGTTTTGAGCTATTGGTTCTTGATTCAGATTTCATTTCCCACGAGCACCACACTGGCATATCCCTATTGGCTGTAACAGATTTTTTCCATGTTTGCCTCAATGTGTAAGGGGCCAATCCATCCTTTGTGATTTTTACGGCTGCCATACATTAATGTGTGCTGTATCTAGCTTGTCATTTTCTTTATCCTTTGCTCTCTGGGTTTATGAGTTACATCTCTGCATAAAATGTCATCATATAACATTGTGCTTTAAAAAGCCTGCTACTTATTAAGAGTGAGTTTACGCTGCTGGAGACATTTTATTTTCCCACCAGGAAAATGAAAATGTCATTGAGGTCTAACCAGACCCCTGAGCTTTTCAGGCGGAAGAAAATTGTTTTTAGGATTCCCTGCAGGACTTGGTAGCCTTTGTGCACATACTGTATGTCTGAAATACAATTTTCCCCTCATGTATCTCCCTCTTCTCTTCCTAAAGAAGCAATGACACGATATTGCACCTTAAGGTTCCCAGTTCCTCTGTATTACTTTGCTTGTTGAAAGATGTGACACTGGAGCTCTGTAATTATCCTGGCAGGAGCCATCTCTACATTTTCAGCTGCTGCTCTAAGAGCTAACTTGCAACCTGAGGCACAGCCCTGAGCAAGGGACTGTGCATAAAATATTCCCATTTCCCATCCTTCTCTTGGAGTAGCTCAGAGGCAGTTTAGAAACATGCCAACATTTTCCTACTCTATCCCATTTAGATCATATCTGGTTTTCTACAACCAGCTGTGTTGGGGTGCAGGTCCCTTCCAGGACTCTACCTCTGACTCTTTTCCTTCCTCATGCTGTGCAAGACTTTTGAGACTGGCTTCACCATCCACAAGGTTATAATTTAAGCCTCTGTTCTTAGGACACCTTGCTTCAAGTTCTGCTCTCCTCCGGCAGGAAGGAATGGTTTGACACTTCACTACTGAACTTTGGTCATATTTATATGCTCTGGAGGCAGAAAATGGCCAGAGAGAAAACTGTCCCATCCACTAGATGATATTCTGAACTCGAACACTACCCTTGCTCCAGCTAAAATAAAAATAAACGAGGCTTTCAAAAGTCACCATGAAAGCTGTGGAGCTTGCAAATGCACAGTTCTGCTTTGGAACTGTCTCTGCTTTGGGTCAGAAGACCTGACGTGGAGAGGAAAGCCCATGAATTACTTTGCTTTGCCTATTGCCGTCCCTGAGATAGGATACTCCCTGCAGTGACAGATCTCTTGGCAACACAAGGATGCTTGGATTTGTCAGCCAAAGAGGAAGCAGTGCTGCTGTGGCCCTGCCCAATCGCTTAGCAGCATTTAAAGCTTTTTCAAAAACACTAATGCAGGGATAAGCCAGAATTGCTGTATCTGCACTGGGGCTTCCTGTTCTTCGTGGCTGAAAGTGGAGCCAGTGGGCACTGTAAGTCAGATGGTCCCTCTACAACTGAGTGGTTCCTCCGAGAACCTCTCCCACAAAAACGGCAACATTTCACTTTATAAAGACTACATCATGGGAATGGAGAAATGACTCACAGGCATCTTTCCTCAATGCTGCTGAGAACCTATCTCATAGTGGGTATTGATTTCATAAGTAAAAGATGATGAAAATCACCAGAGTTAGAGCTAGTAGAAGTTCTGGAGTGAACTTTTCTTTTGAATTTAAAAATGCATTTTTATAGAGTCAATTCTCCATAGAAAAGTTGGGTTCTGCTTTGTATTTCCTGATTTAATTCAATGAATTATCTCTACATGTATTATATTTTCTGGTTGCTTTTTTGTGTGGGTGTGCAGAAAGATTAAAAATGGTTTAAGAAATTGTTCCTGCTGACATTTCCCACAGATTTTCGTGCTATTTCTGAGTAATTCTCATCTGTGCATTTTGTACATTGCATATATATTTATCAGCAATCATATCTTTAAACTAAATATTTTTTTTCTTAAGATTGAAGTGAACCTAAATTGAAGCTTAAATTCAAGGTATTAATCTCATCCACCAGAGCAGCTAATGAGACATTTTCTAGCAAAAGTAAAAATGCAAGAATTTGTTGAGTCATCCTTGCCTTCCAGATTTCCTGACAAACCTGAGGCAGGTTTCCTGGGCATCTCCTGGGAATCTGAGAATGCAGAGCTTGCTCCAAGAGTCCCTCTTGAAGGAAGTAGACAGACATAAGTTTTTTGGGTTCTTGCATATGAATTCAGGGTTTAGGAAGCCCTGGAAACCTGGGTCAAACGAGAACTGCAAACCCATTTCTGATCCTCAAAAAAGCATTAATTCCACTGAGCATTTGCAGCTCTTGCAGTGTATATATATGCCTGTTTCCTGAATAAGCATTTTCAAATTTGTTTATATTTATTCAAAATTAAGTTGAATAATCATTTTAGTAAGAATAACAAAACCCTCAGAAGCTGAGTATTTTCCTTTTTGGCTTGCTCTATTGGGATTAATTCAGTGTTATACTACTGCATACATCATTCCACTGCATTGGAAATTAGAGGAACAAAATGAAGATTCAAGATTTTTCTTTCTTTCCAATTCGTTAGCAGGCACAATGAGCATTAATAGCTATCAAATAATTCTCTATTTTCAACTTCTTCTAGACTGAAACAAAGCCAGACTTTAGTGGACAGAGCCAATTGCTTGTGAAACAGAAAAGGCAGGTAAGGTCTTTTGCAAGAACAATGAACAGTTTAATAGTTTATATTTCCCAATTATGAAATTTATTTAGGAACATCTAATGTTTCCACCACTTTTCTTTTCCTTTCAAGTTTGCTGCCTGAAGACACAGAGTTGTCTAAGCTCACAGATTTCTTATTTAATCTGTATTTGACATAAAATTTAGAAAGGAGCAGGTTTGTTTTGTATTTCTCTATTGAGGGTATCTGTGTATTGTAACAAGAGCAATTTTCCATAAGGACTTTATGCAGCCTCACAATATAGAGTTGCTGTAGTTGTTGGGCTGTTTTCCTTTTTTCTTCATGTGGATTTGGGCAAATCTGAATCATCAAGAGCATTTTCCAGATGCCCACATGATATAAATGGTAGTTCCAACCTGCAGTGAAAGGGTTTCACATGGATTTAGATAAACAGATTAGGCTTTCAACATCAGAGAGCAAATAGATCAGAATACATTAGCCTAAAATGCAATGAAAACAGCATTGCTTCATGAGCTATGCAAAAATCAAAACCTTCCTATCCACTACAGCTGAAGACAAAATTCCCAGAGACAAACATAGAGATGGATAACACAGCTCAAGTAGCTGACAGAAAGTAGAATTGGTAAATACTGATCAAGAGTTTTCTGGAAGCTTTAAGTAGTGATCCCAAATTTCAGCAATGCTGAACGAATAACGCAGAGAGATGGGGTTGGATTGTGCCCTTGATGTTGGCTTCAGTTGATGCTTTTGAAATTCTTGTGGGGGACCAATAATGAAGAATTGTCTCTGCCAGTTTGTCACCTATGAATGACAGGCCAAAAACCAATATAAAGAAGAATTAAAAGATCATATGAAAGCTTTTTTTTTTATGCATCTCAGGACAAATGCAAAGAGTAATATGTCATCAATAGCAAGAGATTAAAGCAATGTTTGGAATGTGGAAGATGAACTGTGAGCAGCTGAAGGAGCATCTTGAAGCAGAAATCCATTTCAGGCAGAGAGAAATAAACTCATTTAAATTGCACAGAAATTTATGGGATTATACACAGAAACTGTTCAAAGCTATCTAGCAAAACAACTAAAGCAACAAATAGTTTGGCTTCTGCAGACAGCTGAAGGTTTCTTGGAACTATAAGGTAGATGTCTTGCCCAATGTGATACAAGACAAGAAGACAGGAAGATTAAAAAAAACCCATCTGAGCAAGAAATTCATGAAAACTTAGAGAACGACTGTGAGCTTTACAGATTGGAAATATAACAGCGAGATTCTAGGCAATATGACATGAAAATCTGACATATGTCATATTCAGGAAGAAAATCTGATACTAATTAAAAATTATCCTCTTAATTTAGTTACTGTGTTCAGGTTTTCGTCCTGTGTTGAACCAGGCATATTTTTTTAGCAAGGAGCTGGCAGAGCTGAGGAGTTTTACCCATTTTCCAGCCTTATGAGTTCCAACTGGTGTCCAGTGTTCTCCATACTGAGGACTAGAGCAGCATCCACAGAGTTCTCATGTCTTCTTCTTTGCCTGTTAGGACCATGGCTGATTTTATTCCTGTAAATACTGTAAAAATGTGATAATTTTAAATGGAAATATTATCTTTTAATTTCATACTAATTTTGTATCCGAAATCAAATACTAGGAAGATGAAAAATGAGGGGAGTTTCAGTGACCCATAACCTCAGAAAGGAGTCTTGGCTAACGATGGAAAAGAATATTTTAATGTGGTTCAGAGAGGGTAAAGAAGAGGAAATTATCTACTTGAACTGGCAGAGCAATTAAAGGCTTTAATAAGACAAGATGAAGATACCAGGTAAATAGTTCTAAGGTGGGTCAAGCAGGCACACAGAAAAGGGTTTTTTTAAAGCATATTGGGGGGAAAATATTAAACCTTGAGAAAGACATTTACACTGGTAGGTAATAAAGTAGTTATTATTAATACATTAAAAGAAAAGTGTTCAATAAATATTTGTTTTAGTATCTGGGAAGAAGGACAAGGTACTTCTAACAAGTGAAAACAATAAAACAATTATCAGTCCACTAACAATTAGGAACTTTAAAATTAAACAGATTTTCTTTATAAGGAAAATATATTTTCAAATATAAAGCTCAGATGAATTCCCTTGAGAATTTCAGAGGGTTTTGTTGAAAATATCCTTATCTAGCCATTGACTTTGATCCCTGAAGCAAAGCCAAAAGCCTGGAAGGGAATGTAAGTGATGTGAGTAACTGTGGACTGTTCATCTACTGGCAGTCCTAAGTAAAATAAAATAATGGAAAACTGATGCAGTATTCAATTAAAAAATAATTAAGGCTAAGAAATATAATCAACAGCAATGTTATTTTATGGAAAATAAATATCAAACAATTTATTTTCTCAGATGACTCTATAAGTTTCAGGAGTAATCTAAAAGAGGAACTACTCTTTAATTTTTCTGAAACATTTGATTAAGTACTGCAAAATATCCTGGGAAAAAAACTAAAATTGTATCATGTTAAGAGGGCAGATATTGAATTAATTAAGACTTGGTTGATTGAATTGTCTCACTGCTGGAAGTAGCAGTTCACTTGATGTTAGTCAGTAGTTTTGTCAGTAAGTTGCATGTAATACTGCTGCTAAAACTGGGAGCTGAGGTGAAGGGTGGTAGATGTTATGGAAAAGATGGACTAGATTAAAATACATTTTAAAAAATCAGAGTTTCACACCTTGCTTCCATAGCCCAAAGCCATTCTATAGAGAGTATTGAAAGGTAAGCATTTCTGACACAGTGCTGAGACAATATGTGCTTTCAATTTATAAACTGGGAAATGGTAGATATGAGGAGGTTATTTTAAAATTTAAATATCATACCAAAAAGACTGATAAAATAACTGCTTACTTCTGATCATATTTTTGGCAGATTGTTTCAAAACTGAAGCAGATATAAGAAATATTAAAATTTTATAGAGATAAGGGAAAATGTCAAACAACTTGTGGACCTCGAGTTAGCATCAAGTTTAGAGTAAAGCCTTTCTACACAGGATACCCAGCATCAATGGGAATGAATGGATACAGAGACAGGATGGTAACTGGAAGATGTAAAGCAAAATGTACCTTGGCTATCGTGATTGGATATAGAAACTCACTTTTAAAAAAAAAAATCTGTAAAAATCTGAAGCCCAGGCTTCTGCTATTTCTGTGAGTTCTTCCCCATAGACAATTGGAAGAAATTGCCACCTCTTGAAGATGATTGGTGCATCTATCTGATGTTTAAAGTTAAGCTTGCATTATGTGCTTTGTATGCTCCATGCTGCATGGGTCACAGAAAGCCTGGGTAATTACATGTTTATGTTTTAGGAGGTAAAATTAAATAGAACAAATTTCACCTTAGTTCTTCTCTTGAGTTTGAGAAAGCAGAAGCCTAAAGCCTATCACATGTGCTGGATTTATGCCAAAACTGGCTGAGAAATAATCTGTATTAGTTCTGCAGGCAGTTGTAGCCCTGTCTAAGAGCCTAAAGAAAAAGATCCCTTTGCAATGGATGCACAGCTTTTGGATGGGTTAATGCCCAGATTATTGTGGGTTTGAGGGGAGGGAACTCCCTGTGAGCATCCTTGCAGCCAAATACTAAACAATACACCTTCCTCATTCACACTCTTCAAACCCTACATATCCAGGCAAATTTTTGCAGAATTTTCCACTATGCCAGAAATTAAACTACGATGCCATAAAGTGCCTTTGCCATCTGTGAGTGAATAAGTCATACTGAAGTTTACTTCCCCAATATGTTCCTGTTGGTTACTTTTGCACAGTAGCAATGCACTCTGAAATTATGCCAGTTTATTTTAATTACTCCAGCTTATTATTCAGACCACTCTCTGAAGGAAAGCAATTATCTGCAGATACAAATGCAATATTGTAGTAGATGAACCGTCTGTGATTAAAACAGTAAGAACAATATTAATCGCATTATGAGATATTACAATTTCTACATTCTTGGATCAAGAGGAGAGACAAAATTAAATTTATTTCTGTATAAATATGTCATCTTTATTAAATAAGTAGGTAGGAAATCTCCTATTTTTAAAATCTTCATGGATTGAAATGCTTTATTTCCTAAAATGCAAATTCTTGCCTTAACACTGATAAGAAATTGTTTGACTGCACCTGTCCTGGCAAGTATCAGAGCAATTTCATTGGAGGTACCAGAGCATCTGTTACTTCGTTGTATGTACCTTTTCTTCCAGGAAAATAAATACATGTGCAAGGTTCTGAGGGATTTTTCTACACCTATTTAATAAGACAATGTGATCCACTGTTATTTATTAATTCATTCTGTTGAGAATGGAACAAATCCTCCCCTTGCAGAAATAGAAACAGTAGAGATGAAAAGAAAGCCAAACCAAGCTTTTGAGTGTTCCCTGAATGCTTCAGATCTGTGTGCTCCAAGAATATTTATTGATGACTCAGTGGGCTGGAGAGAATTCCTGGAAAAGAGGGAGAGAAAATTAAAATTTGAGATCTCACCATTTCATGTGTCCAAATGTGCCAATTATGCATTAAAAATTTATAGCACAAATTATTGCTTCTTATGAATCAAATTAATACTTGCCCCCCTCAGGCAATAAAACATATCAGATGCTATTCTTTCTTTCTTCAGACTGATAGGAAATCATGTCTAGATATCAAGGGGTCTTATTTTACCTCCTGATAAGTGTATCTTATATATAACATGGTACAGAAAGAAACATAAAATTAGATACAAAAGTCAAAAAGCAAAAAAGAAAAAGAATCTCTATATGTTATTACTCTTAAGCACTTCATCCACCTTAGGTCATGTTAGTGGATGACTAACAGCTTAGAAGACTGTTCCAGGAGTCCTTTTTAAAAATATACTTATTTGTGTCTAATTATTAACAAAAAATAAAATTACAGCCCGGTACAATTAGAGAATATTGTTTTCAAGTGTATCTTGTATAAGACATCATTGCTGTGCTTCTTGGGAGTCTGATGCAGCCTGGTAAATTTGGGTTGTGCATATATTTGTGTTTGTAAAATGGAGAATAAAAAGCATATCACCCCATCAATAGGATTCTTTTTGTCAAATACTTACCGAAGTTAATCAGACTGGAGAAACAATTTGAGATAAAAAAATGACATGCCAGAGTGTTGGAAGGGATGGATAAACCATCCAAACTAATTTAATATCTTAATCCCTAGACCACTGTGAAGATCTCCGAGGCCTTTTTTTCCAAGACCTTACAGAATGAGGGAAGGGATGATGGGGGGGTGCTGGTGGCAGGAGCAGCCTTGGGAATGGTTTTATTGCTGCTTTCTCTTGGTGTAGGACTAATGGTGCCACACTGTGCATTGTACCACCACATGTAGGATCAGAATTTGATTGGTGTAGAATCGAGGAGGGGATTAAAAGAACTGTCAAACAGGATGTCCCACCTGGAGAGAATAAATATTGTATCTGGTATTTGAGATCATTATCGATGTTCTTTGTTTCATTGCCTTGGGTTCATGGCCCTGACATCACAGATAATGTCTATTTATCCTTGCTTTCCCTCTCTCTCTCTCTTTTTTTTCCTTTACTTTAGTGATGTTGGATGTGAAGTAACATTTTATTCTTTTTGTTAATGTGCTCAGGTGATTAGGGGGTTACATTAGACTGCTGTGAGTTCCTGTAGCTTTATGGGGTTATGATCAACCTTAGCAAAATGAAAATTGTGCTTGCAGGTGAAACAACATCTGAAAGAAGCCACTGAAAAGGAGAGAGAAAGTAATTTAACTGACTAATTAAGAGCCCAATCTGTGTCTGATGGGACAATACTTACCTCAGAAGCACTTAGCCTTTCTGGGTTTGTCCACTTAAGAGTACATTATAACATATTCAGCGCAGAATTACATACTCCAGGGAATTTATTCAGCTGAAGTACCCACATTTCTTATATCTTCAAGGAACATGGCCCTCATTATACCCCTTGAGTATATAATTATCTTGGAATAGCTACACACCTTGGTGCATTTTATGATCTCCTTAAAATGTTATATTTACTCTTTTCTTCTAAAGCCCCAGAAAGACAAGAAGTTAGAAACAGAATGATTAAGGTATCTTGTTACAAACTAGGGATTTGAGTTTCAGCCCACTAGAACTTATGTGAAGAGCTTCCTCCAGCTGGCAAGGTTTTAAATGAGAATTTGTTCTCCTTTCTCAGGGAAATGGTTAACATTGGGTCTAATGGGGTGATCTGACCTCTTGCACAGGGTCAACCCACAAAAGAAATTGTCTTGCTTCCTCCATAATAACCCAGAAAAGTACTTGAGCTTCCAGAGGACTTTTAACCTGGTATTGTTCAGAGTAAAATCATCAACAAATGTATTATCCAAATCTACCTGATCCCATCCAAGGCTGTTAAAAGATAATGAAGGTGCTTTCTAATATATTGAGGGGAGAGGGGTTGATCAAGCACATGCAGGTTTTATTTGCTGCCTTCACATATGAAAGAGAACTTGTGCCATTCTCTATTCCCTTTTTTTTGGGAGAGTTGTACTTGCATTCCCCAATAAAAAGATATTTTTCAGATGTTCTTATCCAAAATTTCAATCTGTGTGTGGTGTTCTTCACAGGAATATTTTCACAGGATACTATTTCTGTGGCTTAAATTAGTGTGTGCTTCAGTGTTTGCTGGGTGATGACAGACAAATGTCTGTCAGACATTAAACAAATAAAATTATGACATGCCACAACACCAGGAAAAATCCAGTGATTTCCATCATTCAGCTTTTCTCTCTGGGTAAAGCTGTATGACCTTAAAATATGACAGAAGAATTTGCTCAGACAAAAGGCCCATCTGTGAATGGTACAAGTGAAACCAATGAAGAAATACAACACTGGAGCAAACATTTCTCAGAATATTCTCCTGCTCCCCAGGAATGTTCAGCTTAGCTGTGTTTGAGATTCCTCAATAGATTTCAGATCCACAAAGGTGGATGTATTTAACAGAACAGACTTCTGCACAGTGCTACCACTGGGACTCCTCCTTTGTACACAGTGCTAGTGTTATTCTTTTTCACTTTTTTATTCTCAGTTCAGAAGCATCAAACTTGCACATGAACACTCTCACAAGATCTCAGGCAAGTCGTTATTTCCTGGCAAGGGGGGCAAAACACAACAAGGGTAAAACTGTACTCTTGTTTTTGCTCTACATTTGGAGGGTTTTTTTCTGTTTTGTGTTATTTTCAAAGGTAATTTTCATCTCCTCCAGCTGTAAATCTATCATGACTTGCATTTAAATGAATACAGTTTTATTCTGTGCTCATTTGAGGAACTGGAAAACTTCAGCTATTCACAGCAGAGTTGTACAAATTCCACACTTGAACCACACTAACTACAAAGGTTTCATGGAGTTATTCCAGATTTACAACAGGTGGGCACAGAAAGAATGTGATTCAATCTCCCACAATTATTTTCATGCCACTTGGATTTACTAGCTGCTAAACAGAGGTATCTAATACATATTTACTTTCTACTATTCATGTACTACACTTACCAGCACATTTACAGTCAGTCACAATTGGATTTTTGTTGTTAAACTAGTGGCCAATTGTGATTGATGAAAGTGAAATCATTCACATGTAATGGTAGAACATTAAATCGTTCAGGTTTTGTTCAGTGCTTTTAATCTTTTTAAGCAACTCTCATTCTTGTTTTTTCCTTGCCTTCTGTAAATATTGGGTTTGTGCTGTGTGCTGATTGACAATGAGAGAGTGAGTGGCTGCATGGGGCTGGGCTGCTGGCTGGGATTAAACCATGACATGTCTCCTGCACTTTGCAATTAACTCCTTTTAATTGTTGTAGGATCTTGTATGCTTTTTTCCTGTTTCTAAATCTTCCCACGTTTCGTAGCTATTTTGTCTTTGCAGAAAGAGGAACGAATTAGTGGAATTTCTGTGTGATTGACATGGAGGCTATATGTCCAACAGATACCAGGAGGAACTATTAATTGTTGTGATAACCCAATCAAGGTGATCCATCAGCCGAAGAGATTTGCTGTACCTGTTGCGCTCTGATGTGAGATTAAAGTAAGCACTGACAGCTCTATGATTTAACCTCTTTTTAAAGAGGACATCGAGGGACTCATTTTGTATTTTCTTACAAATAATCTCCTGGTTGTTTACTCAGATATCCCTAGCATCTGAAAGTAATATTGTTCCAGGGTCAGTCTCAGGTGTATTACTTTGGTCATGTTCATATCAAACTGTAGATCCAAGCCAGTATTTTTACCTATGCTGATAGTTGTGGCTAGGGCTGGATGTTTTCCTGAGTCAGGGCCTCACTGCCACATCCTTTTTCAGATTGTCCTGTCTATTTGTTTCTTATTGTCTTGTCACAATATACTTTTATTTCTATTTCACTTTATCATGTCTATGTTGATATTTTCTTTCTTGGAATTTCCACCCACTGAATATATACATGTAAATGTGCTTTACCTCAGCTCATTACCTGCATTTGGTCAAGGTGAAGCCTGTGTTGATCTCTGCTCATTTTTCTAACTTGTCTTTCCCAATGTATCATTTTCCCTTTCTCAATGGTGTTTGCAAAACATCTCAGTTCAGTTGGATCCACAGACTTTAATTAATGTCTTGTTTGTGTCTTCTTCAAGACCATTAATAATTCTGTTAAGTAAAAGCAGGCCTAACACCAGTCTCTCTTCCTGCTGAATAGAGTGTCTCATCTTAATGCATGATTATTTATTCTTACCTCCTGTTTATGATCCTTTAGCCAGTTCTCAGTCAATATGATATCATTCCTCTCTGAGCTGTGGTATGAAAGGTTGTGATTCAAATTTTAAACAATTCCTGGAAGAAAATAAAACAAAAGTTAATAAAAATATACATAAACATCGTTACTGCTTGTTTTATTGCAGGCTTGGGTAAGTCTTATGAAAGAAGTTTATTATCAATTTTTCTAAGTAGGTTTCTGTATTGAGGTCCTGTCTCGAGTTGTTGCACTGGATTGTAATGAAAGCAGCGGTGAAACTGGTACAAATAAATAGAGCTGCTCCTGGCAAAAGCAAAGCAAACCTGAGTCAAGAGCCAAAAGCACAGCTGGTATTATTTGTTATAGCTCTACTGAAATTAATAATTTTAAGTCATTATTTTTTCATTGGGAAAATTAAGCATTGGAATGACCCAGGATGGCATTTGGAAGATTTTTATTTGTGTATCTTTTCATCAGGATGAGGTATGTTATCTGCATATATTTTCTTAACGAGTAGCTCAGCTAAAAACTATGGTTCTAGTGCAAATCATAGAATCACAGAATACCATGTTGAAAGGGCACCTTAAGGATTATTTGGTCCAACCTTTCTTGGCAAAAGCATGGTCTAGACAAAGTGGCTCAGCACCCTGTCAGGTGAATCTTAAAAGTGTCCAATGAGAGGGAATCTACGACTTCCCTGGGGAGATTATTCCAATGGCTGACTGCTCTCAGTGAAAAATCCTCCCAGTAATAACTTGTGCCCTTTTCCCCTCACCTTTCCCATGTGATTCCTTGTAAAATATCAGCCTACTTCTTCCTCCTAGCCACCCTTTAAGCAGTGGAATATCGGGATATTGTTTTTCAAAAGCCTTTTTTCTCAAGGCTGGATAAACCCAGTTCTCTCATCCTTGTCTATCACAGCAGATTCCCAGTCCCTTGGTCATCCTTGTGGCTCTTCCCTGGACCTTTTCCAGCCTGTCCAGCCTTACAAATGCCTAAGGGCCTTCAGCTCATACTCTGCAGGAGGTCAGCCAAGATTAACATTCATGATTTATTTTTTCACCTTGTAAACTGATGAATTTATGTTTGACACCAAATAACGTTCTTATGTTAAGTCTTCTTCATTAATAGAATACATGTACATAATTAAAGTACATTTTTCTTATATTCCTGTATTTATTTTCCAAGATTATTTAGATCAATAAGTAGTACAAGCAGTATAATAAGTAAGCCCACATGGGGAGTAATATGAAACAGCCTTTTTCTTGCTAGCTTCTCTCAGTTTTGGGGAATCACATTTCAAAACATTGCTTCAGCCATTGCATGTCTATTGAAGCAGAACAAAATTTGGGTACCATTTCAGATTTGTTTACAACTGCAAGCACAACAGAGTCATTCTCTGTCCCTGGGGTACAGAAACAGAGAAGATTAATAGGACTGTGCTCCCCAAGAAAACCTGACATCAAAAAGCTAAAAACTGGCTTTCCTGAGTAAGGTTAAAGTGGAGGGAAAGTTAGAGACCTAGCAGAGTGGAGCACCTAAGTCAGTTCATGTGAAATTATCTGTTTGGCTCTAAACCCAGCTTATCAGTGCAGTGCTGCACTAGCCCTAGCTGGCCTGCTAAGCCCTGAGGGGTGCAGCTGTCCTGTACATGGACTTGAGTGGACTCTTCCTACACTCTTAGGATTACAAAAGCAGAGATTTCCTTTTATTTATACCATTTAGCAGCCCAGATCTACCAATAGTGCCCCCTTAGCTGAACAGCGTAAAGCAGCCTCTGTGCTGGGATGGAGGAAAACCTGCCCAGGGAGAAGGGATGCTCTGCTGTGCCCACCACAGCTGTGGGAATACCTCACTTCTTGGACAATGTAAACTGCAGATCACACTGAGGGCCAAGAGGAGCCTCTGCTCAATTTTCCAAAAACACAGCCAGGCCCAGAAGGAGCATGGTTGTGACTGCCACCATTAATGCCTGCAGAGATTTGTTTGTCCTGAATTTTTGATATGTGGGGGTTATTTGTACATTAATTAGAAGTTCAGGTCTGTGCTCAGAGCATAACAAGGGTTGCTTTGAACCCATCAAGTTTTCCTTCACAGCTTTGCAGCATCCCAGTAATACTGGGGGTGGGTTTCTTTTTCTCTTTTTATTTTCTTGCAATGTAGGATGAAAAAGGATGAGGTAATTTGCCAGCCTTTATGCAACTGGCAGATGGGTTATATTAATATCATAAGAACATATTGTTCCCAATGCCTGCTTAAAAGGAGAAATGCTATATCAGGCCTAGATTCAGCAAAGTTCCAAGGAACGTGCCTGTATTTATTCCTCCTTAGCAAAGTAATGAATTGTTACGTATGTATCTGATTTAATTGAAATAGACATTTTCACTGGTTCACCTCTGGGCTGAGGCATTAGCAACACATGAGAAAGTCGATATTCTCATGCCAGTATTTTGGTTCTGATTGTTTATAACATTCTCTGACCCAGCATGACCAAGTGTTACACACAGCTTTCCTACAGTAACTACAACAACACTGTGTTGATATTTGAGTACATGAAAGATTGTAAATAAGAGCCAGGACTTGTCAGGATGTGGAAGACAATTTCAGTTGCTGAACTGGGATGTAAAGTATGTCTGTAAGAAATGCAATAAGGCTGAATATTTCATACACTGAGATCCCAACTCACTGTGAACATCATCTTGATTCTGTTGATTATACATAACCACTGTAGAGATGCCATTTCTGCATGCTGTCCCTCCACACTTCACATTAAGGAGAGGGTTGTAAGTAGTGTAATCTTAAATTCAGAATAGACATTTTGGTATGCAGTTAATGAAAAGTCTGACACATCAGTAGCTTTTGCATAACTACTGTACTATATAGACACCTCTGGTATTTTCTACAGGTACAGTTACATTCATATATTTGTACTGAAAGCTCTAAGATATCTGTAACATGCCTTGATAGTTTATTGTTACTGCAGACACTCACTTTTGCTGTTCAGAGAGACTCAGAATTCTGCAGATGATGAAAATCTTTCTTATTCTCTTGACAGGGATCTGAAGAATATTTCTCCTTTTCTTCAAGCACCTTGCTCCAAACAGAGCAAGCAAGATTTCTTCTTTCATCTAAAAACCACACTGCCAATAGGGAAAGTACAAAAGGGAATATTCCTGATTAGATTGTATCTTCCTCAGCTCTCCTTCCACTTGTGCAGCAGCAACACTTCTAAGCTTTGAACAAACTGCATTAAAATTAAAGCCATTTCTTTCAAAAACCTGTTCCATTTCAACAGCTCTGGTCAGGACACAGATAATAAGGGACCAGGGGAAGGAAAGAGCCTTTTTTATCTGCTGAGAATGTCTTGGGTAGAAAACATTACTTGTATTTCAAGATGACAATTAAACAACAACAAAAAAAATAATACAAACATAAACACAGGAGTTGTTCTCTCATTTTCTATTTTTTATCCTGAAGAGAGGGATTTAACTGTGATAAGAGGCCATTTCCAGGGGATTAACAACCTGTACCTTTAGCCAATCTGTCTGTTCACACAGTCTTGCTCTGCATTCTGTCCAGCTCTGTAATTCTGGCTTGCAAAATGGATTGAAGCAATTTAAAAATAAAACAGCTATTGGTCTGATTCTTCAAATTGATCTGCATGGGATATATTATTAATATTTTTTATTATTATTTACGCATGGTTTTAGAACATGGAAAGGCTTTGGCTTGATTATCTCATGCACATGTTGACATATAACCAAAAAGAAGGTGCTTGAAAACTTTAGGGTCGAATCAAAGACCCATTGTGGTTACCTCATAACCATGAGGCTCAAATACACAAGGAAGTGCTGATTTTAGAAAATTTTGGATTCTTTCCTGCAAATAAAACAGTTTTAGGTGAAACAGAAAGATAGGAAGCTACATGCTGTTATTTCATTGCCCCTGCCTTTAGGAGACAGCTAACCTTTCAGAGGCTGGGACTGTGGAGAATATATTCATCAGGGAGGGGAAGAACACTGATGGATTTACTGGCATCTCCTTTCTATTTTACTACCAAAACAAATAGCTGTCTTTTTGATATACAATTCCATAGGTTGGCTCATAGAACATGTAAGGTGAAACACTGTCAGGATTGAAATATAATCACTTTTGACTTTAGCAAGGCCAAGATTTTGATGCAGCATGGGTTTCAGTGTTTTAGTTTTCATATTAAAAGGCTGTCTTCTCTCTTCATATGGTTTTGCTGTTTGGGGTTTTTTATAATAAATCATGATCTCCAGTACCTTTTGAACTTATGATGAGTTTAAACCAAATATATCAGGCAGATAGGTCTTTCTCCTAAAACTTCCCAGAAGCTGTCACCTGACTAGAGGACAAATCTTTAAATACTGCTTCTAACTGCAGAAATCCAGTTCTGTCCTTATCTGTTTCAAAAGAAACCAGTGAACAAGTACATATTGGACACTGGACCACTGCATACAGACAGTAAATGTCCCTCTGTTGACACAGGTAAACTTTCAGAGAAGCTTATAATGGATTTTTCAAGCCGGGAAAGTCTCTGGTGAAGAGAACAATGTATTGCTGATAGTAAAATAAAAAAAGAAATAAATACAGCTAGATCCACAATTCCTGAAGGACCTCACCCTTAGAGTTTTGGTTGCTTAATAGAATACAGAGCCCTAATCAATGTCATCTATAAACCTGTGAGAGCAGCCTCTGCTAAGGGACATTTCTGTCAGCACCAGCACAGGGAGTGGGAAGGCACCTAAAGCAGACAAGAGTAGATGCTGAGGAGGGAATGTTCTGAGACATGACCCTCATATGCCTTGTACTTGTGGGGACACAGCAACATTCAAATAGGAGCCAGGTTTGTGGTCCAGCCCTTGTGCTAGCACACTTGTATCCACTCTGGCCAATGAAATATGGACACAGAGAGCTGCAGTGGTTGTACTGGAGGACTGGGTAGTGCCACTGCCAGGAATGAAAAGGTTCAAGCTGAAATTATTTTTCTGCAGAAGGAAGTGTTAGCACTCACATATTCTCACTTTCCCAAATTGACTCTTAGAGCAACCTGTGAGCTACAGATTATTGCAGGTGCCTTGGCAGTAGCTGATGGTGCAGTTTGTGTCCTTTCAGACAGGGATCTCTATCACCTTTAACTACTTAACTGCATGACAAAAGGGAACATTGACATGTGCCTCTGTAATACTTTGTATGCTGGTGTCCCAACTGCTAAATAGGTGTGGGAAATATGACTTGCTGCTGAAAGGAGTGCCTCCCACTGAAAAACACATAGGGCTCCAATACTACCAAATTTTACACAGCTGGCCTCAGCACCTTTGCTAATACTTATTATTCTAAAAATGCAGGATCTGTGAATTCTATGTATATTACAGGGCTTGAGGGGTATGACTGAGATTTAGGCATGCACTTCCTCTGGTAAATCTAATCTATGGCCTTCCTTCCAGATTGTTGATTGCTAGAGTGGAGCAAACTCTTGTACAGCCTAAATCACTATTCACTTTCTTGGCTGTGGTAGGATGCTAAATACTCACACATACTGTGAAAAGATTAACACTTGTTCAGATGTAAGGTGGCAAAAGAGCTGTTGGTTCTTACAGATTCTGTAGCAGCTGCCACGAATCTAGAAAAGTTCCTCCAGGTAAAAGCACAACCCAATCTACTGCCTCATTTCTGGGCTTCCTCAGTCAGCTGGGACTAATTAAGATAACTGGGCTATAAAATGGCAGTGAAAAGCATTTCCTGGCTCTTCTGGGTAGCTGATTTGCTGGGGTGGATTTTGATGCATTATGAGCGGTGAGAGAAATGGAGCATGTTAATGCTACTGGCCGGGGAGAAGGGGAAGTTGTGGAATTCAGTGCTCCACTAGAAACTTGCCCTCTTAATGAGGTGATCATAAAATGCCAATTCCCCAAAGCTAACACATATTTTTGTATAGTATCGTTACTTTTATAGGGCGTAGGGATAGCTATTTTTTCCACTTTCTCTGACAGCAGGCTGACCAAATACTACTCAAAGGAGTACTGTGGCTGCACTAGGCTTTCCTCTTTCCTTTGGCTGTACAGTTGGCAATTAGCTTTTAAGTTGCATTATAGATCTGCTAACAGTTGTGCAGTTAAATCATTAATTACCTTCTCAGTCAGTTGGGAACTCAATTTCACTTTGGTTTGCAGTTTGTGCTCCACAGTAGATTACTTAGCAAATCCATAAACATCTTCAGACAGTATAATTTAAAGAAGTTAATGATGAGGAAGTTTAGACAATTTTATTACAAAATAATTCTTAGTTAGGCATGTGAAATAGTGTTTATGAGGAAGAGGGTTTTAGCTATGCAAATATCAGCCATGTAAGCAAATGGAATGAAAAATTATGTGAGGTTGTGGGTTTTTTTCCCTCAATGAGTAAGAAAATTATTATTGTTGTTGGTATTGTTATTTCTGTCTAAAAGATTAAGGGAGAAATAAGGATTCAGAGAATAATTAGACTGGGGGTTAAAACATCTGTGATTGCTTCTAGCTGTTTCTGACCTGTGTTCTAAGCTAGTCTCTGGGCTTCTGAGTTCTGGTTTATTTTTCACTCTATTTAAATTAGAAAACCTTCAACACAATCTGTTAATATATTTACACCTACTCCAGTACAGTCCTAATTTCAACTTGCACGCTAAAGAAATACTCTAGATTCACATTCAAATGAAGCAAAGCTTCAAGGTGTATTGTGGGTTTTGTCTTGGGATGAAGACAAAGGTTTCTACTGCAAGTTTTTCAAAGTCTGTTGATTTTCTAATTAATCTAATTACTTTAGTGTGTTTCAAGGTTGCCTTATCCAAACATGATTTGCTTTAGAGTGTGGAGGCCTGGACTTGTTTCTCCAGACAGAAAAGCAAAGCTATCTGGAGAGACTGTTATCACCCTGTCTAAACTGTAAGAATAACAGCAGAGAGAAACAGAGATATTTTTATAGTGCCTGATGGTCATTTATCTGGAAGCAGGAGTTCCAAGAGGGAAGTCTGGGGTCTGGTATTAAAAGCTGTGTTCTAGCATAACAAGAAACACCCATCAGATAACTGTTTTCTGAGATCTGATCAGGCATTGCTACTAGAGGTGTAAAGTGTTTAAAATGGAAGTTGTCACCTTGCCATGTGCTCTCAGATTGGGGCAGTCTTACCTTTCCTTCCCAAACAGACAGAAAACCAAATTGAATGTGCCTGCAACCTACTTTGCCGTGCTGGTGACAGGAATGTAATTATGGAACAATTGTTTTCCTCCTAAGTTATGAAACTGGAGAGGAGATCAGAGTTGAGAAATTGGTGTGTAAAAATGGAAGTTGAATTCCAGTGAATGGAAATGCCTTCCTTCATCCTGAGAAGCTAAGTGAGACTGCTGCAGATTCCGGCCCCCCCTAATTCAAAAGGAAAATAGAAGGACCTGGGCTGAAAACAATAGGAAGAGAAAGAGAAGAACAGGCTGAGCTATGTTGAATGGCTCCAGACAAGCTGAAAGGGTTTCTGACCAGCTCCTTTTATGGATCTGAGTTTTATTCAGATGAAAGTTGAACAGTTAGCAACAGAGAGCTTAAAATATAATAGTATGGTATATGAAATTGAATGAAAACACAGAAGCTTAACAGAGGACTTTGCTTCCTCTAATGTGATGCTATTTTGCATTTGACTCCCCACTGTTCCCTGGGAAAGGCCAGCATGCAAAATGTTCTTTATATTCCTTTATTAATAATTTGCTTCCATTATGTCAAGCTGTCTTGTTCCTCTTGTGCAGTAAGAGGGTAAAAGAGCTCTATTTTGTAATTATAATCATTTAACTAACGTGATAAGAAGGAAATGTTTTGTTAGCAGCACAGAATTTCCTCAGTCTTCTACAGTACAATTTTAGCCATGGCTAGACAGTTGACTGATTTATTTACAATTGAGGTGGGTTGACTGTGACTGGACACCAGGTGCCACCAAAGCTGCTTCATCCCTGCTCTCCTCAGCTGGACAGGGGAAAGGAAATGTAAGAAAAGGTTTGTGAGTTGAGATAAAGGTAGGGAGAGATTCACCAGTTACCACAAAACAGACCTGACTTGGGGAAAATTAACTGAATTTGTTGCTAATCAAATCAGAGTAGGATAATAAGAAAAAATCAAATCTTACAATACCTTTGCCCCACTCCTGCCTTCTTCCTGGGCACACCTTCACTCACAGTTTTCTCTCCCTCTCCCCCAGCAGGGTGGGGGAGAGGGGCTGCATCCAGTTTGTCACATTCTGTCTCTGCTGTTCCATCTTCATCAGGGGCAGGGCTCTCACACTTCCCCTGCTCCAGTGTGGGTCTCCCCTCCTGCCACCAAAACTGTGCCATACAACAATGAGCTATTAGACAGGATTGAAGAAAGCAGCAATACATTTTACAGAAATACCAAGAAAATGCACATTATTTCACACAATTTTTCAATTCTTTCTTAAATTTAAAAAGCTGACATTTCAGTAGAGAATAGCGCTGAAAAAAAGTGAAAGCTGAAATGCTTTGTTAATATTTTGAGGTTTAATCCTTTATTCTCTGTAAATGTTACTTGACAAAAATCGTATCAGTATCAGTGTTTTGATATCAGCAATCTATGGGATGTTATCTGATTTGTTTTTCCTCCTATTTGAAGCTACTTTTTTCCTTTGTCCTACTTTTAGGAAAATTAGTGTGAATTTTAAATATTTGCAGAAATGTTTCTATTCTGTTTGGCCAACCAGCTCCAGGAGCATCATCACCTCTTCTCCTAAAGGCTGAAGGGAGCTGATGCATGCCAAATTGCAGCCAAAATGCAGACATGATAGGCACCTCTCTGACTACACTAATTGCTGAGCTTCTTGTACACTCCTTAGGACCTGCTGTGAATCCCCACATCTGCCAAAAAGTCATGTTAAATCTGTATGATCTGCCATAGTTTTGACCACAGCTTTTGTCATTTAAGTGTCCTGTGCTCAGCCTGTGCCACACCATCTGGTGCATTGTGCTGGCAGAAGTGGCCTGCGTGGTGCTTGTGACCTGTGTGGACTCTTGATGTGTGAGGATGGGCTCACCATGGGCATTTCAGCTTGCTCAGAAATGAGAGGCAAGCACATCCTTTGCACTTAAAAAATCTTCAAGGAAAGGGAATTGTACATAGCTTCCTGAAATCTTTATTAAAGGGTCGTCTTAGCACAATCAACCAAGGACTAAGGCAGCTTTATGTTCCATGTGGCAAATATATTTGAGATACATTAAAGATACTAGCTTTGCCTGCCTTTTTTTTTCCTGGAGATAGGTTAGAGAAATTTAGTATTAAAAGCTCAAGAATGTAAATTCACTCTGTACTGGATCTCTTAAACAAACAAGTCATTCTTTCCCAAGGAGGATTTTCTATCTGAATTGTTCCCTCTTGTTGATGAAGACTATCTGTAGAATTTGGCTCTCCTACAAGTACAACCATGAATAATGCATGGTGACTAGGAAAGAATGGACAGCAAATAACAACAGGAAACAAATACCACACTTTGCAGAACAAATTTCCAGGTGCACAATAATTCCTTCTAAAATCTGTGAACCTCATGGGATTCTCATATATTTTCATGAACACCTGCAAGCAATAAATATCCCGATGCCGCGTATTGCAGCTGAATTTGCTGCCTTCATTTGTGTGTGGGGGAAATCATATCCGTATATCTCATCCATCTCCTGTGTCAAGCTCCTCTGCTCTGCTTCACTGTGCTGCAGTTCAGTGTAAATAGTGGGAGAGTTTGCAGCTTCCTCACATGCTGAACAGCTTCTTCTGCTTGCAGGCAGGTAAGGAATTACCACTGCACCTGATTAAGTTTGCAGGGAGTTCCTGACATGTTGTTGATAAGGGCCTCCTAAGGGACTGCTCCTTTCTTCTGTCTCCCATTCAGGCATCCCACATCCAGCTGATGGAAGAAAGGGTGATATTGGTGGGGCTTTTCTTGTGTTTACCCTGCAGTGAGGATTTATTCCACCAGCCACTGCAATTTCTCACTCTCTGACAATTCTACAAAGTCTTATATTGAGGTAACATTGATAAGGCCTTGACAGCAGTGGCTCTAGGAGATAAGACTCACCAGCAGATAAAAGAAGATATTGGTGCATTTGTGGACAGAACTCCAGCACTGACAAAATGTGTGGGACACCACACAGGCCTTCACTATGAAAAATGGAAGTAATTTGTGATGTTTGGTTTTAGTTAATGGATTTGCAACAAATGTTGTGACTTTTTTTTTTTTATTTTTCAGTTGAAAACAGTCTTGAACAAAAAAAAAAAAAATTAATAATAATGAAAATAATTTAAAAATGGAGTAACTCAAAGTTTGGTCTTGGGAAAGTCAGAGAAACACCTTCCAGGATGGCAGATGCTGGCAACTAAGGGAAGAGAGTCAGAATCATCAAATCAGTGTGTAATTGAACTCAAACAATGGCCTTGGGCTGATAGGAAATCACTTCTGTTAGCATTTCCTCACTTTTAATTTCTTTAATTGTGTATTCAATTGAGACAATGAGAATACAACCCTTTACCTGACTCAGGTGCAGCAGTAGCAATGAAATATGAGTAAAGCCCATTGGTTTTTATTTCAAGAGCACTGAAATAAAGTCACGAGAACCTCAAAGGTACTGGTAACGTTGTGTACCTGCAAGCAAGGGATCCATTCCCCATGGGCAGAAAAGCCATGCTCATCCCAGGAGATTTCCACCTCTCTATGGACTAGTCTAAGAACTAGAAACATTTTGTACCTTTCAGTGTCTGTGTGTTGCAGCAGAATTTGGGCAGAGCAGCACCATTTCACAGTCTTGAGGAACAGGACAGTATACATTTATAATTTCTTTTCTATTAATCTTATCCTGACCCTTCATTCCAGAAAAAAAGAAAGTTGTTTCACTCAGTCCTGCTAGAATTCTCGTTCCTCTCATCCCAAGATAGATCAATGCCTCAACTATTGGTGTAAGAAACATTTCCCAAAAGAATTTCAGGGTTTGATAATTTACCTTTGTGCCAATGGGTATTTTTTATGAGAAAGTCAGTGGGTTGAAGTGGCCCTTGCGATAGATCCAAAGTGTTGTTTGGGGTTTTTTTTCAATATATACTTCAATAAAGAATGCATGCACTTTGGCAGTGCAGAGACTTTAAAATTTGTAAATGGAAAACCTGGAGTTCATTAATCAGGCTTGAAACAACTAGAAGGTGAGACAGCCTATGGCTGTATGTTTTAGAACTAAAGCTTGTTGTTAAAATACGTTGTATATTCTGCATATTTTACAGCTAAGAAAGCACTATGCAAATGATACAAGGGTAAGGAAGAGAACACAATTCTATCTTGCTTTGCAATACTTCCTTAGTCTGATTTCCCAGACTGAGATAGAAGTTACATATTGCAAGGAAAGAAAACACACTCAAATGTGAGATAAGAAAAGTCTTCAAGAAATTGAGCTGTTATTCTGTGATTGTGCCTAGCTTTCCACCTCCCCACCTTTTTGAAGCCTAGTCTTGTTGTGTAATATAAAAAGACTTACCTGTACAGACTGATCTCAAATCTGAGCCATGGAGGTGGAGAGGAGAGGGTTTTTTCTTTCTCTGCGGCCTTCAGTCATAGAAAGAACTGGCCATGAGGACCTTCTCCTTGGAGAACTCATTACAGTTTTTCAATATATAAAGGAGGCTTCTAAGAGAAACAGAGAAAGGCTTTTTACCAGGGTCTGCAGTGACGGGACAAGGGGAAAAGGTTTCAAAATAAAAGTGGGTAGACTTAGATTGGATAGAAGGAAGAAATTCTTCACTATGTGGACAGTAAGATAACGGAACAGGTTACCCAAAGAAGTCATGGAGACCCCATCCCTGGAACTGTTCAAGGCCAGGCTGGATGGGACTTTGAAAAACCTGTCCTCGTGAAAGATGTCCCTGCCCATTGTAGATGAATTGAACCAGCTGATCTTTTAATGACTTTTCCAACCCAAATCACTCTGTGATTCCATGATTCACCTGCTGTGTGGGACACCTAGGTGCTGTATTGAAGGAAAACAGCTTTCTGCACAAAGGAGAAACAACCTCCTGAGGTGGAGATGAGAGGGAAAGGTGGCAACTTGTTCTTAGGGCTTTGAAGTTATTCAGTGGCACTCTGTCCCTTAGTGCTATTGATTCTGTGGTTGGTATCTGCACCTGTCTTAGGGGGCTGTAGTTAAGAGAGAAGGGGCATCTGGAATAAGCAAAGCTGAGGTGGAGAAGGGAAGATGCCTGGCAATGCACACAGACTAAAACTGTCCAAGCATGCTTTGTAGAAGAGCAGTGATACCAAGGGTTTTTAAACATCATTTTACATTCTGATCTGGACAGATAAGGCAGCAGTTGTGCAGGTGAGATGTATTTCCCACAAATGAGAGAAAAGAGTCACCACTAATAGGGAGGACAGCAGGGTGGAAGGGCATGAGGATTAAAAATTATCTTCACAGAGAAAATAATCTGAGTTTAGGAATACCATTCTGGTCTTAGACTTCTGATTAAATAAGTTGCAGTAGGCCTAGCCTTAGCTTCAATACACTTGAAACCAGTTCAAAATTGGCTCCTGGGCAGGATGGAGTACCCTGTATACCTTCTAGATGAGTGCCTGCTGCACCCCCACGACACTGAAGTGCAATAAAAACTGGAAGGAGGCCAGGTGTGTAGTGAGCAAGACCAGGAAGGATTGGGTTTTCCCTTATGAGTGGAACAGGATGAGAAAACCCTAATGATCTACAGGTGCAGTCCTGGGACCAGAGCTAAGCTGGCAGATGCCCAGGGCAAGGAACTTCTCTTTCATTCAGTCTTGTCAAGCTCCCAAGGAAGGTGGTGCTGCACGAGTGAGACCCAAGAGAAAGCCAAGGCTGACACGAATGCCATGGCATGGAGAGGGGATGAAGGCTGAGGGACAGCTGACATAGAAAAGGAACAAACCTCTTTGTTTGTTTTTTACAGAATAGATTAATATACCAGGCTTCTAAAATAATACATTTAATTTCTCCACATCAGCTCTATTCTGGTCAGCACCAAGGCTCATGACAGAGCATTAACACAATCCTGTGCATCCCTGACTGCTGCCCTGGAAATGCACTGAGCTGCTTGTAGGCTAGTGAAACAAATTCAAAAACATAAAAAAACAGTCTAAGGGTCATGACTGGTCCATAATTCATGAATGCTTTCCCTCTAAGTATATATTCTTCTAATGAGCTTCCTTTAAATGCAGTGGTTGTAATTTTTTGTATTTTCCTATTGAGAAAGCAATAAAATATAAGTGATGACATAAAAAAATACTTATTTCAATTGCAGTGCACAGTGTTTCTGACTATAAGTTAATGGTTTACATATTAATTCTCTCATCTCTCTGATGGGCAGAAAATTGCTTTAATATAAAAGCAGTTAAATTTGTCATTTCATATCTACATAACTTAGGTTTAAAAATTTATTACAAGCAGTATCAAGTTGTTTCATAGCAATTTGGCAGATTTCATGGAAGGAAAATGTGTCAAGTTGGAGGTTGAGGTAAAATTTTTCTCACATTATAATTAATGTGCTTTTCATGTTTATTGTCTAATCAATTATTTTAAAAGAGACTGAAGGAACGTAGTAAACGTGATTCTTGGAAAAGTTAAGCTGGGCTTCTGTGAGTGCAGAAAGATTTTATTCATATTACTAAAATAAAAAGATTTAAAATTTACTTTCCTCAGGTAAAACTAAAAATGGCAACAATTTTGGATCAAAAATTCTCCTACTGTTCCAGGATGTGACAGATTAAGAAGGGAAATAATTTATATGTTTTATCAACTCAGATTTCCATTTGGAAACCACACTTCTGTTCCACAAATTCTGCCAGCAACTTACTCAGCAAAATGATAAAGTATGCCCTTATGCCGGGGAATTATATTGTAAACTTGACTGAGGTTGCTCAGAGCTATTCTGGTGAAGGCACAAAGTCTGATTCCAATGTTAAGTGGTTCTTTGAGTTTGTGTCTATCCAGCAGTAATTGATGCTGAAAGGTTTTTGTAACTTAGGTCATCTGTGTGGTGTCACCAATGCTGTCCAAAGGGACTGGAGGTATTCTTTGTCTCGAGCAGTGCTTCAAGGACATGTTTGATTTGGGACTTGAATTCTCTTATGTCATCTGGAATTAATCCCATCCAATAATTAATTAAGTGATGCTGTTGTTGTTATTATTATCTATTTTGCATCAAAAACCATCCCTAGGCAATGCACTGTAAAGGACGAGAGTTTAATCCCAAGTCTGAGAAAAGGTTTTTGCAGCAATTTCCCATACTGGGAAAACAATCTGTAGCAGGAAAATGTGACTCTCTCTCTTCCTTCTCCCCACGCTTGTTTTAGAAATTGTTCATGGATTTTTCTCCAGCTCTGCTCTCTGTGACATCCACTATAACTAAGTGTACCAGTTACATTGATTTGTGTCCTGCCCGTGTGATTCATGGCATGCCAATGTGGTCATTGTAATTGAGTTCCAGAATGAAGATAAGCAAGGAAAAGATAAAGCGATAACCTCCAAAAAGCGAGAGATTAATGAGGGGCTTTAGTCCTGAAGAAGGCAATGAGTGCATGTGCTTGGGAAAGTTAGGTCTTGCCAGAAGGGGAAGAAGGTAAAAGTCTTTAACTATCATATGTCAAAAACCCCAAAAAGGATAAAACTACACACTTTAGCTAAGAGCTGGGGGAAAAAGTAAAGTTTCTTCCCTTTTTATTCCCTTCTGGCCCAGTTTCCATTTTAAAACATCACCTCCATTACTTTTCTTTTTGACTCCTTTCTTTTCTGCTGCGGGGTATCAGCTAATCATCAGAACACAGTGAAGAGATGTAAGAGAATTTTTAAAAGTGTAGACTTGATTTCTAAATGCCTATATCTGTTTCATAAAATATACTCATCAGCACACTAAGTTTATCTTTTTTTAACATTGATGAGGCACCCAGATTTAACTCATATCTGTAGGAGAACATAACTTTCAGGGGAAAAAAAATCCAATCTGGATTTAAATATACTGCTGATTTTTTTTTTTTTTGTATTTTCCTCTGTAAGATTCATCTTCCGGTGAACTCATTCTTGGATTTTTCAGTATCCTTCTTGAGTTTCAGCTCCAAGTTTTTCATGGGCAGTTGCAGCTCAGTCCTGTCCTTTCTCAGCTCATGTTCTGTCTTTTGCTTCAGACCTTGCCTTACCTTTAGGCCATGGCACTTCCTTGGTACCTCACATTCATTTCAGTGCTACATAAATCTCAAAGAAAAACTGTTCATTGCCATTAATTATTTCAACTTCTGTTAATTCTTTATTGAGTCTTGTACCAGTGTTCTAGTAATTTGCCCAGGATCAATGTGAACCTGACAGACCTTTAATTATGCAAATAATTCCATTTACATTCATTAAGTAGTGGCATCTTACTAGTTTTTCCTAAGCTCCAGGAGCTTTCTGAGAAAGAAGCAAAAAAACCCCAAAAAAATAAAACAAACAAAAAGAAAACAACAACATCAGCAAAGGCTGCAAAGTATGGATGTTTCACATGTTCTCAGGATTTTTTCTCTTTTAAAAGAGAAATGTTAATATTTTTTCGTACCAAATGCACGGAGTGTATGTTCAGTACTCCTATAAAGATAGCTAACCCCTTTTGGTTCCAGGTGTTCTTGCCCATTTTCTGCTTTTTTCCTTTCTTTTACTGAAATGTTTCCCAATTTACTGTAGAGAATGGGCTGTAAAGAGAATAAGTAAGAAATAACAAAGCCCATAATAGGTATATTAAAAAATATCTGATATGTGTTTATTTTTCATTATAAAGATCTTGAAAGTCCTGCTTTCAACTTCCATTGTTTAAAACCTGGAAAGTTATTGGCATTCACAATGTGAATATAAGCTACTTAATTTAAAAATTGACATTAAAATGTCAAGATTTTTCTTTTTTTTTAAATACAGACATAAAGAACAAGACCTTTCTCTGAAAACCATTTTTGTCTGCCTCGGATGAAGAAAAGCATAGCTAGTTTAGTTGGTGAACAGGAGAATTTAGCTCAGCAGTTCTGGAAAGGCTGGAAGGAATGCTCTTTCCCTCATCTAATGCCAAATATACTCTGGATAATGATATTTGCCTGGCAGAGGAGACTGAGAACATCTGCTACCTCAGGACCCCTCGTCCCCACATTCCTGGGACTAGCAAGTGTGGATGCTGGTTGGATGCATGCATCAGAAAGGGGAAGCATCCAGCAAAAATATTTTGAAAGCAGGAGACCATTTGCCCACAAAATGAAATGTAAATATTTCAGGACAAAAAAAGAAACACTCCAATTTCATCAAAGAGTCACAGAGACCTATTTGTGATAACTTATTAACTACTAAAGTGAGACAATTTATAAGGTTGAGTGAGTTTTTTAGCTGTTGTGAAAATATATTAGCTGGCAAAAAGCTGCAATGCAAAGTGTATATGGGTACAGCCTGTCTCAGAGCTTGCTAAATGCTTTGTTTTTTATGCCATCTGTGTGCTGCTATCTTTATCTAGCTGAGGATTTTGTTTATACATCTATATTTAGTAAATTGAAAAGAAGGGGGAAAAAATGGTAATGATTTTGTTTTCTTTTTCAAATGAACCTAAGACAAGATCCAAAGCCTACCAGAGTAGAAAACCTGGACTGGGACCGACCTTAGAGTGAGATACTTTTGTAAACACCTGATATTCCTCAAACGATAATACCGATGAAACAATCCTGAGATCTTAAGAATTTCTTTCAAAGGATGGGTTCAGGTTCTAGGTGCCCTCAGTATCTGCTGAAGGTTGGCAGATACAACAAAAGGCCTGTGGGGGCTGTGCCCTGGAGCAGTGAGGGCTGCAGGCAAGGAGTAGCTGTTTTAGGTTGTGTGCAAAGGCATTTATTCAGATACTGTGCAAGGAAGGTGTGACAAATGGATGGAGATGAGGAGGCTACAGGGTTGAAAGATCCTCAGGCAGGGATGGAGATGGGGCTTGAAGCTGGAAAGAGTTGGGTATACAAGTTTGGAAGGGTGAGGAAGCATGGACTCTGGCTACCAAAATCTCTCTTTGTAGCTCAGTTATGGATATATCTTGACTAAAGAAGCTCTAATCTCATAATGTAAATGAGAAAGCAATGACACCTGTCATCTCCTTTCGAAGGGAAAGGAGCTAGCACTCGTTTTCAATTAATCATTTTGTAGCAAAGGAAAACCAAAATACTTGTGTGCTTTTCTGACCCAGACATAATACTGTGAGCTATTTTCTGGATAGGCAAAGCCTTTATGTAACTTGGTGATGGACTGTGGGCGTGGGAAGACCTGAGCTCTGAGTTCCTCTGCAAACTTTCTGCTGACATGGGATAAATAGTTTCTCTTCTCTGTGCCTAATTTGCTAGGTGGCATTTGGTAGAGGGAGGAGAAAGGCACCATAAGACTTTGAAAGATGCATAGGTTGAACCAACATAGTTCTTGAGTAAGCCCTTGTAATTCTAGAAAAGTTAATATACTTATTTATATTTACCACGTGAATTCTTGTCCCCTTGGAGTTTAAAATTTTCTTTGTTTATTTCCTTTAAATTTATGTTTGGTCGGGGTGTTTAACAGGATGGACATGCATTTCTTCTGCTAATTAATTAAAACAAAGACACTTTTGGCTTGAACCAGACAGGAATAACATTCAACTGGAAATAAGAAAAGGGATTGAAGAGAACAAGATTTGTACTGCAAGCCACAGTCACCTGATCAGTGGTAAGCATTTGTTTGCATTGCGTGGGTAACTTGAATGCTTGACAGCACATCTGAGCAGTTAAGTTAGTTTAGCCTTGAGCTGAGTGAAATCTGGTCTGTGCTGGGATTTTCTGAGGATTTCATCAGCAATTCTTTCTTGCAGACTGTGGTTTTCACCAGTTTTCCACTCTTACATTTATACCTGGGGGAATATATCCCAGCAGGCCTGGTTTCTTTTTCTTAAAGTATTCTGTAGCTTTTTCTAGCAGCACTATAAACTACAGGAGAATTTGTCTGTCCTCAATAGAAAGATAACACAGAATGTTAAACAAATGGGTTTTTAAAAAGTTTATGCTGCTGGTTCCTTGGAAGTTTCTCTGTGAGTGTGCTGGTACTAGTAATGATGTATCATTATGATGAGAGCCTGGTCTACCTGTGCTGCCAGAACATACCCCTTTAGAGATATTAGATTGCTCAGCTTTTACTCTGCTGATCTTACTGCCTGATACTGGATCATAAAAGGCCCTGGAGTCAGGGTGACAGTTGGAATGAGGATAAAGAATGTGACCATATGGTGCTTTCCTATGTTATAGGATGCAATTGTGTAACTTGGCATGGCTCACTTTGTGAACCAAGAATGCTGGAGACAGATATATCACTGGGAGATAACAAATTTCACATATCCAACACAAGACTGAAGCTCGCGTCTCTGCTAGAACTGTTTTGATCTTACCTACAAACTTATCCCCATGCCATGCCACAGAGCTGTCAGTTATCTGCAGAACAGCTGGAAATTTGGATTTTAGGCCATCACAAAGTAGAATTTTGCCCCTGCTGAGCAGATTGACAGGTAACTTATTTGGTTCTTTATGCACAGATTGTGCCTGTGACCTCCCGCACAATGGACAGCTGCCTATCTTTTAAAATTACCAGCCTCTCCAGCCTATTTTATGTGCCTCTGTGTAAAATAGGACTAGATGAGTAGGAAATGCAATGTATTATTTTGAAGAGATCATTTGCAGCATTTAACTGGTAAACAGAGCCAGTCATGTTTCTTGCTTAACAAATCATTCAGACTGATAGAAGTGAACCAACCTCTATAGACAAAAAAAAAGGAAAAAGTACTTAAAAGTCAGGATTTTCAAACAGTCCCTTCACAATGACAGACAAACCAGGATCCTGAACTTGAATCAATGAACTGACTTGTTCACCATATTAGTCACATGCCACAGAAAGGCATCAAAATCACTTCCTGATAAATCATTCATTCCTTATAAATGCATTCGCATCGCTTTATAGTGATACATGAATGCATGAGCACTTAATTTAGTCTGATGTCACTCTCCAGCCTCAGTTCAGGTCTCCCATGGTCCTATAGCTGCTGTGAGACAGGGCAAATGCCATCGACCAGGCAAGAATGAGTGGCACAGTGAATTTCCAGAGCAGGTATAATTACCATTTTGTGTGCCAATTAATATTAGATTAAAAAAAGACATCCTCCAAAGAAACCTATTTATTATTTAAAAGCCCCCCAGGGTATCTTCTGACATGGATTGGTGCTACAGCAACGCAGAGGCATGAAAGCAGCTGAAAGCAGACAAACTGTTAAGCAGCATTTAATCCTTTATGCATGTTTTATACATAAACAAATTGGAATGTGTAGATCAATGTCCTCCAGCTGTTTTTCAAACCCCATTCTGCCTTCATTAAAGATTTAGGGGGAAGTTTCCAAACATAGATAGGATGTCGGGAAAAACAGGATAGGATCTATTTTTCTTTTTTTTCCCCTGAGCGGTTTTCTTAAAACCACCACTGCCTCTCGCTCAAGTAGCAGTACACTATAAAGTGTTCCTTTGCCACTGCAGCCTGCACATTAAATCCTCTATACAGTCTTTTAGTGCTGAGTCACGTTAATTAGACAACAGATATAACTGCCTGATAAAGTGTCCTCAGAGAGAGCCAATTTGGCCACATCAAGTTCACACGGGAGTCATAAAATACCAGGCTCAAATCAATTCCATGTAAACTCAGCCTATTTTCAATGACGTAGTGCTCTATGGCTCCTTGAACATTTATTCTAACAGCCACAGTGAGAATTCATTGATTTAATCAGAAAGAAAGTTTTTCAATTTACCCCTCCTTGTCAAGATTAAATATCTTGAGTAAAAGGGAAAAATTTGTTCTCAAGACTGAGGTGGAGAAGAGCAGGCTGAAACGGGGATGTTGGTGGCCTCCTCAGCATTTCAGAGATTGGCATTGCAGGGACTCTGCCTTTGCAGCTCCATCTCTGTTCCTTCCCAGAAGTCTTTCCTGTGCTGAGGGCTGGACTCCTCTCCCAGCCTGGTGGTACGTTTGGGTTTCATAGCAGGAGCTGTCATGGCCAGGTCTCTATTTCAACCAACAGAAGGGGTTTAGCAATAAATAGCTCTCCTGTATCTTTGACTGTACTGCTGTTGGCTTTACCAGCCACATGCTGATTATAGATCCCCAAAGCTGAGCCCTCTCTCATCTAATTGCACAAGCATAAAAGGACAAATATGGTGACTTGTGGAGACCTCCTGGAGGGCATGAAACCTTGTTTCCTGGATCCTGTGTCCATCAGCACATGGCTCTGCCTTCTCTACATCCCACTAATAGCAGCCTGAGTTCTCTGTTTTTACATCCTAGTTTTGCGCGTGCTGGAAACTTTGAGCACTACCCTGAAACCACTGTTAGGAAATACAGAGATCTGAGCTCTGTGCAATGTCATCTCTTCCTTCTGAGACAGAGAGCAGTATCTCTGTCTTACTTCAAGCCTGACATGAATTTCAGGGTCTGATTCTTTACCTGACTACTGCGTGCACTGAGTTAAATGGGCTGCCACAATGCCAGATTTTTTTTCTTGCTTTGGTATTTCTTGGCTCCTTTGAACATGCACAAAAGAAAAATACCTCTTCCATGGCAAAAGATGAGCTGGGATTTCCACTCCATGTGCCTTGAATTTAGAATCCTGGGGCCTGGTTATTTAAAGGTGTTTGCAACAGCACCATAAAGTTGGTGAGTCTTACAGATGTTCAAAAGCTGTAAAATTCACACACACACACAAGCACCTAGAGACCTGCCAACTTTAAGGCCTCTCAGCAGCTGCTGTGAGATGCAGCTCTCATTTATCCTTTACTCCTACACTAGGGTTATTACTATTAAGAATTAATATCCAGCCGCTGTATCACAGACCTGTGGGGGTCCCAGTTTTGTAGTGGGTGGGTCCTCTGCACAGAAGGCTTGCAGAGCACTGTGAGGAGAACTGCCCCATATAAAAGTAATAGATTATTAGAGCATGCAGCCTGTATTATGAGTTTCCAGTGCATAAACACTCCAGCCTTCCTAGCTGGAGAAATTAAAATGTAAACACAAGATGCTGCTTTACTACTCTCACATCTGGTGTTGTAACTGGCTTTACTGTGAATATTTTCAAAACAGCCAGATTGTTCAGAACAAAACCGCAACTACCACATCTGCTCCCTGAGGTCTCCAGGAGTCTTGCACCCGGATGAAGGAAAAAAATAAAAAGGAAACTTGGCAGCACTTGATAAATATCAGGAAATACAGGGAAATATAGTGAGTAGCACTTGGCAGATTTACATTAGGAAGAGATTTGCTTTCTGACAACATAGGTTGCGTGCCTGAAACCTCCAAAGTATGAGATTTCATGACCTTTATTATATTCTATCTATGTCTGAATAGATGCATAAACTATTGCATCTCAATTCTCAAACTCCATCAGAGGTGTAGAAGGATAAATACTAGCTGGAAATTCTGGACACATATCCTTTCACTGCAAGGTGCTTCAGAACATCTTTATGGAGGAGAGGAAAGATACATTTATGTGCATGTTTATAGATAGATACAAGTAACCATCACTGAAGGGCTTTCCCCAGTCAGAGGTTCCCACTGGTTAAGACAATGTTAGTGAATGAGGAAGTTACCAGCAAAGAATAGATTTGTCATTTGTCTTGCATCATTTTCTGCTGATGTGAAGCCAACAAGCTGATCTGTCTTCTAAATCATGTGCCAGGTTGGAATTCCTTCTTTCTTTATCTTCATCTTGCTTCCACCCTGCAAGGACACCACCCTAAAACCAGGTAATTTATTGATGCCTCTTTCCGCTCTTTTCTCAGGCCTCTTTGTAATAACCTAATGATTCAAGACTGAAAATGTAATTTCTCTCAGATCTCCTAGCAAAATTTAATAAACCAAAAAACCAAACAGCTGCCTGTAATTTATTTCCCTATTGTGTGAAATCTTCACCCATGTTTACCTGTGATAGATCTGAACAGTGCTGCTTGTTGGCAGCACTATTAACCTCTGCCTTGGAGTCTTCTCTTCCCCAGACTGAGCAACCCCAATGCCCTCAGCCTTTTTTCAAAGGAGAGGTGCTCCAGACCTCTGATCATCTTCAAGGCCTTCCTCCACACTTGCTCCAACAAATCCACATCCATTATGCTGGGGGCTGTGGTTTTGTTGAACCTTAGTGAGAAAAGTGTTAGCAGAAAACTTTAGTGTCTACACAGCACAGATTGTGACTGCAAAGACACTTTATAAACCCTCATGTGTGGGCTTGAATTCTTAGCCTCTCTTAGTGCTGGCTTGTGTTAAAATGGGCAACATCCCACCAGCTGCAACTGAACCCAATGGACAAGCACAGAAATCAGAACGACCACGTTAACAAGGAGTCCTAAATACAAGCTGTGCAACACAGCCAGCCCTGCACCTGATGTTGATGTGGTGTCACTAGTGGACCCCCATCCACCAAAGTGACCTTTGCTCAAGGCTGTGAGCATTTGTGAATTTGGGCTTGGATGTCAACTCAATACCACTTCAGATATGGCAAAATTGTAATACCAATTTTAGTACAAAGACTCAGGATTTAATTTAATTTTCACAGCCAGTGGATAAATAGGGTCTTTCTTTAACTGGACTGGCTACAAACCTGCCCTTGTAATGTCTTCTTTACTTGGTTTTTAATAAAACCGATATTTTGGAATCCAAATACATTTGAGCTAAAAGATAAAGCAAGAGAAACCAGGGCTGAGAAGCTCCATTCTTAATAATTAGCTATTTTCCTTCTCTTAAACCAAACTCTTACTCCAGCTGTGGATTTGCAGCTTTCTGTGACTGATGACTTTTGTTATTACATTAATTCCCAGTGTCAGGATAAATATTTTGACAAAAACATCTCTGATTCTTTGTGTGACTGGATGCCTTTTGTTGCATGAGGTAGTATAGGGAAAGTGCAGTTCCCTGTTTGATAGGCACTGGTTTGATTGCACAGGTTGTAAGCTGTCAGTTTGGCATTCCAAAGGAACAGAAAATGCACACAACAAGTACAAAATACGTTCTCGTGTATTTTTTACCTGAGATACAATAAATACAAAATGGGCACTGGATAGATACATATAAATTCACCTGACTTTAAAGCCTAAAAATAATCAACTCCTCAGAATGCTCGCCCATCTTTACCCAAAATTGAATTAGCAAGCAAAGAAAAACTATTTCGGTACAACTGCTGCAGTACTTTACATTTCGCTTGCTTGGTAAGATGATGATTTTTCTAGTGGTATTAGAGTGTCTCTTGTGGCAATTTCAGGTAATTATGATTTAGTATGAACAAACCTGGAAAAATGCATGGAGAAAAGACTGGAAAAGTTATAAGTCATCATTGAGAACAAATTCTATAGGGAGGTGGACTGGCAGATTGACTCTATTCCTTTTTTATTTTCTGGTTTATTCAGAGAAATAGAATATAATTGTGAGAAACCTCTGCAGATAATTTACAGACCTTTTCTTTGGGCATCATGTGAGGGGACAGTCTGCATTAATCTAGGAGTGGATGGATAGCTTTTCATTTCAATCACCATGTCCCTACAGGGGCTCTTTGGAAGGGAGCAGGAAGCTGGTGGTGACATGCAATATCCAGGTGAACATGCAGAAGGAGCCATCCACAAAATAAACCTTTCCTGATTAATGGTGGCTCTGCTGGATTAGGAATTTGCCTAAAAAGTGATCTACAGGAGCAACAGTGACACAAAACCAAAGGGAAAAAATAAAAAGCCAGAAGACAATTCTGGCAGACTTCTGCAAGAGGTGAGTCTGCCTCTCTGTGAGTGTCCCTGTTTAGCCCAGACATTTAATTGTTCCTTCTGTAAAGAGCAGCTGCTGAAATTTCACAGGGTAACCTTCAAGCCTAGTAACTTCAGTTATTAAATCTAAGTTGATCCTTCCCTATAGACACGAAAGAGTCTCTTTGCAAGCTGTGGACTGAAAGGAGTATGAGTCATTACCTGAACTTCCTTCATACTGCAGTTGCTCACAGATCTCTGACCTCCTTTAGCCACAAGAAGCCTGTTGTTATCTCTGATGTATGTTCTGATTCTACAATTTCTTTCTCTGTTTTCATCTTTTAATTCTAGTCTTTAGTACCAAGATCATTGTTGCTGCATTCTTCCAAGTGACAGCCAGACACGAAATGAAAATAAAAGTGTTATAAACTGCATAAAAGTGAGGAAACACCTGATATTATCACATCCTGCTTGAGCTCTACATTCTTTGGCAACAATCCATTATGTTGTTCATAGTCTGAGGAGCAGGTTTAAGTATAAGCCCCTTTTAAAGTACATTGTCTGGCAAAACACACCCAAAAATCTGTATTTGATGGATTGTTGTGAGGACTACAGTTCTGCATAAGAGGAAAAACTTAAACCCCAGAATTTAAAAAAGTCTTGCCAGTAGTATATGAAGCATATTTATTCAGTAAACTCAAAGACAATCTACCTTTCAAATAACTGCTTTCAGAAACAGAAATTAACTAATTTAAATTTAACTGAATGAACCTAAGGCATTACAAAAGAATGCACAAAAGCAAAATGCTTTTGTGAGATAAGGTCAGCTGATAAAACTAACTTTTATAATGGCTGTAAAGTAACCACTTCAGTGAATCTTTATTAAGACCTACTTTGTGACAGGATAAAAGTTAATGTTTTAAGTTCAATGTGCTGTACAGTTAGTAACTGATGTTTGAAACAAGGAAAGCAGGAAAATACCTTTTTTTGTGTTTTGTGAGTTTAAGAGTTTATAATTAGGGACAGGAAGACATGCAGTAGAAGTGATTTGCCCAAAACTAAATTTAAAAAAAAAAATCACTGGAAGAATGAGGTCTAAACTCCAGGACTGTATTATTTCCACTTTTGTATTCTTTCTCACAGACCTCTCTGCTTATCTTTTAATAGAAAAGCTATTATAAAATATTGAAGCAGATAGTCACTCTACCTATCCTTTCAAATCATTCAGCTCTACATACTCTGTGCAGTGTAAACAATTTAATTTGGAATGCTGGCCTCAGGGAATACCCATAAAAGATCAGAAATAATCTGTCCCCATAGGATTGGTGCTTTATAGCTAAGGATTGGTCTCACAACATTTGTAAGTTGTAGCTTTTCTTAGTCAGGATTCCAAGTGGTATCACTTGAATGCTTCTGTTGCTAATCAGTATGTTATTTTGTTTATCTTCAATACAAACTTATTTTACCCAGATGTCACGTACTGCTAGACATAAAGTCTGGACAAGTTTTGTGATTCCATCTACCCTTAGAACTGTGGTCCTGGGCTTCCCTGGGACTGTAGCCACAGCAATCTCTCTTCTGCATCAGCCCTTGAGGCCATTGATCAGCTCCAACAGGGCCTGAATTTCCATTCTGAAAATAATTTTGAAGCACCAGAACGCAAGGAGGGATGAAAGTATCAGAGGAAAGCTTTCACTTATACAGCGTGAACACCAAACCACTGAATTGTGATGGAACCTGGAGTCACTCTTCCCTCAGCTCTCTTCATCTGGGCTACACCTTCTCCCAGCAAGGTTTCCCTAGCAGGTGCAAGTCTTAGCATGCACAGGTAAAGGGGAAGTTAAGTGAGGTCTGGCTACTGCTGGATGTGATGAATCACACCCAGCCTGAGCCAAAGGGCAGGGGGATTCATTGTCTGCCTCAAGGATTCTTGGTCCAAGTGTGTCGAACAGGCTCCTGTCAGTGGAAAAAGAAGGGCATTACAGAAAATGAACTGTCACATCTCAAACTAGGTGTCTGCCATCAGTGAAAAGACTCTCCCACCATGTCTCAGCTCGCTCCCTAATCAATCAGTCAATCAGTCAGTAGAAAGTGGCTGCCTATTAACCAATTGCCTTTAGGTGGGGTGAACTCCTACTGAGCATTTGCCTCACCACAGCAGACTTCAGAATTTGCAAAAGAAAAGTAACCAACCAAACTGAATCTCCCTACCCTTGGGAGACATCTATATCATAAAGCAGGTCCACCCCACCCAGCAGCCAAAAGAAATCTTTGTCTTTCGGCTTTCTCTGTAGCCTTTAAGGAGTACAACTGAAATAACTTTGTTATTTCAGTACACACATAAAGTTCATACCCCATACTCCCTCCTGCCTCATAGCTCATGCAATGGTCAAGGCCCCTTCACAGCTCCCAGGTGGAGAGCAGTCTGTAACCTGCTTCACTGCTTCCTCTTGAAAACATCTTGAAAAATTTTTCCTTCAAACTTCTATCAAAATGGAACACACACATTATGAAACGTAATTTAAGTGTCAGATTTTTTCTTAGACTGAAGCTCTGCACAGTCCAGCTTCACTTGATCCAGCTAGTTTCTGGAAAAATCTGGCACCAGCAAAAATATATTAAAAAAGATAAATAAATAGGCTGTGATTTGAATGATGGATGATGGTTCTTGTTTTTTATTCTACATATTTAGTGTCATTACCAAACTGGCACAAATTGTATTATGAAATCATCTTGTTCACTCAATAGTCTCATCGGCTTAATCTTTTTCCATAAGCCATTTCTTAAAGCCAGAGATTACACTTTTTTCTTCTTCTCTCCTATTCCTTTAGCTATTCTGAAGGATAAATAGGTTTTAAAATTGAATATGTTTTGAAGGCAGAGTCAGGAATTTGCATGTTTATTGGTTTCGTTGCTGTTTGTTCCTATGTTTTTTTCCTCTTCTTCATTATAAATGAATAAGTTGCTTTTATGTAACAAACGTGATTTTCTTGCCTGGATAGCTTGGCTTTTCCCATGACAGAAGAAGAATTTGCAATCTCAGGATTCCTTTCCTCTTGCTTTGGTGCTTCTTCAGTTTTCTATCCTGTTGCATATGGAGGTTTTAGTGCTGCTCAACATGGGTAAAGACTGTTCTTTCACTAAACTACTGAGACTGAGTTAATACACTTCCCCTTTTTAACTGGTATTCATTTATATTTGATGGGAAAAGGTGGGAGGGAAAGTATTTCATGTTCACTTAGAAATGCTGGCAATAAATTAAAAAAACCCAACCAAACACAACACAACAGGAAGAACAAAAGAACAGAGGAAAAGAACATCATGTAGTTCTGTTCCTACTTATTTCCAAATTTACATATTTCTTATTAAAAGGAGAAGAGAAAGTGTCCATGGTAACAGCACTAACTGGATTTATGAGAGGTTACAGAGAGCACTTGGCCCTGAAGGATATGAATTCTTTGGGAATGAGATTTTCTTTCTGTTATAGATTCATAATATTTCCAGTGCCTTATGACTCTGATCATCTGTTCTCCCCCAGTAGTTGAGAAACCATCAGTATGGCTAGTTTAGGAATAGCTCCTTAAAACAGCACTGTGAGGAAATACAGAAGCTCAAAATCTTTACCTTCTGACCATGCAAATTTGTCAAGTGGAACAAATAACTGGTCTCAGCCTCATTATTTCTGGTCAGTCTCCTCAGAGCTGTCATCACCTGAGTTCAATGCTCAGCTACCTTTGGGATCAAGGGTCTTTGCTCATCACTGTAAGGAACACAGTGGTACAAATTATTTCCACAGGCTGTTGGCTTTTTTCTTAATGTGCAGGGACTTTCTCAAAAGGCACACAAATGGCCACGTGAGGCAATAAAAGAAGAAATGTTGAAATAAAAAAATACTGAATTCTTTGGCATAGCTTGATGATTGAGTGTTACCATTTTCTCTCTTGCACTGCAGTCAGAGGTCACAGATGCACCATCCAACGTTTATCAGCACAAACTGGTTTGGACCTAAATGGACTTTGGTTTCCAGCTTTTTCTCTGATTTTCTATGTAAATTGAGGCAAGTGACTCAGCTCCTTCTGTCATTATCCTGTTTGGACTGTAGGTTGATCAGATCCAGGAACATCTCCCTTGATTCTATTCTCAGCTGAGATTTCACCTGAAACATCTGATTCCACCATGACAGAAGTAGGGAAGGGAAAGACACAGGAGTGTTAGAGAACTGATTTGTCTTAAGACTGTTCTTGTAACTTTGTTCAAAAAATTGTTGCCATGAATCTCAAATGTCAGGATCCACTTTTGAGTACTCTGGAAAGTTCTTAGGTCATCTTTCTCAGTGCACACACTGCATTGTGGTGTTTTTGAATGGCTACATTAGCATTTTCTCCATTTTCAGACTCTTTTCAATATTTAAACAAGGCTCTTACCTTAAAACTTCCTTTCCTTCACTGACCTGGATGGATTTTTTTTTTTTCCTACAAAATGCAAAAGTGAAGACCTCAGAGTGTTAAACCACACCAGTCTCGTGAGTCGTAGTGGAAAGGAAAAAAGGTTTTACTGCTTGATTATCTGCACAAAGGAATTTTCTTAAAAATAAAGATCCATAACCTTATAGCTTCAATTGAAATATCACCCATTTAAAGAATATATCCACATTACATGATTGTGTATGAGCAGTGAGAGGAGAATAACATTTAAAATTCAAAATGCAGGGGAAATCAGGTAGGCAGAACATTAAACACACACACCCCCATGCATATATGGAAGTATATGTGCTGCATGATGGGTTGTTTCCTTTATTTTTCGGTAACAAAATAATGCATTTTTTCCAAATTATGAACATGGAAACAGCCACAAGCTTTTGTTAATTCTCCCATTCCCTCCCAGAAAGTTTGACTAATTCCACAAGTGAACTGTACACTGTGAAAGAATTGAAAGTTTGCTCATAGCTGCTGAGAAATTAATAGAGGGGAAAGTGGGGAGTAGAGACTGAACAAAGATAATAAGCAAAGTTGCTGTGTTTTCAGGCTGTCTTAAAATGCAACAAATTCAGCCTTGACAAATGTGCAAAAACCTGAAAAAAATAATGCTAAAAAAGATATTAGGGTAAAATATTTAAGAGATCATATCAGTCTCATGGAAGAAAATCTTTATACGTGCCCCTTGTCTCATATTGCAAGTAATGTTGTGGGTTTGTTTGAGTGTGATATGTTTTTTAAGCTTTTGGGGTAATTTTTGTATTCCTATTAGGGAATTTATGATACATGGGTTAGAGTAGTGTCATTCTGAGTTCTCTTACTCATTATTGTATAAAAGAGACCTGGAAGAGCAGTATAACTCTAGTTATTAGAGTTTTGTTATGCCAAAAAAATAAATTATGACATTTATTGAATTATTAAAATCATGACATTTTAGGAAACTGAATCTGATTTTCTCCAACATTAGGAAACTTTGCCCAGGACCCTCAAAGGAATTTGGGTTTCTAACTTCCAATTTCACTGGCAGAGCTGTCAGAGGGGTTTATCCAGCTCAGTTTAAATGAGTAACAGGTTCACAGTCTCTTCAGGATACCTAAGATATTAATCAGAATTATTTAGTGAATATGGTTTTAGTGTTTGAATTTTTTCTTAATAGAAGACATTTCAGCTACAGACCTTTATCATTATGGATTATATGCAAGAATTTCTGAATTTAAATGTCGCTAACCTTGAGGCATTGGGGCTAGTTTACTGGTCCTGTGGAAAAAAAAAATAAAGGAAAAAAGTTGGAAAAGGACACCATTTTCTTTTTATAATTTTTAAAATTTCATTTTATTTTTTAAAAAAATTATATAATGTTTTCTAAGTCAGATCTTTTTGTTTCTACAAAATTACTTCATATTTATAAGTTCCTGCAAGTTCACTTTTTAAATAAGTGGATGTTCAGAACAGGAAAGTTTTCCTTCAGATCAAGCACTTCACTATACCAAAACACATATGTGGGAGGGAAAGCTGGTTGGCTGACTGCATTAATGAGATTCCAGAAGTATTTCTGAAAACTATCTGTTCAGTAAAGTTGCTTTGGCTCCTTAGGTGGAACTGGAGATAGATTTCCACATGTTAGCCAATAGTGATAACAGTGTAGCTGAAATGGTTGCATTCAGCCTGGGCTGCACAAGGCACCTGAGATCCTGGGTAAGTACATAGACTTCTAGACAATGCTGGTTCCTGTGGGCTGTATTTTAATGCTTCTATTTTTAAGTTCAGTTTGTCCAAGACTAATATGTCTGTTCAAGCTTCTCTCTGGTCTTTACATTATAAACTTGATTTACATGGGTAGAAAACATGGCCTTGCAGATATGAAGTTCATATCTCATTGCAAGTAATCTTTAATGTCTCATTCCAGCTTTTGTTTTGAATAAATTTAGTGGTTTAAAATAATAAATTGGTTCTAGAAACCTCTGAAAAATGTGATATGTTTGCATCAGGGTCAAGCAGCACAACCCTGTGGCTGAAAAAATCAGTGTAGATCAGTTGTCTTCAACCATGCTGTTCAGGTGATATCTGCCTCAGTATTCCCAAATATACCTCTCATACTTGCTTATTTTTAGCTCTTTCTCTCCTGTTTTTCTCTTCCTCTGAGTTTCATTGCAGTTTAAGAACTAGATGATTACCCAGATGGCTTCACAAGCCTGGTAAAGGTTGGTCAAAGCAGGAAAAAAGGAGCAGTGACATGACCTGTCTGGACCAACAGAAGAAAAAGAAACATTTCAAAATAACTTCTATAGAGCTAAAAATAACTGTTTGTAGGGCTAAAATACGAATAGAATCTACACCATCTCCTGCTCTATCCTATGCAGTTAGAAAACAGGAAGGGCACCACGGAAGTGATTCTATAAAATAGAGGTTGTCTGAATGTTGTAAGAAAACACCACAATTCCCAACTTTTTGTTACTTATACACTTCAAATAAGTTTAAAAAAACCCCTCATTTAGAGGTTTTTCTACCCCTTTCATGGAGAGAAAAAGCTAAAGCTCTGATTATTCCAATTACAGCAAAATCATATTCATTCTTGCAAACTAAAGGATTCATGTCCCTCACATAGACCTTGCACCTCACCTTCACCTACAGACTTTCAGAGACAAAAATATAACTCTCCACAGGCGCTCAGCAGCTGAAAGTCTTGGGTTGTGTTTTAAAACACAATTTCCATGAGGGTAACCCTCCTAACCTTCTCTTAATGGTGGTAGAACACATACAGACCAGTGAGAAAAGAAAATAAAATTCTCTTCATTTCTTCTAAGAGGCCAGAAAGAATTACCAGAAAAGGAAAAGAGACTATTACACTGTACAGATGTGGTTGAGTAAGTGCAAAGTGAACAGGCTGGGAAAATTGAGCTGTTTGTTTATCCTGACAACAATGCGTATTTATGCACTGTACATCATGGCAATACTGCATAACTTCACTCTGGAATTTCATGGTGAATCCTGCTTTTCAGCACCAGTGAATGTTTATCATTTCAATAATTTAGAATTTCCAACAAAGGCAAGGATTACCTTGAAGGGAAGGAATCCCACAGATGTGTTCCCTGTTACAGCATTATAACTTCACAGGTAGATCCTGTATTTGCTAAGAGGAACTGTGAATTTTTTTATGGTGGTTCTAAAAAGTCACTTGGTAGAAGCATTGCCCTTGGAAGCTCCCTTGATTTATCTGCCATGCCATTGCACTGTGTGCTCTTCAAATTTGGCTTTCACGGGGTAACCTGAAACAGGGCAGCCCTGAAGAACTCCAAAGGTCTGAGTGTAGGTGAAAGAGCTTTTGATCTGGGGAAACAGAAAGCAGAGGAAGCAGAGAGGGTAGAGAAGCAGCACTTGTCATTCATGTTCCTGAGCACAAAATATTCTACTCTCAGAGGATGAAAGCCAGTGAACAATGGTTATAAATTAATTAATGCTTCATGGACTCCTAATTTTATATCTTTTGCATTAAATAGTCATGGAATGAAATGCATAAACAGTACTATTAGAGTAGATGGAGAGCCATATTTCTCTGTTTCCAGGTGAGTGCCTATCATGAGAACATGGAGTCAGGCTCTGCTGCTCTCCCCCCATTCCCTCCAGTCTTTTGTGCAATGCAGAACAGGTTTTTACAGGAGAAATTGAAAATGCCAACTCACATTAGCCAGTTGATTAGTAGTTATTACACTCTCCAGAATAGTGGATTTGCATCTCAAGTAGAAGAGTTAAATCTGAATCCCCTCCTTTTCTGCTGCTTGGTGTAGCTGGAGACTGCTTTAGGTGGGTGCATATTGTGGATTCTGCTGTGTGGTAGGTGTGTCCCGAAACCATTTACTGAACTGCGTGTGGTGCTTGGAGAAGTGCCTAAGGCGTGGACTTCAAAGGGCTGAGGAATTAGATACCTACCCCTTGTGTGAGTTAGATCAGAAACATTTTTAGTTTAGCATATGGAGAAACAGAATTTAAGCCAACCAAAGCACTTCACGTCCAAATTTCGATGCCAGCTAAGTGGAAATTTTAAGATTGTTCACCCAGGTACTTTAAATACCACAAAGGTCTTATTTCAATTTGTAAAATTCCGTTGTGTTCAGAACTGACTATGATGGCATCACAGGTACGGTCTGGGAGAATGGCAGGCTGGCTGTAGGAAGGGCTTATGCTGACTGTCAGAGATGGACTATTTTCTATAGTACCATAAACTGCCTGCAATGTACATTAACAATGTACAGTAACCAACACAACAGCAAGGAAAACAGGGGGAAAATAAAAACTGCAATGCCCAGCAGCCCAAATACTGTTAACAGCAACTTTTATCATGACTGTGTAATGGTCCTGATAATTGGTCCCATCATGTCAGGCAGTATACAGAGGGGAGAGCAAAGGTAGTTTCTGCTTAGTAAAGCAGTAATAACTTTGATAGACCTAGAGGAAAATGTCTAAGTACAGCAGCTATGGGACAGTAAAAAGCAATGAACTGAGGTGTCCTGAATCCCAGGGTAGGGCACTGTACATAATTTAAGTGTAGAAATACCTGTTGCAGATTGTGATATCAAGATATCAAATCACTATCAGCTGTTCAGAAACAACTGCCAGGAAAGCAGCTTCGATAATGTTGACCCCCCACAGCCTCTGCAGTTGCCAGCTATAGCCCTTGAAAAGGGTTTTTCATTGTTTTGAGAACAATGCAAGGGTGTTTTATTGTTGTTCATATAGGTTTATCATTGTTTTGAGAGAGGTAAACTGATCTCTCTCAGGCATCTGTTGGTTTTTCCCAAAGAAAGGGCCATTTTTGTAGAGTAACACATAATTTGTTTAGCATTACCCATAACATTTTATGATTGCTTTCATAAAACTCCCACTTTTTGGCAGCTTTTCTTACCCCAAAAAATGTGTGAAGGAAGGAAATAGAGCCAAGAGTAGTTGTCCCAGCCATCACCAGAGCACTTGGGTTGGAAAAAAGTCTTTAAATATGAGGACTAACTCAGAAGTGGGTGGATGATAATTTGTGTAAATTTGCCTTTAACAATTTTATTTACCCTGGCTTATTTAAATCTATTTCTATTTCTCTGTATCTGGAGATGTGTGTCTCAACCTATTTTTTCCCTACTATTCTTTTTGTAGTTTTAAGCTATTGTGGGTGTCAAAAGTGGAAAAAAATCCCATAAAAACTGTCACAGCTCTGACAGGTGTCCTCTGACAAATCTTTCCAGGGAGTTTTAAAATGTTCCTTCTCCTAAGCTTGGCCCTGCCTCTCCTCCTCCACTCTATGTAGGACACAATCCGGAAGGAGCCTGCACGTCACATTCACTGAGTGACAGCCTGAACCATCAGCTTAACCCCGTTTTTATCAGCTGTTCAACCCAGAAAGTACAGCTGGCTTCTGAAGTTGATAAAGCTCCCATTTCCCTTCTGATCCTGCTCTGGAGGTGATGCTATCTGGCAGGAGAGCGTGTTCAATCACTCCAGGAGTCAGACACAGGGTGCCTGGCAGAGATCTCAGATCCCTGCAGCTCTTTGCCTCACAGCAGCTTTCTAGTATTTTAGAATTTTCTTTTCTTTCCTGTCCCCCAGGGAGGCTAATTTCATGGCTCAGCACATCTCAACTGTCCAGATTATTGTTTTTCCCTTCTGGATCCTCAGCCTGAATTTTCCTCCTACACTAGCCCCATTAGTTACTTGCATGATTAAACTAAGTGAGCGAGCCTGGCAGAATGTGAGGTCCTTCAAAACCCTCCAGTTTTGGAGAGTGCAGGTTTGCAATCTGCATTTGACTTGGAGAATATTTCTGAATAAACACACACTCATTATGGTAATGAATCATTAAAGTTGAAAGTACATTAAAAATATGTATATATCTATGTATAAAAGCAACTATTAAGGCAAAAAATATCATTGTGGAAGTGATCTGGATGTGAATTGGGGATTCCTTAAAAAAACATCTTCACATTTGTAGGACAGGCCACCTTCTGACAATTTCAGTGATGGTTTAAAGGATTTGAAACACTTCTCGTTTATTCTCCCAAACAGAAACTGCAGTCACTACTAAAACTGCCATGGCAAAAAGAATATAAGGACAGAAAAATGTGCTATTTTCTGTACTCCACTGTTGGAAGGCTCCAACATTTTTTCTTGATAATGTTTCTCTTTTCCTCAATTATTCAGTGTCTTATCACCTACTCTTTAATTGGATGCAGGGAAAACCATAGAAATCTAAAACCTTCCACTAAACCCTGCAAAATAAGGTGGAGTTCTTCTATATCTGTTATTAGGTGCTTCATGAGAATAAAAATAAACCCAAATATATTATTTATGCAGTTATGTCTATGTTTCTAAAATTAAAAATTATATACTCCAGGAATAAGTGTCTGGTAAGTGAACAGTCCCACTGACATCTGTCATGAGGATGATCCTCTGTAAGTGGCCATTCCTTGGGGTTCCTTTAGTGTCACAGCTGTCCCCTGCATACTCACTCTCATAAGAACTCAGTATGAGACAATGGACCATGTGAGCAATGGAGTTAATCAAGGTTAATAAGCTCAGTTTTATGAATGAGCAATTTTTTCAGAGCATCTATAATATTTTCTGCATTTAGTCATGCCATTTAAAAAAATGTCAGCACAATGGCTTCAAATATTACAAATTAAATTTACTACCTAAATCAAGATCATTGATATTACAGACAAGCAGGAATAATTTAGACCTTAATTGGACCTCTAAAGGTAATTAATTTTACAGTGATGTTTGGTATAAATATTCTCTTCTTAATTTATTGAAGTAGAAATCTGAAATGTTCATGCATTCAAGTATGCTCCAGTTATAAATAGAAAAAATAGGAATGTCCAATACCATTTTTGGACAAGCAAGCAGTGTCAGCAGACTCTGCCATGAAACTGGTAGAACCACAGCAGTTACACCTAAAAGATTTTAATAGCTGATACCCTCATCCATAACCAGCTATAAGTACATGCTGGCATTTGACATAAGAAGTTATATTTGAAATCAAAACCATTGACTATGTTTATTTAATGGGACATAGCTTATTTATCCAATGGGACCTAAGCCATTTACTGAGTTAAAGTTGAGATAAATGATTTGGGATCAAGGACATGATGGAGGTAGGTCAGGGTTTTTTCCATATAATATTTCCTACTGGTCTGTAGGTAGGAAAGGCCAAACTGTGTCTAGTATTTGTTGTACAGGAACCTGCAATTCCATTGGAAAATACTTAGGAATCTACAAATGGAAAAGGCTTAGCCCTGTGAGCTATTAATTATGAAGTTTCCATAGAAACATCATTATTCCCTCTCCTTAAGAAATGAGCTTACACATACTGAGAATGGGAGACCAGAGTTATTGACAACTATCGGTAACTTTCTAGAATATCCTCATATAAAATGAAGTCATGAAAGATCGGTGTGATGGTGCACATATTTTTCTGTTTTGCAGCTGTTGCATGGGATTCTTGCTCTGTTCTTGTTCTTGTTCTTGTTCTTGTTCTGTTAAAGTGGGAGCCCGCTGACCTCATTAAAGAGGTGAGATTTGAGAAGACTTAGAGATAGCAAGGTAGGAACCAACCACCTATGAGTAGGATTAAAGAAAATAAAGACTAAAATATTACTGGAAACAAAGAAATTTATATTCTCTGGTGGAATATAAGGCTCCATGATGGAGCAATCAGGACATACATCCACTGGCTGTGGTCACTGTTTAGGTGGGGCTTCAATTTCAGCATTCCTTCATCCTCTGATATTTAAAGTCTCTTCTCCAAAATAGAAAAGACACATAATACAGTCTGTAAAGTGACATAATTTTCAATTTTTGTCTCTTCTATTACACTGTGATGATCTGCTTTTCTTCCCTGTCCTTTACACTAAAGATATGCACTGGATAGACTTCCCTGCCTCCAGGGGCTGCCCAGCTCCTCTGGGTCTCCCCAGGCCTGTGACCTCTCACCAGCCCTCACTGCTTTGCTCTGGGGAGGAGGCCAACAGCCAATTTAAATCTAAGCTGCTGCTCTCTGCCTTTTCTATTTGCTTTAGCACCGGAGAATTTTTGAGAAGCTGATCAGGTCAAAGATTAAAACGGTCCAAAAAAGTGATTAATTGCCTCAGTAAGCATCTACATGCAGAGCAGTAGTGTGGACTCATCGGGGCAGGGGGTGGGTGGTTACCCAGAGGTAATTCTGAATGTGGGTGCGTTGAATTTTTTGAATAGTTGTAAAAATCAAAGTGGTTTTGATAATTAGTAAAAACAGATCATAATTTTTCCCCCAAATCGACATGCTCATAAATTCTGTATGAAAATATGCTAGTTCTAATTTGATTTAAATTTCCTCTGAGAAGAGGATGAGAGCAGCATTTCCCAAAAGCTCTATTCTGGCTCTTTTTTTTTCCTTTCAATTTTCCTTCAGGTTTCCACTAAGTGAATAATAAATGTGTTTTCTTCAGAAATTACATGCCTACAAGTGAACTCCTTTACTTATAAGCCACGTTGGAAACAATTTTTCTGTATTGTACCTGCATGAATAATCTCTATCATTACACAAAACATCATTAAATGTTTTGTTTTTATCCAAGACAAAACCTAAGTTGTCGAATGTAAGGATTTGACTTAATAGGACAATGTAAATTAAAACCTTAAACCTCATTTTTAACATGCTTAAAAAATAAATATAGGTAAAAAGTAAAAATGCCTAAGAATGATAAAAGGATACTGGACTGACAAGGCCTGATTCTTTGAAGGTAATGTTTTCCTCCTGACATTAGTATTTCATACTGGCACTATTTTAAATCCTTATTTTTTCAGTGATACATAGCAATTTGGAGCTATCTGTGAAGCATTAGATTATCAGTCACACTTCTATTAGATATTAAATTAAATCATACTGTCAAATGAACTAAATGTCAGTCAAAAGTAAAAGGAAAAAAAAGCAGCAAACAAATAAAAATAAGACCCAAATCACAAAAAGGAAGTCTAGGTTAGGAATGCATGGGTCTAGAGATAAAAATATCGTGTCATTTACATTTAAATAAGCCAATGAACACGGTGTTCTGATCATGTAGAAGCTGTAACAGGATGGATTTGGGCTATTTCAGGAAAAAGAACATAAACACCCAGATACCAGTGACTTTCTGCACCGTGTGAGATGTGTCATTCTACATCACTGAGTCCCTGACAGCAAAGCTACCAACCACACCAACCATCAGGTGTGCACAAACCATTCTCTGTCTCTGGGTAGAGCTGCACAGCCTCCACAGAGGGGCAGGGCAGGTGGAGGAGGGAAGGGGAAGGCTCAGTGGCAGCCTGGGCTCGCTGGGTGGGGGAGCCCTTCTGTGCAGCTCAGGCAGCCTGGAGGGGCTGTGAGAGCCCCACTGTCCTGGCCCCAGACAGGGCAGGGGGTTGGGTTGGTACCTGGGATGCCCCTGCCTCTAAATGTCCTCATTTGCTGCCATGCCCTCCCGTGTGCTCAGGCTCTGAGTGCTCACAGCCTGCACTTCAGGCAGTAGTTCCTGCCCATGAGTGCCAAGTTTTCTCCTCCTGTGTGTGAGCATCTCGGGAGCCACTTCCCACCACGCGGGGCCCTGTCGGGGTTACAGCGTGAGACAGGATCACATTTTCTCTGCCTGATTTTCACTGAGAGCCCAAGCAGTACCTCCCTCCCTCACCATCTGACAACTTAATTTAAAATCTTGGCTTGATTGCAAGTCCATGGCAAGATTCCCACTGGATACTAAGTGAATATGTTGTCACTACTGACTGCAAAATCATTAGATGATGGAGAGAGTTGATCTCAGCCTAACGATGCAGCAATGAAGGTGACGCTCACAGGGATTGTGAACACTGGGGTCCATTTTCTCTCTCTGGAAATCCTTGGCACATGTGAACCTTTGCAACAGCGCCTGTCTCATGCCAGAGAAGGCTCCAGTTCTTTATATCTCTTGTGGTGACAAACAAGGAATGTAGGACTCTTGAAGTGGAGAATCACTCGGTAACCCCAGTTTTAAACAACTCCTTGTACACTTTGCTCAGCAAGTTTGCTGGCTTCAGGCACAACATATATGAGGTGTTTCGCTCATGACTTGCAACAGAGAAAATTTTATAAATCATTAAGGCCTGAGGAATAGAATAGAGAATTCAAATGTCTTTAAATGTGGGTGCCAATTACCAATAGCACAGCACTTTGAAGAGGGGACAGGCCGTATAATCTGTTTAACCTGTTAGTATGCCTGGAAAGATTGTCTCACTGATGATGACAGAATTGACACAATTGTTCAATTTTTGCCTATGCTAAAAAAATACACCACAGTGAACAGATATTCGTAAAAAGTACAAACTTTTCTCAGCGCTTATCCCACTGTAATGCAAGATTTATTCAGTGGCAAGGTAGTCCTCACAGTATTGGCATATGAGTTTTGTTTTCTCTCTCTCATGAACATGTAGCTATTCTTACTTGTCATCATGAACACTTCCTTTGTTAATCTGATCTAATGATCACAAGGCTCAGGGAAAAAAGGATACCAAGGCAACTCCAACCCTGGCACAAACACAGCCAAGTGCATTTGATTTCAAGTATTGTCACAAAGACACTCTAAGACTGGAAACTGTCCATTTAAATTTTCCTGTTTTCTTAGGGAAAGGTCAGAACCTTTATTCAGCAGTGCTTTATGTAAATTGGAAAACTCTTTTCAAATTGCTTTGGTAGGTAGCAAGGACTATCATTATTTGTACCCAGCTTGTGCTGCAGGACTAGTCTTTAGAATGACCCTTAACTGAAGCAGAAAATGGAACTACAGTCTACCAACTAACCTCTCTGGTGCAATCTATCTGTCTCTTGAGACTTTTTAATTTTCTTCCACAAACCCAGACACAATGATAGCAATGGCAATGAGAACTGCAGCTTGAGAAATCAATATAAATTACTGCAGCAACCAAAGCTGTTGCAATTGTGACTTGTAGGGTGCCAGAAAACCTAAGAGTTGTAACAAAAATACAATGGAGGGTAGATTCTCTTTTATTTTACAGTATGCATCATTGTTATAATGGAATTCTCTTTCTTTCCTGTCTTCTTCCACACAGGACTTTGATTTACAAAAAATCAGTACAAAATAAGATATCAAGTTTCAATTATCAGTGTTTGCATTAGCAGCCTTTTCCAGTCTTTCTGCAGGAGACCAAGCCTAACTCTGGACTGATGCTTTCAAAATCCTACTACATTTGATCTTATGTTAATGGCATTTGTCTTGGGGTATTTGATTTAAAGATAAACATGTATCACTAAATACAGAACAGAAAGCACAATTTTATCCATGTAAAATATGGTAGCATTCTGAGAGAGAGAGTTGTGTTTATCTCTATTAAGTATAAGGACAAAAAGGCATTATAGTAATTTATTTACAAGTTGGAAATGTTGTGAGAGATGCATTTAATAAGTATAAAGAGAAAGAAAATACAATTAATTAAATTATTGCAAAAAATATATATTACTTGACTTTTAAATAAATTTTCATATATTAAGTGTTAAATATGCAAATCAGTGGCATTTACAACTCTCTTTGGAAGCTGATGGTTTGCTGATAATGTTACTTATTCTGTATTATCAAAATGAGCTAATTAAGAATTTCCAGTCTAGTGCTTGACATGACCTATGGATCAACTACATATTTAGCTTTAGGGCTCAGCCATTTGGGTCTAGAAGTGCTCACAAAGTGAAACTTACTGAGCTCAAGACAGTTTTAACTGGGAATACTAATAACATGAGCGTAATTCAGATATTCAACTGCTCTTCTACCTGTGAAACCATTTGTTCACCTTGTTTCAAACTTGACAGAGGCTTCTACTTGATTTCCCCCGTGGCATTTAGCAGGCTTTAAAATTAGTAAGTTAATATGCCTTCAGTTATGCATTCTGTTAATCATTGCATAAACTGCAATGTTAAAAAATTTCCTACCAAGTTATGTGGATGAAGTTTTGTTTGACTTCAGAAGAAATTCTGCTGGGCTCCCTTTGACTGAGGGAACTTCTGCCCTCACTCAGGTTATATAAAAATGAAGTGGCAAACCCACAGGGCAGAACCTCAGCTGACACAGCCTGACCCAAGTCCTCAGATTTTCTGCAGCTAGAGAGAGAACTCTCCTCTTGTCATGGAATTACTGGGACCAGGGTTCTCCATCCACAAAAGAGACAGAGATTTCCTGCTCAACTAATTTGTGTCTCAAAGACACGTGGAGGACTGTGTCTGATTCCTGCTGATTTCCAGCCAAATGTCAACGTCACCCCCATAACCCCAGAGGAGAGAACTTATTGGTTGCTTCACTTGGAACTCTGATCTATGGAAAATCCCAAGACATTCAGAAGTCCTGAGCATTGATCTCATCCCTTTGTTTCAGTGTGATTTCTTTGTTGCCAGTCCACTTGAAAAGTAGGCCCTAATTGAGGATGCTCAATTGTGAAAATAATGATCTTTGAAATTAAGTCTTTGATGCCTCATGTTCCTTCTGCAACTGATTTTAACATCTTTGAATGCTGAGATTACATAAAGTGTCTGCCTTTCAATTTTGTACAAAGTAGCTCAAAAATTATGATGATAGAGAAGGTCTTATATTACATTGGACCTGTTCCAATATTAGTTATTTAACTTTGAGTATGCAGAGAGTGTAAATGGATGCATTTCATTATAGTGGTTTGGTTTTCATGTGAATCAAGAAAATGTTTAAATTGGGGAAATGCTTTAGAATTTAAATTGCCAACATTCCGATAGCTGTGGATTTAAACAGAGAATAGGTCTCAGTGGACAGCTTATCTTCCAAAAGAGATTGCATAGAAGGTCTGAATGCCACCAGTTTTGAGAATTCTGAACCCTAGATGCCATACCAGAATTCAACTGAAAACAATATTGACATTCTCCAGTGTTAGGCTTCTAAATTAAGGGGTTTGATTAGGCTTGAGCTAATTTATGCAAGAAATAGAGAAAAAACACTAGTTTTAGTAAACTGAAAGCTATGTTGTTGAATTAGGAAGCATAAACATCTCATTTAGATATCAAAACCAACGTACGTTTATAGATGTATCTGTATAAAACATTCTGCTCCACCAGAAGCAGGCATAGGTTTCAGTTTGAGCTGTTTAGATACAAGTTTCTTCTTTCTTGCTTGTGAGCTAGAAATTGCCTGTAACCTTTCAAAGAATTTTACATTTCCATTTGTTTACTGACGAAAAGATCCAGGATCTTTGAGGAGCACCTTTGAATATTTGTTTATACAAAAGTTGCTCTAAAGTGCCAGTTATTAAATACTTGCTGGGCTTAGTAAAACAAAGGTCTCTCAAAATTAAGTAGATATGCCACTAGCAAAAAGACATGTTGAATAATAAAATGCTCAGTGTGCCTAGCATCATTCTGTGTAACTAAATTTATTTATAGATTTTGACTTTATAATAGGCTTCAATGTATCTCTGCTTTACTGCTTGCCAATGCACCCAGAGGGAAGGGTCATTCTAATCAAACTGGGTATCACAAAAGTAAGCATGTGAACAAATCAACAAACCCCTGGCATTGCAAACATTGCAAAAAGACAGATGATTGTGTTGCTACGTTTCTTCTACCTTGAAACTAATTCTCCATGGTTCAGCTGTTGGCTCCCAAACCCGGCAGTGCTTCTGGTTTTTGCTGCCGTGCTGTCCTTCAAGGCAGACAGGTACTGAGTGTGGGCAGGAGACACAGGCAGCTGAGTCAGCTCTGTGCTGGCTTCACGTCTGGAGCCTCATCAGGACACAGGCCAGGGAAATGCCTCATGTTATGAGAAATAGCTTAGGAAGTTCTGGAAAATAAACTCCGCCTTCATCTTTCTTCATCAAAACCTGTTGAGGGGAAGGCTTTGACAGATAAGGATGGGATGTGGCATTTGTGACTTCCTTTACTGGTATCTTGGAACTGACTGTCTCTCCTTCCTGTGGGAAAGACCGTTTAATCCTCTCCAGGCTTTCCTAAGCTATAATAGCATTACGAATCGTTCTCAGGAGTTTGTGTTTTCTCATATTCAGCAATATTGTTGAGTGATTGGGATCTGGGCACAGGTGGCTGCCTCTGCCCTTGCCATATGTCCTTGCCAAGGGAAGCTGTGCTGCTGACACTGCCCCAGAAAAGGGACAGTCACCATGCCACTGGGTTAAACACGCTCTTATGCTGATTGAGGACTTTTCTATTTCCAGAAGGTGTCAGTATTTGGGACATATAAGCACCAGAAATTTGTGTGAAAAAATGTTATAACCAGCTCTAGGTTAACCATTAACTATAGAGTTATTTGGAAAATATTTTCATTTTACATTTCTATTATAGATAAATATTTATAATATATGAATATATACATATGTATGTATTTTATTACATTTTAATGATATATTTCTTTTAGAAACATAATTCCTCAGATTATAAAGAAAGCCTTTTCTAGTGATTGACTCTCTTAAAAAAGCAAAGAAATGCAAAAAGTCAATATTACCTGCAAAAATATTAGTTTTAATCAAAACCCATTATCCATCAAGTATTTTCAACAAAAAACATTTACCAGGAATCATAAGTAGTTTTCAGTGTTTTCTTTGCACTCATCCCTGTTTGTTTTATGCTTTCATACCATATTCTCTCATTTGAGTGACAGACTTTATTAAATACTGAGGGAGAGTGACTGTTCTCTGTGTAACCAGCCAAGACAGTCAGGCCTGAGGATCTCAAGAGGTTCTTTCCAATCTATTCTATGATTTGGGTACCTTTTCTGAGGGGGAAGCCTCAGTCTGTTTTGACAATTTCCCCAACTATTCCATGTAAATGGTTTTGCACGGCAGGATGACAAAGAAGCAGGGCTTGACAGGTGAGCAGGGCTTGATTTAGGCAAATCTGCAAAGTGTTTTTCTTTTATTCCCTGCACTTGTACCTCATTTTTCTGAATTCTCAGCTGATCTTACCCAGCTGTAGCCCAAGAGCTGCCAGGTAACTGCATTCATTTAAAACAGCTTCACACAGGATTTATACCACAGATTTTGCTCTACCTGATCTTTGGCTTCATGCATTACTGTGTAATTATGTTCTCTTATGCTTCATTAATTAATATTCATTTAAGCAATACAGGCAACAAAAGCACACAAACAGGTTTTAGTTATCTACTATCCAAGATAGTTGTAAAGGAATAAAGTTATTCTTCAGTGTTCATTTGTTTGTTTTTAAAAGCCGACAACTAAATCTCCAGATCAGGAAACACATGCACAGTTACTGACATGAGATCAAATTGCTTTCCTTGTAACATTTCAACATCTTGTTTATTTGCAGCTGCAAATTTCTCAGCTGAGAATTTGGACAGAAATACTACAAAATTTTATATACAAAAAAGGAAATTAATCTGCTAAAGAGAAAACTGAAAATGAATGTGTTGTTGGAAAGGCTCAATATATTTTCCTTCACAAAATAGAAAAACTACACATCTAATTTCATTATTTTTTAAGTCTTTTGGGGCCACTTGATGTTTATTCAATAGGAGGACTTGCATCATCTCTCCTTAGGTGCATTAAGTGAATTTAGTATTTCACTTTTGTGGCCAAAAATATGCCACTGGTGTGAAGAATAGCACAAACCCCATAAACTATAGACAAGTTGAATTGTATTCTGTCATCTTCATGACCACAATTTCTATGCTTTAAAAAGTTGTTGCTGGCTCTATTTCACCCTGTGCTCAGTATTGATGAAGCAATAAAAGGTGGGTATTAACATCAAAGAACCAATAGTCGAATAATTGTTTAGCTGTGTGGGAGACATCGAGGCTGCAGTCAAAAGTACATAAATTTGAAAACAGCATCCAAGTCCATGGCTGGAATCTGTGGAGAGTTGTCAGAAAGGGCAGGTTAGAACAAAATATCATCTACTGTAAACAATCAGAAACCATTATTCTTTCCCATGATTTATCTACTGTTAAAATTGTGTTCAGTGCTTTACAGACAGGTCTGAAGACACAATAAGAAATCAAAGAGTGAAGAGACTTATGCAGTGCTTAATAATGCAGACATCACCATCTAAGCAAGCTCAGTGGGAATATATTTTGCTTTTCAGTTTAGGTCGTGACACTCACAAACCACTGAAGGTGCACCTAAGTTTGCTGGGCAGGCTGTGAGCAATGGTGTGGTAACTGATCCATGCTAAAGCTAACAGCTTCTGTCTGCTGGGCTGAGCAGGGAAGGTGCCTTTGTGCTCACACGTGGCTGGGAACTGGAGCAGATGAAATGTGGGCACATATTCTTCCTATCTGCTGCCTCTGCAGTGAACCGGGGAGCTGAACCTGAATCTTCCACGTCCCGAGTCATCACCCTGCCTCCAGGGAATACTTCACTGAATGCCATTGCAGAAAGGCTAGAAAAGCAAGTGTTTCCTCACCCCTGCCTTGCAGGCTTGTCCAAAGCAAGCAAGGACTGTGACTTATGATAATTCTACAAAAATGTCATTTCACTGCATATCTGCTTCTGTGCCAGAATTGCAGGCATTGACTCCTGCAGGCTTATCCTGGGATTATTAAAAAGAGTTTCCTGGAGGCAGCTGATTTCCCAGCAACCCAGACTTCCCAGAGAAAATCTGGGAACAGTGATTATTCCACCATTAGAAGTCAAAGCAAAGAAGATGAAGATACATCTCAGAAAAATACTGCCATGAAAGGGTGATGGGCTGACTGTGGCAGTGGGGTCTTCCTCTCTGATTCCCTAAGATGAAAGAAAGCATAGATTTGGTGTCCTGGCATTTCAAAATTACTTCCTTGGGACTACAGTTTGTCTGGGACACTTCAGACAGATTTAACACTCTCGACTAATATGCGGCAAGGTCCACATCACAGCACATCATTTCTGCAGCTACTGTGGAACATCACAGGCTGTAGAAGGATGTTAACTGGTAGGGGTGTCCCATAATTCACATAAAGATTCAGCTGTTCTGTCTAAGAGGGTCAATTCCTCTGTCTACAGCCTCATTTACAATAGTAATTCCAGCTTAGATATGGACACTTAATCTTTCTTTCATTATTATTATTCTTTCTGAACAATAGTAATTTCCAGGTTGAGGACACACCACTCTAATCCCTTCTTTTCTAAAGGCTGTATAAATTATTAAGGTTGTATCTTGTTTTGTAGCAGCCACTACAGCTGGCAATTGACTGTTTAAAAACAAAACAAAAAACAAGCATACAAACTCCAAACCAATCCCCCACCTTTACATCAGATTTAGCCCTCTATAAAAATGGTATCAGAAAACAAAAAGGGATATATGAATAATTTCCCATTACACATTCAGCTGTTCGTTGGAGAATGACTAAAGGAAAAAATGCCTACTGTGACAAAGTATGATAACAAATATGTACATTCATACCTTATTTTGATCTTCATAAAAATGTGATTTATTTTCTTGATTTCTAAGGCCATGGGCAGCTGAATAGACCAGCCTTAGAAAGTCAAGCTATTCCAGTTTGAAAGACCTGCAGAGATGCCTTGAATCCCTGAATAATGAGGTAATCTTACCACAAGAGTAGAAAATTTACATTAAGATTATTTGAGATTGACTTTGACTCTTTTTGGATTCCAAATCTTCCAAGCACTCAGTCCTTTTATCAGTAGAAGTGAGTTTAACCACTTCAAAAGAGGAGATGGGGTAACCTTCCTGCTGTGGCAAGGGGGAGGAAGAGGGAGAAGATTCTCATAAGGCTGAGCCTGTTGTTGAGATTGTCTCTATTTCTCCTCTTCCACCTCATTTTATATGTGTGCCTCATCCTCATCCCTGATTCAATGACTGCAATATTGTAGAAATATTATAGCACTAAGTGCAACGTGCCACAGCCTCCCCCCGTACCTGGCCTGATGGACCTACCCTGAACATTGCAGATGGGAAGTGGGTACAATAAATATGCTGAAAGTCTTCTTTTTTTTGCCATCTCTTTGATGAAACTTTCTGGAGGCTATGGCTACTTACCCAGAGTCAGACTAAGTCTGATCCTCGTGTGTACATCAAGCTGACGGCAGCTTGGTATTCCTGCTGTGAATTTTTCTGGGGCAAAGTTATGTACAAATGAATGCATTAAAGATGCATTTGAAATGCAACAGTCTCTGCAGATTGTGTAGAAGCAATAAGGCTTTAAAGAAGAGAAATGGATCTGGAAATGCCAAGGTTCAACGTTTGCAGCAGTCCCAGCATGAGCACAAGAGGGTTTCTTAATTAAAGGGGGGTGAGGGGGGCAGGCAGGCTGCGGTCACAGTGTGGGGTCTGCAAGTACTCTGAAGATGGCACTTTACGATCATGAAATGTGCTCATCTCACAACGATGCCTGCCTGCCTGCCTGCCTGCCTGCTTTAAGAGGTGATTATCTGGCTGGCAAAGGATCCCACCAGCAAAACTCCTGAGTGCCACTCTCAGGTGAAGACTGCCCTGGTCTCAGGGGCAGCACAGAAGGTTAACGCGTATTAAAATGTGGCAGCTCTTCCAGTTTGGGTGAAACAGCTCCCTGACATTGCATTTTGTATCACAGCTTACCCAGTGCAGTTAACTTCTCCTAAAACTATGATATGAGAAAGGAACTTAAAGAGAGTAAAACTTAGGGTATAAATAAGATCCACTGTGCCAAAAGCAGGGAGCAACAGTGCAGAGGCCAGGCTGCCTTTCAAGCATTGAGGCTGCTTTGTACATGTGTCACAGTGAGGGACCTGGCACATGTTTCAGACATCTGTGATGGTTTTCAACTGTTGAGAGAGCGAGACATTCAAGCAGAGGCACTGGGGAGGTAACAACTTAATGAAAAAGAGCCCTTTGTGGGACAAGCAGTTATCCCAGCCCCTTGGAAGTTGTGATGATAAAGAAGAGGCTTTGAAAAGTCAGGTCATGGGCAATTTATATGTTGCTGCTAAAGCACACCTGTACAGAGCATATCAAACCACCTCTCTTCCCAGGACTGCTGTTATGTCCACACCCTTCTCAACACTTCCCATCCTTGTCATTTGCCTTTGCACATCTGGGAAAATTGTCCTTAGTGATCAGTTTGGTAGAAATAGCAGAAGACAGACAGACAGACAGGCAGATGTGTTGCTGCATCCACTTTCAAGAGTGAGGCTGAACGATAAATTCCAAGGTTTTTGTTTTGCAATCAGAACAGCAGTCCCAATGAGACTGGATATTACACAAACCATGTGCAGAACTGTCTGCACCTTTATAGGGCTCACTGCAGAAGGGACAGGTGTAGGTGTATGGGGGGAAGTATGTTTGGAGTATCTGGGTGTTTATACAGGGTACCAGTTGAAACTGGAAGCTTTGGAATAGTAAGAGGGCAGTATTTTTTATTCTGTTTCATAATTTGGTGTGTTGTTTAGGCCATTCCAGTATGAAACTATTGCTGTGGCCCAGGTTTGGGCTCCTCCCTGAAACCTGTTCATGAGGCCTGAAACCTCTTTATCCATGAAAGAAGCTGCTATTCCCTTCCCTGCTACCCAGGTATCTTGCTCAGAGATGCTGTTTGCATTTTCTTCTCTGTGACTAAACAGTGATTCTTATTAGAAATACCATGAAACCAGTGCAATGACTCAAATAGTAATTTAAATGGGAAATTGGAAAGTTTGTTCTAAACACTGTGGAGTGAAAAATCTTTCAAAGGAGAGCAAAATATTAACAGGTGATGCACAAATAGACAAAGGTGTGGACATAGAAAAAATATTTGTGCATCTGTTTGGATACATCAAGGCATGAACAGATTGTGTTCAATCTGTCAACACATATTTTTCCTTTTCCTGATTATTTTTATTTTTAGAAGAAATTTTTGATGAAAAATGGAATTGTTACAGGGTCCATGTGCTAATAAAACACTAAAGCAGGTGTTTAAACTCTAAGAAATTAGGATCAGTAGAACAACTCACCTGTTTAATCCTGAGTACTTAAAGGGATTGATGGAGTAGGGTACCTTGTTCTCCAAAGAACAGAACTCCTAATTTCTTTGTTAATTTGTGTTATCTCATTTATTACAGTTATAATGAGTATTCACAAACAACAAATCCTCTCTTCCTTATCTCTGTCAAAGCATATGGTCCTAGCAAAGGAACCAAGATAACAGTAGCCTAATGCAGATGCCCTCTAAATTCAGGATACTGATTATGTCCAAAGGAGCTGAAATGAGCCTTAACAAAACTTAACACTTTATGTATTTGGTATAGTCACGAGGAACTAATTTTAAAGCACATCTGTTCATCCATCCTTAGATAAACTATAGGTAAGTGTATTATGGTTTTAAAGCAAGTGACTCCATGTCCTGAGTAATGTCTCCATTCCAAAAGTCACAGTCTATAACAAGAGGTAGGACTTGTCAGGAATCTTTCAATAAACTGTTTTTCATTGGAAAATGCCAGTTAGTAAGAAGCAGTATGGTTCATGTGTTTCTGTGGACCTCTTGATGCAATTTATTTTAAAATAAATCTAGATTTTCAAATATGAGCATTTCTTTTTGAAACCATTTCCATATTAAGCAAATCAATGTTTTTAAATATCAGCTAAAATGTATCTCAGAAGGATAAAGATTATAAGAACTGCAAAATCATATAACAGTAATATTTCATTTTTCTCACCTATATTTATATCTCTATTTATATACACTCTATTTTTTGTGTTGAATTCTGGGCCTAAATAGGACATAGAAAAATATTTCACATTCTCAAAAATTTTAGATGGCAGGAAAATACTATTTTAGGACAAAAATTTGCAGTTTTGTGAGTGACATCCTGGTGTACAGGCAGGTCAAAACCCAGATCCCAAAAGATCAGTAGATATGTTTCTCTTTTTGATTTCATTGACACATTAAATGCTTGTCTTTTGCCTGGTCATAGCATCTTCCTCCATAATAGTTTTATGTGGACCTGAGAGTCTAAATCCCTAATTTAAAGTTCCCTTGATCCTTGCACTTTGAACATTGTTAGTTGTGGTGCTATTTATCAAACATACAATTTTTGAAGTTCCTGCTGAAACTGCTTCCCAAGAGAAGTCTTTCCTTCTTCAGGCCTGACAGTATCATAAATTATTTTAAGATGTTATAACCTTCTATATTTTCTAGTGAGTTATACTGCTAGTTAAAAAAGGCTCTGTGTTTCTGAGGAGCCTCCAATTTGATTGTTTGCTGGGAGCAACATTGTGAAGAGAAAATGCAGCCATTGGTCTTGAGCTCTGATATCGTCTTATAACAAATGGTCTCAATTAAAGACAATTCACGGAAGTTCATGGAAATATAGTCAATTATCAAACCCTGAGAAAGAAATGCTTTGAGAACACAATTTGGCTTCATTTTGCAAGGTATAAAAAAAACCATACAGTACAAATACGGCAGAAAAACAAAGTCACACCAGGCAGAAAACAGCAAAAACCAATGACTAGAATGACATTTTTCCTGCACTTGAATTTCTTTCCCCCATTTCATTAACAATTTGCAAATTCCTTACTTATAGTAAATGCTTGAATGAATGTTCATTTAGTTCCATCTAGTCTGTTTTGTTTCTCTAAGATCTATCCTTAATGCCAGCTGAATAAGAACTTACAGGCAAGGCAAAGAACCTGGAAAGTTAAACAATTTTACATCATGAAGGGAAACGTCCCTCCTGTCAAAACTCTGCTGTTTTTTGAGGCATGGAAATTTATCATCACTGCAATTATTATCATAGCTTCATTCAGCTCCTTCAGAATCATAAGAAAAGGGAGATGATGACATGATAAGAAGCAGTATTTGCTATAGTCATACTCATCCAGAATGTAATAGCAGTTGCACAAAAGCTACCTAAAAATCAATGCACGTATTTTGGACAGAAATTAATGTGTTACATCAGAAGCATTCTTCTAAGTTATTATTATTGTAAGCTGGTTCACTGCTTCCTCCTTATTCACTATATTTCTGTTTTCAGAATTGTAGGTCCAAAGAGATACAAGGGCTGTGAAGTCTAAAAAATGCATTAATGGTTTGGTGGGGTCTTCTGTAAATGTATTGCAGACCAGTGGTACAACTCAGTCAGAGGAAGTAACTGCTCAGGCTGGGAGTAGAAGTAAATAAGTGTAAACACAATATCAAGATCCATCTGCTAGAAATGTTTCTATAGAAAAGCAACCTGTGAATCCCCATTAAGTTTTGCTCCCATTTTCAGTGCTAAGAGGAAAGAGCTTTGTTCAGTGAGAGATGGGAGAATGCTGCTAGCCACAGGCCACTGGCAGGATCCAGCAAAACTCATCTTTAGTTTCTTCTTTCCTCAGCCAATAAATTCAGCATGTGCTTAACACCCACCCTGTGGGATTTGGACACACAGTGACAAGGACTTATGTTAATCAAGGCCAAAATAGCTAACACTGTATTTAATTGCCTCACTTTAAGGCAGGCTGGCTTAAAAATGTGTTTCTAGTTGCTCCCCAGGCTGCCTGGCATAATTTTGGCTGCTACAAGCCAATAAATAACAAAAGTAACAATCATAATAAATAGTAAATATTTAATATTGTAAGAACAACATTGCTGAGTACACAGTATTTTGAGTGACAGATGTGTATTTGTTAGTGATATTAGCTAAATAGAGAGTGCCTTGCAGTTTCTTTAATAGCCACAGAATTAATCACACAGATTAATAATGTTGCCACTCACAGCAGGCAAACGATTTCTTCTCAGCGCTGACTTTCTTTTTGCTAAGAATGTTTTCAGCCAAAATATGTGACACACAAACAAGTTCCTCAGCTTCTTAAAACTGATTTTCAAAGATTTTACACATTCACTTCAGAGGCTCAGCTTTCCCATTCAAATGAGAATGTGGTCCTTCTGCTGAGAAGCCAAGAACTGTTACTCAGCCCTGCCTGGTGCAGTGGGGATTGCTCATCTGATGCTGGAGAATAGGAGTGGGAGTTTCTCCACCCAAACACATCCTGCAGTATGTGTAAAACAGCACTTTGGCAGAAAGGATTAAATATTTTTCTCCTGCTCAAGAGAAACGTCTCTTGAATATGAAGGTGGTTGAGACTTAGGAAGCACAGCACAGAAGTGCCTTAGCTGATTCTTGATGTAGTGGACAGAAAGGAAATGAGCACAGCAGTGTGTGCCAAGGCTTGTATAACCTGCCCTTGGGAAGGAGCACTGCACACTGGCTTTTCCCCTGGCCTGACTATAAAGGAGACAAACTGGCCTATACCAAAGTCAAGGGTTGCATTTTGTTGAGCAAACTTTTACTTCTGTGCTATCCCTGCAATTGCAGCTGTTTCGCACATGAAGGTGATGCAGGTTGAATGGATGAGTTGTTATCAGCCAGATTCTGAGCAATAATGGGTTTGGCATGAAAACAGCAGTTTGAAAAGTCAGGTTGTGTGTTCAAACATCTGTATTTGATGCAGCATTTTCTGGGCCATATGAAGGCCAGTGGAAACTGTATCCAGTGACAACAGGTTATTCTATAGGATCAAAGTACCATGTAACATCAAGTACTAAATAAATTATTGTTGGACTGCTGGGAGAGAAAGCAAGGTCATGAGCTTGCTGTAAGAAAGCTTTGCTTTGGAGTTAATAGTCTGCAGTATTAGAAATGAGGCAAGCAACCAGGTAAATTGAAGGCAGGCTTTTGTGCATACATTAGGTGCCAGGAGAGTTTTAAATACACTCAGAACTTTGCATTGCCTTTTGAAATGAGGAAAACAAAGTGGATTTCTTTTGAAAATGGAAAATTAAAAAAAAACCCAAAAAAACAAAAAACAAACCTCTGGTGCTACAGGTATGCTATGAAGAAATTGCTTTGCAGATAAGCCCTTCTAACAACCATTTGGATAGAAAGTCACACATCAGGCAGCTTTACATCAAAGCAAAATTCCAAATTACAGTATAATTATGACAGAAGGGAGTGTACCTTTAAAGATGGGATTTCATCAATGATGAAAGATTGCATTATTTCTTTCAGGGAGTCCTATAATAAACCTTATTTTATAATTTAACATTAATAAACAAATAAATAAGTACAAGAGTGAATAGATTAATGAATGGTAGAATTTTGTGTGTATTATTCTGATCAAAAATGATTTTCATTTAGATCTAGTTCTTATGAAGTATCTTCAACCATAACAAAATTGGATTTTTATCACGTGTAAAAATTCCTTTATGTTAAATTTCTTTTCCCTCACCACAACCCGTGTTAAAAAAACCCAAACAAACAAAACAAAACAAAAAAACAAAAAACCCTTGCCAAAATTTGTATTCTTCCCAACAGAATTTGAGGATCTAAGGAGGGAAAACAAAGAGACAATACTTGTATTGAAATGAAAAGAAAGAATTTTAGGGGATTCAATATCATTCACTTCTCAGAGAAAAAGAAAATAACCTGTGCTTCAGCTTTAAATAGAGATTATTTGTCTGAAAGTTTGACCAACAGTAAAGGAGAAACTTTACGTCGCTTCCTGGGCTCCAGAGCATCCTTTACACCGGAGGAAGTCCTAAAATATCCCTTAATTATCATCATCGACTTCTATAAAGAACTTCATCAATGTTTTGTTCATTCTAGTGGCAGTGAGCAAAAAAATACCAGTGATTCATTGGTAGTATAGGCCCTAACATCCCTCCAGCCCTCCTCACCATTAATTTTCCATTATCTGTTATTCTCTAAGCTCAATAAAGGGCAGCACTGAGCCCCATTAAGTGATGATGTTCTGCAGTGAATGGGCAGGAGAAAAGTGGATAAACGAAGAGCCTGACCAAAGCTCATTGCAGTAAATCGGATTTCTTTTATACCAAAGACTGGCTGAAGCCTGTCTGTGCCCTCCTGCATTCCCCAGTCCCTGGCACACCTGGGCTGCTGCCACAGCACACCAGAGCTGTGATCAGCTGGAGCTGTGAACCAGCCTTTGAATCAGAGCACTTCAGGAAGAGCTGCAACGTCAAGCTGGTTGATATATTATGAGGAACATGGGAGAAATAGTTGAGAATTTGATTTCTACAGCTCTAGGAAAGTGTTTTGTTCTTTCACATAATTGTGGAAAAGCCTAAGAATGAATCAAAATATTGTTATTGTGGTGATGAGAACAGGCGAGTCTGCCTCTATTCACAGGAAGAACGAATTTTAAATTACACAGGTCAGACACTTAGATTGCTCAAATGTGATATCTGAATTTTTTATTCTCTTTTGGAGGAAGGAAACCTTGTTTCATCCCAGTCAAAATCTAAAAGTTGTAATAAGTGCTTTGAAAGTGGAACCACATCATTATTTTTTCATAGTCCTGAAGAAAAAGGGAGGAGAGAACAAAGAAACAGGACAGTGGAGCTGACTGTGTTCCTGGTCCTCACAGACCTTCAGAGGGATGGGTGTGTGCTAAGTCCAGCCCTGTAATGCTTTAGCATCTTGTCTCAGCTCACCCTGTAGCCAATGAAGAGCACAGATTAATCACTCAGGGAGTGATTGTTCCTATCCAGACACCAATGCATGTGCTGATTATAAAGCAGGAATAGCAAAACCTTCTGAATTGCTCCTTCTTCTCTCCACTGAATGTAGAGGAATACTGGAAAGCTAGATTGGCCCAGACACTGATTTAAATAGCAAATGTAAAGTTGTTGAGATATTAAGTTTTCTTTCGTGAAATTATCCCTGTCACAAAAACTGAATGCTACCCCCAGGTTTTCAGAATCCTGCAGCTGAGGTGAGACACCAGCTGAGAGGCTGTCAGGGTCATTACAAAACTGTGGAGGGGGTGCTCTAAGGAGATCTAAGTAATGCTGCAAATCAGCACACATCATCATATTTTTTGCAAGAGTTTATTTAGCCAGGAAAACCCCTCATCATTCACTGCTCTGTAAGGGAGCATTTCTTTAAGTGATATCTACTGAGAGCATAGCAAATATCCAGGACATCACTCATGGAATATGTGGGAACACAGAAAAACTCATTGGAGTCTCATATGCTACCTGGAATGAGAAATTAAAAGTCAAGGAAGAAATAATAAGGTCTTGGGAACTTGCTCAAAGTTGTCTTATGGGATCTGTGGCACCCAGAGCTACCAATAGAACTTTTTCATTTTGCACTGACCAAGCACTGGCACAGGTTGCCCAGAGAGGTGTGGAGTTTCCCTCATTGGAGATGTTCAAGAACGACCTGGATGCAATTCTGTCCTATGTGCTCTGGGATAATCCTGCTGGAGCAGGAAGGTTGGGACAGCTGACCACTGTGGTCCCCTCCAACTTGACCCTTTCTGTGATTCTGTGATCTGGGCATTCCCCTCCATCATTAAATGCTCTGTTAGCAAAATATCAATAGAACTGTGGTGCAGTGGGAATCTACTGACAGCTCTTCTGGCAGTTCATTACCATGTTCTTCCTCATCTTAGCTTGTCTGCTCTTGAGGAAGTTATTATTATCATCATTAGAGTTCTGCATGGACTCGTGACATCTCCCATGAGTGCCTAAACAAACAGATTAAGCAGCTGTAGAATTTCCCTAGGTAAGTGAAGAGGAAAATGCCACAGACCTCCCCTGTTTTCTTGAGAACAGACTCACAATGTTTGTTTGTCACTTTTCTCTTTGCTTGCTTGCAAAAATAATGAGCCCTTTCCTTGTAAGGTATTTTCCCAGATTATGCAGAAGTAGTAGATTCCAAGCCCCAGTTCACATTTGTCCACAGAAATTAATGAACATGTGAAAGTTTATGCAAAGAGAGCTTCTGAGTCCATGGAGCTTTTTCATCGCCACACTGGCTTAGCTCAGTGGAATTAACCATGTCTTCTTTTATACAAATTTCATGCTGAGGCAACTCAATTTCAAACTTAAAATTCAAGGTGAGTCAGGACAAGCTACTTCAAAGGAGAGTTTTCTGGCTCACGTAAGTTAAATAACAGATCTGTATGTTGTAGAAAGGGTTAAGTGAAGAGGTCTTTGTGAAGCAGGATCAATTGCTGTTGGTTTTTGGAACACAGAAGTGTTTTGATGGGCCTGGTGATAGTTTGTGCATTCCACACGTAGTTCCATATCAGGGTATAGAGACTGTACAAAGCTCCCTGCCAGAGTGGGTTCAGAATAAGCTGTGTGCAATCCTGTCATCTGACACTGACCCACTGTTTTGATTTATTCTTGTACCTGAGACATTGTTTTGATTGAGACGGGTATAGAGAACAGAACTCCTGGCACTCACTTCCTTTCCAGCTCTCCAAAATATTGATAGTCTCCATGGTACCAAACAGGTATCAGTGATGTTACCAAGAGCTTAAACTAAAAGTTTCTTTAGATGCTTCCTTCCTCCTTCATTTTTTTTTTTTTTTTTTTTTAATACATTCTGTTACTGCTCAGTTTATCTGAATGGGAGACTCGACTGCTCATCATGGAGATGCAAACCTAGAATAGCTGTGACATGTTAAGTAAAACCACTCCATGCCTTTATTTAGGGAAATGTTCTGGCATGATTTCTAATCAGCAACAAAAATACCTGGAACTCCATCCCAGATAAATTTTAAATGTATGATAACATATCCATGTTATCTTCCTGTTTTTCCTGGCATTATAGTGAGGAGAGAGGAGGCAGTTGATGTATTTTAGTGCATCGTTTTTTCTAAGGGTCATGAGACAATTGCATCACAAAACATCACTGTGCCTTCATGAGCACTTCTGTTAAAAAATTAAATAGTAGCAGCAGTTACTGCAATCAGACTCTGTATGCTCAACACTGTGTATAGAAACCCCTTTAGAAAGAACTGCACAGCGAGATGACTGGAGAAGAAAACAGACCAAGCTGCTGAGTCTGTAGAGCAAAGGAATAAGGGAACCAGGTAGAGAATACAGAAATTCTGTTTCATAGTCTGCCTCAGATGATAATGCAATTTCCCCTAAAATACTCATTTAAACCTAGATAGAAAGATGTGATTTTTGAGAGAACTCTCCTCACAGGATTTTAAACCATCCTTCAAATCCATGCAATTTTCTCCAGTTTTACTTCCAATGTGACTGACACTGCTTTGGTGTATGTTACTGCCAGCTCCATTTCTTATGATGATGTAACAATGGGAAATATACTGTTAAATGTCTGAGTGTTCCCTTGATTTTAATGGCATCTAGATTAAATGACAGTAATAAGCATCCCTTTGTGCACAATTCTTCCAGAAGAGTTGCAAAAGTGATACTAAAAAGCCCTCTCTCAAAACCTGCAACTTCAAAGTAAGGTAGGAGGTTCATTGTGGTTTCTTTTTCTTCCAAATGCCCTATTAACTCTATTAAGCTTGAAACTTCAAATCATTCACTGCTTCTGTGACCTAACCAGCCAAAATGCTACTTGCTCTGCTGTCTGGAGGGAGCTGGAAACTGCTTTTTGCCTTTTGCTACAGTCTTTAATTCCATTTCACTGACAAAATTCAGCATAAGGGAGCAGAAACTGAGTTTTCATCTGCTTTGTTCATTCTCAGCAAAATCAGTAGCTAGTTCCCAAAGCCTTTTTGTTTAAACTAGTTCATTAAAGGAAAAAAACTACGTAGGATATTTTCTATGGTCTTATTTGCTGTGGAGTTGCTTCAGGGGCTCCTATGAGGAAACTGTCATGACAGTTTTGATGCAGAAATACAATAATATAGAGATTATATAGCTGATATTAAAGAACATCAGCTTCTTCTCTAGTGATTATAAAATATGCAGGTTACCAAAGCACAGAGAATTCCAGAATCCCCAGTGCTCTTCATGGGAGACTAAAAATAAATAATCCAGACTCAAAAAAACCACACCAAAACAAACCAAAAATAAACAAAAAGACCCCACCAACCAAACAAGAAACCCCAAAACTCTTAAGAGATTTAGTAAAGAAATTATAAATTTTCATAGAAAAAACTAGGTAATCTTCATGTTTATGTTTCTCTTCCTTATGCACATCTGTGTCCCTCTTATTCATGTCTAATGATATGTCTCTGATATTTTAATTGATCATTTCAGCTATTGAAAACACATGGTTTAATTTGTTCAAACAAGACAACACTCTCCAACGATGTCAGTAAATATCTCAGCTGTGCTACCACCTGTAATGGTTCAGTTCAGCCCCTTACACCTTTCATTTACCATTGTCATGCTTTTCTTCATGCTGATCACACTCTACAGTCTTTGTTGTGCTGTTTGATAAGAGACTTCACTTCTTCTTTTCCAATCTCTTCTGCAAACTGGTTTAGCTGTGGTACCCTCTGTCTCCATCAGTACTATCTCTTCCCACACCTCTGCAAAATCAGTAATAAGTATACAGCTGAGAGCTGTGTAAAACAAAAGTTATATGATCAGCTTTCTGTAAAAAACCCGATGATCTCTTCTCATATTTAGTTTCACCTCTCTTAGCTCTGAAAGTCCATTATAGCTAATGATAGAAAAAGATTGAAATAGCTTAATATTGTTTAGTTTAGAGAGGAGCAGAGTTGGAAAAATCACAATATAGAGAGATGTGACCTGAGGAAGGTAAATCTGACATTCTTATTTATTCTCCCAGAACAAAGAAATTATTCTGTCCAGATGTAAAATGCAGGGGATAAATTACTGCTCCACAGAGCATGCTCTGGGGCTCACTGCCTCGAGATATTGAGGGCAAGACAAAATTGCTGCTTACAGAATTGGCCAGTATAAACATAATGCCATGGAGAAGGAGAAATATGGTGGTGAGCAGAACAGCCAGCAAATGTGGGGGATCTCTCTTTATTTATTACAAGCCACTCCAGCCCTGGCAGTTCTGTTTGCCCACACCATGCTGGACTCTGTAATTATGACCAGATATATTCCCCTTAGGCAGCTCAAATTGCATAAACCAAGGTGAAATTAAACTGCAGTTTATTGTTCTTGGGATCATTAATTTTCCAAAGAGGTGCAAACAAATATGTAGGGGACTGGTCCTAACAACCAGGCCCGTCTTACATTTCTATAAGCTTCTGATTACAATTTAAGAAATGAGGATATAAGGGACTGGAAAGGCCGAGATCTCTGGATCCATGTCACTGAAACTATCATCAATATTAGCCCAGGTGCCCCACTGGTCAAGAAGCCTAAAAGGACACAGACCAGCTCATGTATTTGCATCCCAAAGGTGCCTCACCAGTTGAGAGGCAGCGGGCAGTGACAAAGCACAGAAACCTTTAAATGTCTTCCTAACAAATACAGGACACAGCTCTGAAAACTACTGAGGCCTATGTGCCTTATGACCATTAAAGCAATCACAGAAGAAAAAGACTTTGAGACGGAAATCCATAATTCATGTACCTCCCCTTGAGATCTGAACTGGAAGAGGAACAGGGAGCAGAATGATGTCCCTAGAATCCTAATGGAAATGTTCAGTGACCTACGACACCACTGAGACACACAAGTCTAGGGGGTCAGATGGGATCCACCCAAGGGTACTGAGTGAGCTGACAGAAGTGCTCACTGAGCCACTTTCCATCATTTACCAGCAGTCCTGGATAACTGACAGAAGTTCCAGCTGACTCAAAGTCAGCAAATGTGATGCCCATCTACAAAAAGAGCCAGAAGGAGGACCCAGGGAACTACAGGAAGACTCTGCAGAGGGATCTGGACAGTCTGGGCCAAGGTCAAAAGTGTGAGGTTCAACAAGGTGAAGTTTTGGATCCTACCTTGAGTCAGAACAAATCCATGCAGTGCTACAGGCTGGAGCAGAGTGGCTGGAAGGCTGCCCAGCAGAAAAGGACCTGGGGGTGCTGATTGACAGCAGCTGAACATGAGCCAGCTGTGCTTGGGTGGCCAAGAAGGCCAATGGCACCTGGCCTGGATCAGCAATGGTGTGGCCAGGAGGAGCAGGGCAGGGATTTTCCCCCTGTACTCAGCACTGGTAAGGCTGCACTTTGAATCTTGTGTTTAGTGTTGGGCCCCTCACTGCAACAAAGACACTGAGGCCTTGAAGCATGCCCAGAGAAGGGCAGTGGAGCTGGGGAAGGATCTGGAGCACAGGTCTGATGAGGGATGGCTGAGGGAACTGGACTTGTTTAGCCTGGAGGGACGGAGGCTCGTAAGAGACCTTATCAATCTCTACAATTACCTGAGTAAAGTATCAAGCAATAGAATCAGAGGAAATTGCCTCAAGTTGTATCAAGGGAGGCTTAGATTGCATATTAGGAAAAATTTCTTCCCCAAAAGGGTTTGTAAACATCGGAACAGGCTGCCCAGGGAAGTGGTTGAGTCAGCATCCCTGGAGTGTAGATGTGTAGATGTGGCACTTGGGGACATGGTTTAGTGGTGGCCTTGGCAGTGCTGGGTAAATGGTTGAACTTGATGATCTTAAATATCTGTTCCAGCTTAAATGCTTCTGTGATTCTATGATATTGTTAATATTTAACATATGATTTGAAGCTGAGAGAAATATGTGTCTGACAGCCTAAAATTCCCTCTCAGGCTGCCCTGAGTAGAGATCTGTGACTTTACTGCAGCAGGTCAGCTCATAATGGGGTACAAGCAACCTTTAATTTTGTGTTAGTCCATAAAGCACTTATAAAACATCTGCAAAATTTATACTCTTAGTCTGCCTTTTCAGTATATCGATCCTAGTTTATGGTAGACAAAAATACTCTGAATTTCAAAGAAAAAGAATCATAATCTATGAAAAAGTGAGAACCCAATTTAAAATAAACTGATTGCACAGGTAACACAATTTACATTAAATCTAGTGGTGTTGCTCATTATTACAAATCTCATAATTTGTAGACTATTTCTTTAGGTTTCAGTTTTTCGTCTTCATTTAGAATCCGGAAAATACAATGTTTTACAAGTTTTGGTAACAAAGAAGTAAGAGTCAGCACCATTAATGTACTGATGAAGGTTAAATGTCCATCTGAGAGGAAGGCACTGAAATCTCATTCAATGATGTTCTTGATTTTCTGACAGATGTAGGTGAGGTATCATATTAACATTCAAAATTTAAAAGGAACAAAAAATTTTTAATTTTTTCTCAGTTAACCTCATTTTTAAAAATCATTCTCCAAAAAAAAAGGAGGGCAAGAAGATGTAACTTCACCTTACGCAGCTGCAAAGACCCCCAGAACAGATGTCCATGGTGTGTGCCCAGACTCTGCTCTTCCAGTGTCCTGTAATCACCTGAGTACCATGAGTGAGCTTTAGATCTGCACCATTTACTCTTAAAACCATAGCTTTGACTGAATATTTGATTTCACAACTGCTAGGTCACAGGTGTCTCAGAGTGCTTTCACTGCAAACCTTTGCTTTCCTGCTGTATACATTCACACCGAGACTCAGACTTACCATTATTTATCTGCCACTTCCTAATGGACCAGATAACTGCTCCTATACCTAAAATATGAAATCTCTGCAGGGTTTAAGATTAAATGCAGAGATACTGAAAAAGAATAATAGCGTGGCTCACCTGTAGTTATGCAGGGTTAGACAATCTGGAGAGTTTGAGCAAAAATTTGCTCATTGTCCTCCTTTCTCCTCTTCCATCTTTTGTCATATTGACATTACCTGTTTTAATTCAGTCAGTATCCATTATCACAGTAATTATCTGAATGTTTGGGGCCCAGGTTAGTAAACAGTGGTTTCTTTTTAACAGCCTTTGTCAGGTGCTTAAAAATTACTAACAACATTCAAAAGATTTTCTATATGCCTGCAGTTTCTCCCGAGGTAGGCACTCCAAGTTTCAGTTTCAAGTCTGGCTGTAGATGCCTGTCATTTATCTCTAGGTCAGAATTGAAAGCAGAACAGACACAGAGCCAGAAAAGCCTTTTACTTCAGTGCTCTTTTTTTTTTTTTCTTTCCATATTTTTTTTTACACAGGCCATATCCCTGTATTAGTTATACTTATTAAAGTCTAGAAACCACTGTTGAGTCAGTGGAATAATCAGAGATCAGTATCTCCATAACCAAAAGCACAATATAATTTGTTATTTTCTATTGACATAGGAAGCACCATGAATATTTACCACACTGAATAAATACATTGCACTTAGATAGTGCTACCTTGTATTTCTAAAGCACACTATGCATATGTAACTATGCTCAGAATAATAGTTACAAAGAACCACATTCAGTTCTAATGCAGAACATCTCATTATATCAGACTGTTTGGAAAACTGCTTTAAAAAAAAGAAATATTGTTGGAGAATTCTGGTTTATTAACTGATGTGCTGTACTTGTGTAAGCTAATGCACGTAGGAAGTTTCAAAGACAAAGCCTCTCATGAATTAGTCCAAATTTTTTAATGAGCCTGACAACTTTATAGCTGAATTCTCACTGCTAAGGTTTGCATTCTTTCTTGTTTTTATTCTGAGTACTGGCCTCTTCCATTTTATGCAAATATAGATGATTATAAATACAGACACATACACTTGCATAAGGATCCTTAATAAAAGATGGTGAAAAAAATCTTTTATGAAGGTCTGTGTGTACAATTTATAACAATACACCAAATGAGAAACAAAAAAATTGGCAGGAGTTCCTTTCTTCATCTGTTTGACAAGAACAAAGGAGATAGCAGAAGATTACACATAAAGGAGATTTTAAATGCAGAGTACAATCTCTAAAACAAATCTTAGAATAACACCTCATTTGTACAAAGGAGAAAATTCAGACCCGACTCGAATAATCAGGTGCTCATTTTAAAGAGGGAGATGGGTATCTAATGATCTTTCTCCCCCTGGTAGATTATCTGACCTCTATGAACGATGATCCTTGGATTTTTTTACCAAGTTCAACAAGTCATTTACTAATTTTTCTTCTGCATCATGTGCTCTTGAGAAAATGTGCAGGTCTGACAATACTAACCATGTCGCAACTGAAACTGGGTACTTTTCATGCAAAGCTTTTTTTTTTTTAATAAATTCCAAAACTTCTTAGAAAAGATGCAAAATAGTACATTGAATTTTCTTGTGTTCTCTGCAATAGAAACAGTTTAAAGGTCATTATTTGGTGGCCCCAAACGTGGCAAGACACATCCAGGTTACCACCTTTGTTGACAGGACAGAGCCACTATGTGCCAACACCAAAAATTATAGGCAACCCTTTTTCTGCCCAGACTGGTAGAGTGGTGGGAAGAAATAAACAGTGATAAGGGAGAGGGGGATGTCTGTAAGTCACAGAGACAGGATTATCAGGAGGGGCAGCCAGAGGGAACCTCTGCTTTGCCATCCATTCCACATCAGCTCAGCTATGCAACAGTCCCATCATTGTAGTTGTGACTCCTTCAATCCACTGAACCCTCCAAGAGGTTTGAATCTTGGAATGATGAAAAGACAGGCCAAGCTTGGCTTTTGATAGACAGATACCATTCTAGAGTCTAGAGCTGACAGATAATAGAATTGGTGGATATCAAAGGCTGTTCTTCATTTCCATCTTATCCTGCCCAGCTCCAGAGGATGGGTCATTCTCATGGTCTTTTTCCTTTGAGCTGTAGGGTGGTACAGAGGTCTCAATTCCCTTACCTTGGGAATACAGCTCCATTTTCAGCTTTCTAAATCTGGAAAAGAATGAGCCACAGGCTCCAAGACGAACTTTAGTTTGTCCCAGGACACAGGTGACAATTAGGAGGTACTGTTTACTGACATGAGGCTGGGAAAAGTTGCTGAAGCTTATTGGCTCCTTTGCTTTATTTTGCTTCATGACAAGAGTGTTGGGAGTGGGATTAGGTGGCCTTTAAAGGCTCCTTCCAATCCAAACCATTCTATAAGGAAAGTGACTGCATTAACATGTTTCCCAGTGGAATGGCAATGACGGATACTCTTATGGAGAAGCCTCAAAACAAGTGTGAGTTTAACAATGTCTTGGCAGATGCTTGTGAGAGCCAGAAACAGCAAGTCTGTGGGGGGTGTGGGGTGGTAAATTTATAGTCTTACTGTAAATCAGTTCTGGACTAAGATTTTTCAATGCTTAGTGAAATTCTGTGAAATTCTACCCATTGCAGGACTTGCTGCCCACATCGCTCCCAGCAAAAGTACAAAAACTCCCAGGAGCTGCAGTCCAGGCAGGCAGGGTTGAGCTTTCTGGCCTTGTGCGTGGTACTCTCCCTCCTATTTGAGGGACCATTGGAAATCTTTTGTGTGGAGCATGTGCCATACAAGTTGTGTTGGGTACTCCAGTGCCTTGTCCTGTTGTAAGACATGTCACAAACTCCAGGGCTGGGCAAAAGTCTAAATTGCTTGTTTGATTATAGGTTATGTCCAACCCAAGCTTTTTTTTGTTGTTGTTTGCTTTTTTGAGGGTTTTTTTTGGGTTTGTTTTGTTTTGTTTTGTTTTTGTTTTAATGTGGTCATAAATACCCATGATCTTCCAGATTTTATAGTGATGTTGAAAGGTTTAGTAACCTCTAATCTGTAGGGAATGGATTAGCATTCCCTAATCCGCTTCAGATGAAATGAGTGGGGTAAATTCAATCCACTTTCCTTAATGGTTTAATGAGTCTTTTTGAATCAGATTAAGGAAAGGTCATGCAGTTCAGTGTTCAGTGGAGGGACAGTAAGAAATATTTCATAGTGATTTGCAGAATGAGCATTTATTTGACTGCTGTGCTGAGCAGGGCCTTGTTTCACTAAAGAGCATTCAGGATTGCAGTCATTTTCATATGAACACTTTTAATGGTTTCATTCAAACAATTAAGTGTGAATGAGTTATCCCTCTTGTGAAGTCCTTTCCACGTTTCCCTCCATATCGTACTTTTTATGAACCAAGGAGAGTCCACTCATTGTTCCCAATGTATCCTGATCCCCACTTTACTTGATACATTTTCAAGCAAGCACTTAGAGTGTTTCTGTCATTCTGTCCTGCTCTCTGGGAGATGTTTCCCAAGGCACACACAAAGCCACTTCACTGTCCTCTGTCAGTTCATTTGTTGAAATATTTTTCAGATGTCTGATACACAGAAAATATCCACAACAGGTAAATTGTCAGACCATGACTTATCCTACTGTCAAATATTCTTGGATTCTGTTTTCCTGTTCCCCTGTTTTGTCTTATTTTATTTTTCTCATTAAATTGGAATGAATACCTTTTTCTGGTTCCATATTCTTGTACTCTGTTCACAAAATCCTGCCTCAAGCCTAAAATTTATGAAGGCTGTGATAATACCACATAATGATCACAAGTGCATGAAATGCTCCATACCATTCATTCTCTGTGCACCTGGGATCTTGCCATGGGAATATCAGAAGAACAGTGCCAGCATTTCCCATGCTGCTTGTATTCAATGTTCCAGTTGTTTTTTCATGACAGCTGGACTGTTCAGAAAGCATTTCTGGCAGACAATGCTACAATATTCACTGATCTCTTGATCTAATTCAAACTCACATTTGCAAATTGCTTTCTTCCTTCTTAATTCCAAATGTCAGCAAGAAAATAATAGGTGTATGCCACCTTAATATTTGCTATGCTACTTCTCTTAAAATATTGGAATTATAATGGATGTGCATTTTTAAATTATACTCCAATTATCTACAGTTAAATTAGGAATCTCTATAGTGCTATAATGCCAGCCTGCTGACATATAAAAACTACTTCCTGCAAACATTTGATTTTCAGAGCTGTTTCATACAATTGAAGATTTTCCTAAAATATGAGAAACTGTGATTTCCCTGGTCTTGGGGCTATATATAGACTAGCTCTGTGAAAAGGATGCCAATTAGGCTGCTGGGCAGGTACTGTTGAAGATGAAGCTTTGTAGCAGCTCAGAAGCCACATGATTTCTTGTTCAATGCTTGTCTGAGATCTCAGTAAGTCTCATATGTATTTTGGTATCACTGTTTTTCAATCAATGAAACCATTTATATCAAAGGACCTCTCCAAAAGCAGACTTTATGATCTGACTGAGACTGGCATAAGCAATGAAGACAGCCCATTTCATTGATGATCTCTCGATTTATGTTGTAATTATAAAAGAATAATAATGATCTATGAAGCTGCTTTGTAAGTAAACATTTCAGTTTCATTTGCTTGGATTTCTGCTTTGTTTTAGTTTTTTGTATCTTTTCAGTATACTTTAGGAAATAAAAGGAAAAAATAATATCTCAAAGAGTGAATACAGTTTTAGCAGAATACCTGAGAACCTGCATAAATACAAGCTCATAAGTAGTCTTGTTGTGTGACATTCCTGAAGGTCTTGTGTAGCTAAGTACATATGCTTAAATTGGGGTCACATTGAAGTTTTTAAGGCAACCACATGGCTGAAGAACTACACTAGGTGTCAAAAGTTCATTATCTAATTTGTCACATGAATAGAGGCAGTTACTGCAACCCTGTTCTTGTTTCTTCTACACTGATCCTATTCTTACTGAAGTCAAAGTGGGATTTCTTTACATTGATCCACTGTGAGCCCAATGGGGCACCTTTTACCCGTGTGCAGATAAACAGAGAGACAGTGATGTTCTCTGTTTAGTTGTGAAGGATGAGTGCAGGAGCTGAAAAAGACATATTCAGTTAAATCCCTTTTAGGAGACATATTTCCAAATTCTTGTTCTTGCCTCTGTTCCTCTGTTGCATGAGTCAGTGGACACGTCAATAAATCAACAGTTATATAAACATCTGATGTTCTTAATAAAATGTAAATTGATAAAATAGACAAAGAACAAACTTCAGACATTAATCACTGAGAGATTAATGAGTGATTTACAGTTTCCAATTGTAAAATGGAGGAACTATTTTATTGAAAAAATCCCTGAAGACTACAGAGTTAATAGCATTCCTCCACTGTAATGCTTAGATGTGTGGTACATACCAGAAAGCTCTGCTTTACCAATCTGATTTCCCAATGACCACCTTGCCACGGTGGTGAATTTATTGCTGATCAAATTACCAGATCAGCACTGCCTTGGCCACATCCTGCTCTCAAGCTCAAGCCCAAAATGCAGACGGGTCATGCCTTAACTGTACCCTTTTTGACAGGCAGTGCCATAGCAGCTCTGCTCTGTCAGCATCCCAGTCTTGGTGCCACAGATTGTGTGGGACTGTTTGGCCACGCCTGACAGGCAGAGGTTTGATGATGTCTTTAGACCAACAAATAACCCGGCACAGACAAATGGGGGGTGTGGTCTGTGGGGAATAAGGAATTACATTCCATTCACACAGTTCCAACCTCCAGGCTGCTTCCCTCTGTTACAGCACATCGGCACCCGCCGATTCCCGCAGGTTTTTGTGCTCCGTGATACAGGACAGGCAGCTGGGACACAGCAAGGGCTTTAGGCACAATGGCACTGTCGCCGGTGACTGCCTTCTCCATCTGAAAGGGATAAATCGACTTTCTGAGCTGGAGCACTTCTGCGAATCCACATTCAGAGATGCAGCCACCGTGTGGCCACGCTGGAGCCGTGCTGCTGCTGCTGGCGCTGAGGAGACAGCCGTGCCAGTGCTGGCACAGAGGGGACAGCCCTGCCGCTGCTGGCACAGAGGGGACAGCCCTGCCGGTGCTGGCACTGAGGGGACAGCCCTGTAGCTGCTGACACAGAGGGGACAGCCCTGTCGCTGCTGGCGCTGAGGGTGACAGCCCTGTCGCTGCTGGCGCTGAGGGTGACAGCCGTGCCGCTGCTGTCCCGGAGCCGTGCCGCGGCCAGCAGCAGCTACACACACACACTGCTCATTAGAAGGGTGTATCCGGCACAAGGATGTGCTTCAACACAATTACTCCCCCCAGCCTGTTTTAAAACAAACTTTATCACTGCTTTCTGCTGGGACATAAAGGCCCAGGTCCTTGCTTGCTATAAATCAGTGTAGGAGTCTGTAAATCAATAGAGCTACATCAATATACACCAGCTGTGGGAGCCATTAGATTTACACCAGGAGGAGATATGCTCTGAATTGCTGTGTTTTTTTCTGCATATAAGCAAGATGAAACTGAACAGAGATCACAGAAATTTTTCAAGATCTAAGAAATCCAAATTTCTTTCTTGATGATTAATTATTCTAGAGCTACTTTAAAGTGAAATTTCCCCACAGACTTTGTTGGGACAAGTGCTAACAGAACTGATAGAGAAGAGGAGAAATGTGCAAAATCATAGCTACTAGTTCCATGCTTTTCTCTTTTCTGAGAAAAAAGTGAAATGCCCAAAGTGCTCTAAAGCTGATCAAACGTGAAGAATAGTTTACTTTTGAGGAGTGGCAAATAACTAGGACTCAGGCCCCAAAGAGAAGCACTGCCTGCAGGGTCATGAGTAGTGCTGGGAAAGTCAGTGAGAAATGATTGGTCATTGCTTTATAAAACACAAAATTTGGACAAATCTAATTAAATGTTCAAGTGATGTGTTCCAAATGAAGAGCAGATAGCATTTTGCAGGACGGGTTTGCACAGCTCATGCTGCAGAAGGATGTGCATCCCACAAAATCCTTTTGATAAATACAGGAACAAAACACTACACAAAGTCTGTCAAACACCAAGACATTATCTCTGGCGAAGGAAGTTTCTAAGAAGCAGATTAGGTGAAATCTGGAATGACACAGTGAGAAAATACTACCCTTTTCTTGATTATACACTCTGTATAGTCTTTCTCTAGTATCTGTCCCAAGCCCTGATGGACAGTGGGTGCTGAGCTGAAAGGAGCACAGTGTGGGTTCTGTGTCTGTGCTGATGCTCGTGGTGGTTTTGCTTTTGTGGGACTGGTATCACATGCATTTGAAACTGCACTGATTCAGGACTTCACGTGCTGCAAGGCTGACAGGATTTACCCCTCTGACAGAGGCACAACACCTAATGAAATGTGTCTGGAGGGTGCTCTGTGAACATCAGCACGCTCAAATTTCTCACAATGGTTAATCTGTAGAGGGTAACAAATATTCTCCTTGCTTCTAAAAATAGTTTTTAAAAAATTTGCCACACTTGAGGTGACAATAATGGTGTAGCTCAATAGGCAGAAAGAATCTGAATCCTCAGCACCATAAAAAGAAGCAGTTTCATAAAGTAACTCAGATTAAGAACCAAAGCAAGCTATAAAAATAGATCATTAATGTTTCATGACTGAGGGACACTGCTAAAAAGTACTAAATGTAGGAAAGTCAGGAAACAAATAATAATTTCTACATCAATATTTAATCAGAAAATTTATCTTAGTTGTTGTTTCCTCCCATTATTTTCATTATTTAGGGTCAGTGCTGCTTGTGGAATATCTATCGGATCAAATCTTTCTGTGGTAGTGTGGTACTGATATGTAATGTCATAATGAACGGTGGTTTGAAGGGCAAGTAGGGTTAATTTTCACTCATGCAATGATTTTTAAAGTGAAAGCAAGAAGAAAGGCCAGATTTGTAGTGCTGACATTTGTTTGAGGGCCACTTATTTCATAGTCTCATTTTGTTAAGGAATCCAGTAGCAACCATAAAACAATGGTGAGTTGTTTGGGCTTTTTTTGCCTTTTGCTACTGAGATACCACAGCTATTTATCTTCTCACTTGTGAGCATCACAGTTTTTAATGGCTTTATGCTGGCAATATTATAAAGAAGAACTTTGAAGCATGTTTTGAAAATAGAAAAGGTCAGAGAGTAAACATTTCCAAAAGTACTGCAGTAATTAGGGGGCCTAACTTCCTTCAGCCTTTAATTAAATTCTTAATTTTATCTTCAGAGTTTTGCCAAGATTAAATAAAAATTATGGTGGAGCGGAGGCTTGAACCAGATAATCTGAACTCCTCTGTGTCTCATGGGACTCATGCTAAGCATTTGGGCCCTCTAAAGAATTAGGATTTCCATTACTGGAAACATCAAATTCCTGGGCAAAACCTCTTTTAAGTTAGATTGAGTTTTGAATTGGACTTTTTAGCAGATCCTGCTCTATCAGGAGCGTCTTTCATTCCCTCCATTTACCCCTTCTGTTCCAGATCTATAAACAAAACATGAGCATGTTCAGTTGTGTGTGTGCTTTACTCGTGGGACTGGCACAGCCCTGGCCTTTCAGCTCTGCAATATCAGAGCTGACCTGTGGTTCCCTAGCTCTGACTGCCCTGCCCTGAGCACAGCTCGTGGGATTGGCAGGGACCTCAGAGGGAGCAGCAGGCCAGGTCACAAGGGATGCTGAGAGGGAATGGGGAAATTCACAGTCAGATTTTGATCCACTTTGATTCAGCAACAGTTCAAGAATCCCCTGAGGCATATTTATTTTTGTTAGCTGATGTGTCAAATTGAAATGAAGGAGTAACTTCCCTCTGAATTTAGGAGCATTTGAAATGTGATTTTTTTCCCCAATAATAAGCAGAGGAATGGACAGTCCTTGGAGTGGGATCCTGCAAGGAAGGTTTTTCTCACCAATATCTTCTACTGTTAGGTATACACATTGTTAAAAGGCAAGAGAAATGCAGTCAAGGCAAACAACTGCAGTTTTTTCACCTAATTCATAAACCTCCTGCATCCACAGTTACTCCTATCCTATTCTGAACTCAGGCTTCCATGAGACTGAGCTGTTGGTAACTGCACTGGCTGTTGATATTCACAGAATGATGATGGTGATCATAAAATGGAAGAAATTACACATTTTTTGCAGAAAGGTAATTTATAGGAGAATAAGTATGCTAGAATAAAATAAAAACCCACACACCAAAAAAACGCTTTTCCTTTGCTTTCCTTGATGTCTTTGTTATATGCTAGTTTCAAAAGTGGTGAGTTGCCTGAAATGCAAACCCAAGCAAACACTAATTTTGCTGACTACAGCCATGTGTATTCTAATAAATTATGGCCTGTGCAACTAACAGCTGCTTCTACAGCTCCCAAATTGTGTTTATTTTTTAAACTTTAAAGCCCTTGTTTTTTTTCCCCCAATTTTCTTTTCTTCTGCTCTTGCAGAATAGCAGAGAAAAAATGTTCCAGAGAAATTTTACAAGAGCTAGCAAAAGGGAAAGGGAGAAAATAAATAAAGGGAGTCAGAATGATAGCTGACAGCTCACTGCTCCTGTAGGGAAACTTCACTTTTTATTAGGAATGTGTTCATGTACTTTATGGTCACTTGAGCAGAGTGCTGAATTAGTATCTGGACAGGAAAAAAAAAGATATGCACCACAAGACATTCTGTTATTGTGCTATGAATGGTTCCAAAATACTCTCAAGCATTTTTCATGCATGTCTAACAGGGAGAGAGGCAACAGTTATCCCATAAGCCCTGGGTATTTCTAGTTAGGAATATTAACACTGTAAGGTGAGCCTGCTTTAGCAAGGAGTACTAATGATTCATTAGGCATTCCACCTTGAAGTCTATTGATGAGAAAGTACTATAAAATCACTGCCTAGTCACCTTGGTCCTTTGATTAAAAATTAAATTTCTCAGTAAAACTAGTCTGGAAAAATTAAAGATATCTTAAACCAACAGGTGCATATTTGGACATTATAACTGACACTATAATCCTAACCCTAACCTTATCTGCCAGAGTATGCTGGAAAGCCTGCAGTCCTGAAGTACCAGGGAATGAGTGCTTAAAAATCAGAACTGAAAGGGAACAATAAAAAATAAGAAGTTTGTACTATAATTCTCAAGACTCTCATCAGCTTTCTGGAGCTTTCTGCCTGCATTGACTGCACAGGACACTGCACAGGAACAAAACTTCTTTCCTAGGAGTGAGACAGAACTCACCTCCTGGGTTTCTTGACCAGAACTGTTCTGCCTGATTACTCAAAACCTGACAAATGCTGCAAGGCACAAAGGCAGCTGGAGACTGGATGGTGATCATAGAGCCAGTGGCTCCTGCCTCTGCCCATCTCCCCCACATGTGGCTGGATGCTGTCTGCTGACATCTTCTCCGAGCAAATCTGGGAGCTGACTGCTCCAGGAGGGTGCTCAGGAGGGCAGAGGAGCAGAAGCTGCTCTTGGTAAGGATCAAGGATTCAGGCAGCCGGGCCTCGGGAGTGGGAGATGTTCTCACCATGCCCCAGCACTCCCACCTCTTTGGGCTGCTAGGAGCCCCAGGGAGCAGCAGCAGCAGAGCGATCCCAGCATTTGACACGTCAAAAAGCTGTGCTTGTAGCCAGTGCAAAGGGAGTGAAAGGGGAGTGGGGAATGAGTCCTCAAAAGCAGTGCTCAGCCACATCTCTGAGTATTAGCCAGTGACAGGCGCTAAAGGCACCACGGCCGCTGCCTAAATAATGGGATGGTGGGAGTGACAGAGACAATTACAGTGTCCACTGCAGGCAGGCAGGGCTAATGCAGAGCTCTAGTGCTCTCAGCCACCCTGGGAAAATCTGCATTGGAAAACACACAGAGCACGAGCAGCAACTGCAAACAGAATAGGAGCCCTATCAAACCAGATCAAAAATATCCCCAGCAGTGGCCAATTGCAGGGTGCAAGGAAAGAGTAAGCATGAAGCAGCATAATCTATACAGTGCTACCACCAGGTGAGAACACAAACCAGACAAGAACGAGAGCAGGAGATGAGGCCTACAAAAATGACAGAAAAAGGGCTTCATAACAATGTGGGAAGATTATTACCATCCTGCAAATAACGGAAACTATTCACATCAAATTATGGGGGATGGCAAAGAAGATAATAGCAGTTAACTCAACAAGTATCTGATAAGTGATCCGTAATAGGATGTTATTAGATGTCCCTGACACACTGTGAATTACACAATGATAAAGGAGGCTGTTCCAAATGTTTAATTGTGCGATTTACATTTTGTTTTTACAATAGCTATGAACAAAAAATGCAACCAACTCAAATAATTGGCATAAAAAAGGAGAGGATATCTTCTTTTTTCCCCCACTGGCTTTGCAGCATTAAAATAGACTCCTGCCTTTTAAATCAGTATTTCCATTTTAAATGACCTTTCAAAAATCTGTTTAAAAATGGTAGTAGAACAGTATTTCCCTACTACTAGAATAACTTTCAGCAAAGGAAAACAAAATATTTCAAAACTATTTGCATCTCCCATCTACTACCTATCTCTGCACAACAGGCAAATCATTATTAGGTCTGTTGTACAAATGGTTAAACTTCTAATCAAAGAAAAGGTTTGAGACTGGCCCCAAACAAAGCAGAGAAATTTCTCCAGTTGCTGAATATCTGCAGTTATATCAATTAGAAGTGGCATGAGAAGTGCTCCACTTTTTGGACAATCGTGCCTGTCAGGAGCCAAGGGCAGAAGCTACTGGGAGCTGCTTTGACCTGTGGGTTCTCACCTGCTGCTGGCTCCTCCCAGGGGCACCATGAGGCCCATGACCCCAAACAGGATGAGCTTGTGCCATCCTCTTCTTTCCTTACCTGGTTACACTCATGTTACTTCTTCTAAGTAGATCTTACGAGGCTTTTATTGGCTTGTCAGAGCATTTCCTGTTAAAAAATCTCACATTACTTCCTTCACACTCACACGAAAAGAATATTAAAAAATTCATAAAATTACTTGAAGGGAAAGAAAATTGTTTTGAAATAGCAAACTCCTCTGTGCAAAAGCATCCATATTAACGTCGTCAATTTAAAACTTTCCAATTTCTGCGTTGATACAAAAAAATAAATTTTTAATTTTCCGTTTTCCTGCAAATGGAAAGCAATAAAAATCATGACATTTTGTGCAGAAAGAACATTCTGGTTTGGTTATTTTTAGAGCAACTCCTATGTATATTTTAAACAGAAATCTAGAAGAGCAAAGATTGTTTGGAATCTTAACTGCAAAAGGAATATGCCTGACACTGAAACTTATTTAAGAGCCCCAGGACAACTCTGTGTTCACAGTGAAGGTGTGCTGTGCCTCGCTCTGGCAGACTTATGCCTTCGGTGCAATTACTCATAGAAGTGTTTTGTTTGCTTTTTTTTTTTTTTTTTTTTTTTGTGTTTCATAAAGCACTTCTTTGAGAATAAAACCTCTTAACTTTCTGGGAAGAAGCAGCTTCTCTAGAAGTGCCTAGGTTTTAAATAAGAGAAAGTCAGAGGGTGCTCTGTGGGTGCTCTGAAGAAAGGGCTCCATCAGATCTTGCCATCCTCCCTGATGACAAAGCCTGTACCTATGTATATACATACACACAGTCACACATGGAAAAATATATTATTCATTCTTTCAGGAGCTGTGATTCTTAATGGAAGTCAATGGAGGACAAGAAGTGCTTGTGAAGTAGCTCTTCATATTTTTATGCTTGGTCAAAATCAGAGCATCTAAAGCACTCACATACTGTTTTGAATGCTTGGTTTCCACTCTTCATAGAATCTTTTCTGCTCCTGAAAAAAATATCACATCTCTCTATCCTGACTTCCATCACTTTTGTGTACTGAATCCCATTCTTCAACAATGAATGAACTGATCATTCCATACCTACCCCACAGAAATCACAGCACAGGCTTCCAGAGGTGGAAAAGACCCAGACCAGTTTCCAGCTCTGCCCTGCAAATAGATGAATGCTGATGCTGAGGTGTGATTTTCTATAAAGAAACTAATGGACATAAATATTTAAACCAAAAATATGAGCTTCTAGGACCCTTTCCACTATACAAACCATAGATTTTGTGAAGTGATCTATGACAAACTAATAACTTCTGTTGGTATTGAATCCCTTCTGTTATAAATACAATCAGAAGACCACAAGTACAGTTCTTTAGGAAGGTTGTTCCAGTGGCTTATTCTAAAGTAGAACGACATGATCTCCTTTCTATTTCCAAGAAATGCTTTTGTTTTAGATTTTTTTTTTTTTAAAAGCACTTTCAGGAAAGCGTGAATTGGCCTTGCTTTATGACTCTGTGCAAGCCTTGAAAGGTGTCCACCTAGACACATTAAAAAGCTTAAATGGGCAGAATTGAACACGAGTTCTTCAGTCCTGCTCTGTTCCAAAAGCGTTTCTGATATTTCAGAAGTTTATTACAAGTCCTATGAGGAGCAGCTGAGGGAAGTGGGATTGTTTAGCCTGAAGAAAATGAGGCTCGGGGAGATTTTATCTCTACAACCACCTGAAAGGAGACTGCACTGAGGTGGGTGTTGGTCTCCTATCTCAAGTAACAAACGATATAACAAGAGGAAATGGTCTTAAGTTGCACCAGGGGAGGCTTAGATTGGATGCCAGGAGAAATTGCTTTGCTGAAACTGTTCTTAAGCATTGGACTAGACTGTCCAGGGAAGTGGTTGAGTCACCATCCCTGGAGGTATTGAAACGAGGTGGAGATGTGGCACTTGGGGACACGGTTTAGCAGTGGACTGGGTTAAGGACTGGACTCAATGACCTTAAATGTCTTTTCCAGCCTTAACAATTCTCTGAGTCTAAAAAAAATAGAAAAGGCAAGAATTCCTTAGGGTTTTTTTCCCTAATAAGAACACATTATTAGAAAAGTCTGTCTTCTTATCCATTCTTTCAGTTAGGCTTTGCTTTATGTAGTTATTTTCACTTTTGTTCACACTTATTTTCAACACTGTGAAAAATGGCAACATGACATGGAGACAGAGAATTGCAATAATTAAAGTTCCATACACAAAAAGCTTGAGCAAGGTGAGATCTGGTAAATAAAATGCCGCTGCTTTGTGCTTTGCTCTAATGTCCTGTTCTATCCAGATCAGATCAAAGAGAACTTTTGGAAGCATTGAGTTTCCTCAGGTTCCTCTCTGCCAAGAGCTGTCTTGAGCCCATCCCTGAGGAGTTGTGAGCCCAGAGAGAGGCAGGAGACTTCTCACCCTCACAGCCAGGCTAGGAAAGGTGCTGAAATAACCTCCACAACTTGGTCCAGTAGCCAAGAAATGCAGTAGATGATTTTTTCCTTTGGTTGTGTTAGGGTAATTTGTGTTGCCTGAACTGCGACACCGCCGGGGATCTGCCTTTGCATCTTCAAAGCCCTGTGCCAACATTATATAATTAATTCTCACCAAACTCTTACGAGGATGATGGACTGTATATGAATTGCTCCCTACTAATCATAGAAGAGAGGAGGCTTTAAAGCACTTATGCCTTGTACCTATTGATCTTTCTGTGTGAAACCTTTATTATCAGTGTAGTATCTGTAGTACTGCATTGCCAAAAAGCTCCAGTCGAGATCTGTTGTGCCAAGCACAGTCTTGTGCAGCAGATTTGGGCAGCTTCTCCCAAAAGACTTTTCAGCTTACAAAGAGCAGAGGGTATGAGGAGACAATTAGAGACAAAAAGTGAAGAAATTGAACACCCTTCACCAAGCTGACTACCAGGAGAGCCATGGTTCTCCACCGGTTCTGCTTTGTCACAGACCATGAGCCTCGTCCAAGGGTAGTTTCTGTGTAATAATGTTGCTGATAAAATGCAACAAGGACATCAACAGCAACCCCAACCTGAACCCTAAGAAATACAGACTTTCCTGCAATATTAACATGATAACCTGAGATATATGTCGAAGCCTGTAAATAGTAGTAAATTGAATAGTGTATCATCCTTGATAACAGAAAAAAACAAAAAAGTGTGAAAAGGCATTTTAAATATTAAAAAGCAAAATATTTTTAAAAGACAGAAAAAGATGAGAGGAAAAAAATGCCTTTGAGCTTTTTAGGTTTTTTCCCCAGATTGCAAATAATTGTTTTATGAAAAATCATAAATCTTATTTCCGTGGTTAACAGACTGTTGTTATAATCTTGAATAATCCCTCAGAAGATCCCTGCTCTAGCTCCATTTAGTGTTTTTGGTTTTACGTACTGGTTCATCCTATGTACTATCACAGCACATATCATGCCTGTGATTTCAGGCCTTATTAAAATAATCATTTTTATCCAGGATGGGGAGGTGTTACTTACCACTGGAAATGCATGATTATCTCATCCTAACTAAATTGCTCATTCCTCACCAGTAGAAGTTAGACACCTGTTAACATTTCAATATTGCCTCTAACATTTAGAGACTCCCTGTAATTACAGAGAATTTTGTTAGTAGTTTATTTTTAAGAAATAATAGGTGGAAATCTCTGTCTTGACTTCTCCATGTGGGATATGAAGTCCATAAAGGCAGGAGGAGATATATGTGGGAAAAAGGAGATATATTTCACATTCTAATTTACCCAGCAAAAATGTTTCGGGGTTTTTTATAAGACATAAATATGGGTAAGGAATTACGGTGGGTCTCAGATCTTTCAAAGAGGTGCTGCAAAAATAATTTTGCCCCCGTAGTAATAAACAAACGTATGCCAGTCTCAATGCACACAGCAACACTACTCCAAAATGGACTACAAACAGATTCAGGAAAAACATTTAAGAGAAAAGGGGAAAAAAAAGCATTTCCAGTAGAAGATTATGCAGAAGACCTGCAGAACATGAAATTCTCAAGGTGAGGGTTAAGTTAAAAAAAGCCATAGGGAGGGATATGGAAGTTCAGTTTGACCTCTACGAATGCTGAGTTTAGCAGGGCTTTCTGGTAAGGCTACATTTGATGTTTTATTTTATTTTACTTCTATTTTATCTTTTTTCTATTTTTCTCTTTCATTACTATGCCTGACTGCATTTTCACTCAGAGGTATTAGCACTAGGAAAGCATTGCTCTGTGGTGTGGGTTTGTTTCCCATGTGCTATAATTTGTCTGTCTGTTCGGATTCTGCACAAGTGTGACTCCTCTGACTTCCTGAAAAGCTGCCAGAGGAAGCTAAAGATGGCAAGATAAGATGTGAGATGCTGCCTTGTCAGTGACAGCCATTTAATACTCAGCTGCAGAAGGGCAGAGCATCCTGCAGTAGGATGAGCCATCTGCATGGAGCACACAACCTGAGACAGCCTCACACCCTTCTGGAGAGATAATAACTGGGCAAACAGGAAAGCCTGGAATGGTTAAAATAACATTGTGAGCCCCTACTCACACTGCTGAGTTCCACCCAAAGAGCCTTTGCAAGATGGCAAAAACACTTCATCAAATACAAAGGAGCGATAGCAAATACACACAGCAAATAGCAAATGTATTTCAACATACACAGAGATGAAATATGAAAGCACTAGGCCAGATGAATCTAATCTGTGGTTGCTTCACTGTCATAAAACAGCCATAGATCAAGAAGACGAGGTTGTAGGGAAATCTTACATAGAAAAGTTTGAGCATTTGAACCACTGGCTTCAGCCCTGCAGCTTTCTATCAGCAGCATTTCCTCCATGCAGCAAGATGCACGACCTGCCCTCCATTTTTTAAATCAAGGGCAGACAGTGACAGGTGAAGATGGGTTTGTAAAGATAGTAATAACAAAGCAACATGCAAAGCAATGAAAAAGAGTGAATAGGGAAATTGCTGCTAGTGGGATAAAAGTGTTTCTCCCAAACTGGAGAACAGGGAGCAAAGCTAAAGATAGCAGAGCTCTCACTAGAGCTCTCTAAGCCTGCAGGAGCACTAATGGAAGAGTCAGGAAGCAGAGATAGAAACAATGCAGACAGCACAATGGACTTTCAGGGAAGAAGAAGCAATTAAAGGCAACGTCAATTTCAAACATGAAAAAAACCCAACAAAACCAACAAGCCAAAACAAAGCAAAACCAAAACACACCATTGATGGTTTTGAGAACCATATGAGATCCAAAGAGGTCATAAGGAAGGGCATAAAATGATGGTACATGATCTGACGGGCCCATGAACTACTTGAGAAGAAAAAGGATGTAGATGGAGGGGTGAAAAGAAAGGGAATGAGAAAGAAAGCAGAGAAAACGATTCACACAGGAAAGAACAGGAAGGAACAGAGTAACACAAGAGAGTTGTTCAGCAATTTTCTGTCTAGACAAAGGGACAGCAGTAACTTGCAGCAAGACATGACGCCTCCCTGGGATGGAATTTCTGTGACTGCATACCTTACAGCGCCATTTCAGTCGTGATTTCTTTACAAGTGGGAAAATGGCATGGAAGGGAGGAGGCTCTTTACTCCTCCAGACTTCCTGTGCACCTCAGAAAAAAAAGCACCATACTGAAAGCAGAAAAGTAACATTCAAAGTACATAACAAACATGACTATAACCTACCACTGAGATGCCTTCCTACCTCACCACCCACATGAAAAATGTACGTGCCATTTGGAATGAAATTCCCCTGATAATTGCAGCTTCTCTTCCAACAGACAAAGAATATATCTGTTTGTTCATTAAAGGCTTTTTAAAAAGTCTCAACAAAGACTTTGTTTTAAATATTGGCACAGTGGGGTATTTGGACCAAATATATTCCCTCCCCCCAGAAAAAAGAACTATCCCAGCATGGCACAATGACAGAAATGACAGAACAGCAAAGCGTCTTGTCAGGGAGATGGAAGGTTTCAAAAGGAAAAATATAAAGGTGCCTCCAGGTTTATCCAAGTCTATTTTTTTCCTTGAGAATTGTAATTACTCAAGAGTACAAGATTTCTTCTTGATTGTCTGCAGGGGGTTTTAAGGGGTTTTTTTTCCTTACTCTTCATGACAGCACCTCCCGCTGACATCAGAGTGACAGTCTTTACACCTTGCTAGTAACGTCAATGGAAAAGTCACCAAATACATTTTTACATTGTGTAGCTCATCTGGACTTCAACTGAGAAATCTGCAGCCAGCAGAAAGCTCAAGGACTTTACAATGATTATGCAATCTCCTGTTCCATTAAAATAACTGTTTATCTTCAGAAAAGAATTTAATAGAGAAGGAAAGCATGTAGTTTAGTCTTTCAGCAGGCTGAAAGTCAAACAGTAAAAAGCTTGTGGCCAGATGTTGATCTTCCTTGCATTCAGGGTATTCTGGAATTGAGGGATGTTTGTTGCCCATCACTCCCCTGTAAGAAAACTGGGCCCATTCTTGGGGTGAGAGAAAAGCTCACTAATCAAGCTGGCCAAAAAGCCATTGAAGTCACAGCAATGATTTTCAATGCCTTTGTTGGAGCTCAGTTCAGACTCTTTCAAGACCCTTCTGACATTCAGGGGATCCCTTGTTCAACACTTACTGAGAATGTCTCATGATGTCCTCTCACCTGAAATCTCTTGCTATCAAAAAGACAAAACTTTTCTTTTTTTAAGTGTCTTTCTCACCTCTGCGTTACAGTTTATGCTTCATGATCTGACATCACAGATACAGATTATGGAATGCAATAAAGTGGAGTTCTCTTTAGGTCTAGATAGCGAGATATCACTCTGATTTCAAATGTTGGTGTCCCTGTAGAATGAGATCTGTGGAGATACGGATGTGTACAACACTACCCTCCTAACAGGATTATTCCCAGTAAATAGCCTATCATCTGCACTTTAGGAAGAGCTTATGAAAGGAAAAAAGAAAAAAAGAAAAAAAAAAAAGGGAAAATTAGTACAGAATTTTAAAAAATCCATTTGCTCCATGTCCTCTCCGTTTTGCTCCATGTTCCCTTCATTTGGTGTTATGTTCCCTAGTATCAGTGTGAGTCAAGGTAACACAAAGGTCCCCAGAGTTAAACTCTCTTGATTTCTCCAGGTATCTCAAAATTATACAAAACCTTTAGAATTTGGCTACTGCATTTCATGTTAGCACCATATGACATCCATCTGATGTAAGTCAGGATTAAAATTAGATGGAGCTACGTTCAGTTCCATTAGGGGATGCTTAACCCAGAAAGTTTAAGCAGTAGTTTTCAAAATAGCAATTCCCAAGGGCAATAGGGCATATTCAGCAGATTTGGTAATTAAACAATTCTCAGGAAAAAAAGAAATCTTAGGTACCAGAAGCATAAACTAGAGCCATGGGATATCACCTAATAAGCTCAAATCACAGATTTAACCTTGACCTTTCATTTCAATTAACTTCAAGTTGATAAAAAAGAGAAAGATTTCACCTTGGTAGAGCCAGGTATCTGGTCATTCGTTAAGCATCCCTTTTTCTCCTGAAACCAACCAGTAATACAATTGTTAAGAAACACATTTTCTAATTCAGAACCAAAATGATTGTTACATGGTCCATTCTTTAATTTCAAAATACTCAAAATCTTAAAAGCTGGGTGGTAGTTTTGCTGAAATTCCTAATGGGAATTGGTATCAGTTTTTGTGAGACACCTCAATAATACAGTCATCTCAAGTGAAGCAGTGTCAGCAGACAACTGTATCCACTTAAAAAAATGGATTTATCAGTAATGTTAATCCATAGAATGTATCTCCAGTAACATGGGTTTGTGGTAAATTAATTAACCCTTCATCCTCCTAATCTTGGTGATTATTTCCTTTTTTGGTGTTGTGACTTTTGCTCTGTGCTGGCAGAGTGCTCATTGTTTGTGTAATCCTTGACCCATGGTAATATTGTGATTCTGCAACCTTCACTGTGGGGTCAGAACCACAGCTCATAGGTAAGGAGGAAAGTGACTGTTTCTCAAAGGCTCATAGTCTAAATGGACAAAAAAGTAGATTAAAAAAAGAATGAAAGTGGAGGATAATGATTATAGCTAGTTATAGTCACTGTTCAGCCTTTGTTAAGGAGAACCTGGTGGACAGAACAGGTCATGTTCATCCCCGATACAACTTCCCTAGGTATTATACTAGGGAGTAATTTCACTCATATCACACATTCATATATCTTTGTGTGACAGTCTTTCAAAGCTTTATTAATCAGTGTTTCATGCAAACACTAAAAGCATTGAGGCTGGAATTATGTGATCATTGTCATAAAGTGAACAATATATTGCATCTTGTTTATCCATCTGTTATAATTGCACTATGGGAATTAAGTTGTTTATAATAAATTCAATTACATAAGTGGTACTAACACACGTAGCTGTCAATACATACTGCTCATTTCCACATCTGATTCTTCATATTAGACAATGCTAAATGTTTTTAGGAGCACAGCTGCATGCCTGTGACCTTCCTGCCACTGTTGAGATTCTCTGCTGCCTGGATCTGCCTGCTATGAACATCTTAACCCCTAAGATGGAGAAACAAAGTCAAGTGTCTCTGCTGTATTTTGCTGCCTATTCAGATAGGATTACAGTTGTATGCTGTTGCCACAGATGGCATTAATTCTCTTGAGCTGTTACATTTATGAAACTGATTTGCAAACTGGAGAGGTAATGTGGGACAATGAATCCAATTAAGAAAACAAAGAGAACCTGGGCCAGCTCTGCCACACTTTCTGTGACTTAATCCTGCCTTTTGACCCTGGATACATCTCTGCAGCTCTTGAAATTGAATCTGAATCCAGTTTTGAACTCAAAGTTAGCTCATACTCACACTGTGTGGATGACAGGTTAAAGTGTGGGGTTTAGGTGAATTTCAGGGCACTGTTCACTGCACTTCACCCCTTGGTCATCAGCCCTGCACGCAAACAAGAAGGCTCCCTCCTTGCAGGCTTAGTGAAATCTGGGCTACTCAGGCACATTTTCTGCCTGAATCTCAACTGATTCAACACACAAGGAAGTGAACAGAAGTTTGGCCTCCTGGGATTCCCCTTCCTTAATGGGAACGTGGTGGGACTTGTTTGCTGTAGTTTAAATCCTGAGCATAAAAATTCTCAACAGTGAGTTTGGTTTTCTTCCTTACCCTGGAATTTACAACACCATCCAATATAACTGTCCTTATAACAAAAAAACAAACTCTGACAGCCAGAAAAAAAATAAGTGCATCAAGTAGGACTTCTAATTTTGGCTTACTTCAGATAGTGGTTGCTCAAATCACTAATGATTTTTTTTTGTAACTAAAGCAAAATACATGGATTGCTAGAGAACCCCTGAATATCCACCCTTGTACTTGGTTACAATATGTTAATATTCTCATGCTGTCAGCAGATCTTTAGCGAGTAGGAGGGATTCATTAACTCCAGTGCAATCTGCAATCCAGACTGGCAGAAAGCAGAGGCTCCCTGTACCTCAAGCTGGCTGCAGTCAGAAGTGAGATGAGCGTGTCTGACTTAGGCCTACACATTACTGTATAATCATCTCTCTCTCACCGAGTTAAAATCACTTTGCTTTGAAAAGACAGTGGTAGGTCTACGTGGAACTGTTTCATTCTGATGCAAATGCATTCACTTCCTAGAGGAAATAAACATTTTTAGTCAGTAGGTAGGAAATAAATGGATCTCCTAGTGAGGGGTGAGTTTATCTTGTTTGATTTCCTGTTTTACACAGATTTCTGTGTGTCTGTATATACTTATGTATAATACATGTGTTATATGCATGTGTGTACACAGATGCACACACACACACACAACGTAAATAAATGTTTTAGGCCAGATTAACTTTCAGCCCAGCCCTCAGCAAGTACTTTGTGCAGAAGCAGGTCAGTAACACTGTGACTAAAGAACATCTATTAATCTCATTTTCTGTTCCATGTCCTTCAATGTAGGCATCAAAGAAATTACAGCATCAGCCTCTAGAAAGGCAGGTTTCTGCAAAAACATGGGCCCAAGATTCTGAATATCTGTGCCTGTACTGGGAAGGGAGCAACACAGGAGTGTTCAGGAGCTGCTCATTCCCACAGGATTGAACCCAGAAATCCTGATGGCTTTTGAGAGAAGGTGTATTCATTTCTTCCTCTTTTTCAAGGGAGTCTAAATTACCATCTTGCCTTTCATTATTCTCAGTTGACTCCTTCTGTATGATAATTGCAGCAAGGTTAAAAGTGACCTAATGATTGCATTAGCTTCCACACAACTTTCCTGTTTTCACTCTGACCTCTATCCACAACGAGAGATTAGTGAAGGACAGGCAGAAAAGTAAAGAGAATGTCTGAATATAGGTTGTCATACCCAGCCCAGCTGTTGCTAATAATAATTTCCTGAGTGCAAGCACTGGATGAGCCATTTGTCACGAATGATTTATTTGATGAAATTAGCTCTCTTTTTCACTCCTTGCAAGCTTCCTCAGTAAAATCATGGAGACATTCAAAGTTGTTTGTTATGTATACAAGTCCAGGTGATTGTTTCTCTCCTAGACTATGGATTAGTGGTAGACTGAGGTACAAATGTTCAATAGAGGGTAATGATTCTGGATGCCTCTCCTTTTAGCTATCATTTTTGAACAGGCAGATCATGACACTGAGCAAGTAAAGGCCCAAATAATTCTGAAAAAAATGCCCCTTAAGGGATACCTTAGTTGTTCATGCAAAATCACTAATTGCTTCTGAAAGTCTATCCCAGTGTCTATTCATTACGTATCATTACTCACACTGGTGACATGGCAGATTCTGTAATTCCATGACTGAATGACTGAACCTCTGCAAAATGGAGACTTGAGTGCCACCAATGAGTGACAAGAAAGCTGTCATGCTCATGTGTAGGGAAAGGCATTCATACAGAAAACATTCCCCCCTTCCAGCTCTGTAGTCTGAACTGGGATGTCTATCAAATAGAGATTTTTGCTAAATGCCATCCCAGCTTCTGTAATTTCTTTTGGTCTTGTTTGCCTTGAAGTTTTTAAGTATTGTGAGACAGATGCTGGGCTTTGACCTCAGCTGGGAGACTCATAGACCTTATTCCACTATGTTCCCATTAATTAGCCAGCTGTACTCCAAGGATTACATCCATCCTGTGACACCTAACCATCCAGGGACCTTCTAGGGGTTTCTTCATTCTAATTTGTATGGCTTCAAAACAAGGGGAAAAAATTGTGTTAGTTTGTGTATGAGTTCTCTCGTCAGGGCTGATTGTGGCTGATGAGATCACAGGAATGGGGTTTGCAGTTATGCCAACACCTTATGCCGTCCATCTCTTCATTGGAAAGCTGGTTCTGGGACAATAACTGCATTTCAGTAAAAAAGCAGAATTGCTCAGGTGGCTGGCCCAGCTGGAGCTGACCACTTTGTCTGGTAGGGAACCAGCACAGGCAGCAGACCATGGCTCTGTCCTCTGTGACTCCTTCCTGCACTGCACACACAATGTCACTGGAATCACACCAGTGAGGAGTGTGTCCCAAATAAGACCTATTTCAGTCCCCAGGTAATTTGTAGCTGTAGCCATTTCTGCTATTATTTACTCAAGTTATTGATCTTTTAGGACCGGTAGCTGTATCTGGCCATGATTGACACAAGTGTCTTCATAGGCAGACAAGATAATGTAATGAAAGCAATAATACCAGCAGACAGTGGTAAAATAATGGGGGGGAAGGCAAGGGGGAGGAAATGGTGATTTTAATTCTTTGTCTTCCAATAATCGCTGCACAGCTTGACATCTGATTTCTTTTACCTAATCTCAGCATGCATGTCAAAAATGCTGCTGGCCATCAGATTATCCCAGCAGATCATTAAATTTTCCTATCCCCTGGACTTAGGTGTGCTGTGGAACTATCCAAGGATAATGAGCAGCCTGCTGTTGCACTCACCTGGTAAGGGTCGGTGTGTTTTATGAAAGCTTCCCACATATTCTCTTTAATGAATGAGTTCTTTCTATTTATAGAGGAATACTCAAAGGAGAAAAGAAATAAATGACCTTTAGGGGTATTTTTTATGTGACCTTTAGGTTTTTCGATGGGAAACATATTCTTCAGACAAATTCTTAGTTATCAACAGGAAACTGCAATATGTGATCCCAAAGCCATGTACAATTAAGTTTGCATGCACGTAATGCTGTTCTCCTTCCATGACTGCTGGACAGTCGGGGTCAGAGATAAAGCTTCCAGCTGCAATTACCCAAACAGCTGGATTGTTTGTATTCATGGGCTAAACTGCTGCTGCTTCTAGCGGCAAACTCAACATAGGTTATAGCAGTACTAATGGTGTTTACTGACTCTAGGAAAGTTTATCTGATCACAGATAAACTTACCTCCTCAGATAAACATTTAAATAAAAAAGCTTTCTCCTTCAAAATGCAAAAATGCATCCCCTTACTTCCCTGGTGGCATTTCCTGCTCTTCCTTATGTGTTCATGCCCTTCCTTTGCTCTCCTATTCATATTCTCTCATCTGATTCCTACAAGTGGTTCCTTCAGCTCAAATAACAAGGCTCCAGACTGGTAGAATAGACTTGAGGACACTGAGGCTAAAAAACTGAAATGCTCAATTTCAGCAATTTGTGGCTCGCATTGTAAAGCCAGTAGGGCTGTGACAGGACCAGCTATTGGTGTGATGCTGTTTGTGTTCCTCCTCCCTTCACGCAGGCCAAGCCCTGCCTGTGTCCTGGGCAGCATTAGCAGGGGCACTGGGCTGCCACTGGGGTGCACAGAGTAAGGACCTGAGTGCCCATCTGAGGCTTTCTCACCCAGAACTAACACAGCCATTTCAGCAGAGCCCCAGATTAGCTAATGATGATTAGCATTCCCTCTGAAATCATCATCACTGTGACTGCAGGTTCTGAAAAGGTGCCAGACATTTAGGTATTTCTCCTCCTGCCACATGAACAAGAGGAGGTGTTGGTGTGTTCCCCTTGTTTAACAAACAGGGAGTGAACATCGAGTGACTGGCAAAAGGGTATAAATGAAATCTATCAAAGAGGCAGACACAGGAAGGAAAGATCTCAGGGTCTTCACGGTTAAGGTCAGTTTTGCTCTCATTGAGGAGAAGAAAATGTGCCTCAGTGAATGCAAGAGTTAGAAAGGAGTTAGAAAGCTGGTGAGATAGAGAGGACTAATAACTATAGGTGCAATAAAGCCTCCACTCATAGCCAAGGCTTTGAAACACCTTCAGTGGCAACCATCATCGTGATTTTGAATAACATCCAGATACACTAAAACTAAATAAAGGATGGAGTTTTCCCAAAATCCAGGGTACTCAGATCTGTAATTGATGATGAGCCACAGTTTTTGTCTGAACAGCTTTAATAGTAATTAATAAATTTACTGTAATAAAAATCTTGCTGGCAAAAAGCCCTTAAACATGACATTATTTACATAATTTCCTGCAACAAACAGCTGCGTAGCCCTCCACTCTGGTCATAACTTCTCAGTTGTAGTGCTCCTACACCCAAACATTCACAAATCTTAAGGCAATGCCTGGCATTTATGATACAAAGGAGATTATGAAGGAATTGTATCTCACAAGGGTGATTTGAAAAGCAATATTGTAGCTGGGGTCCAGATTCTGCAGTCAGATCCATATTGGTGACCACTGGGATGCATTGCAGGATGGGACTCATATTTACTGATAGCTTTTAATTAGTCTGCATAATTCATTTCCACATCTGTTTTCCTATAAACAAGCCACTAATTAGTTCTGTGAGTCAGTTAAAAAGTGTACCAATGTGCCAGAGACTTTAAAGAGACACTGAAAATATTTGAGACACAGTCGATTTAATTTTAATTATTTTTTAAAAGGAAAGCATGAAACACCCCTCCCCATTTTAAATTTCCTTCTTTTGAACTCCTTTGCTAATTTCAGAATACATAGCTGCAAGGTTGTGAGCATGTCAAAGACTTGTGTCTCCAGAGGAAATCCACTCTGGCTTAGGATTTCTGATACATTCTACTGCTTAGCTTTACTCAAGTGGTAGCTCTGGAAGCACTGCTAACACTTCTAAAGCTTGATCACTCACCTGAAAAAGTCAAGTTAATAACATAATTTTCTCTGTACTCCAGCCTCCTGGCCTAATGCAGCAATGCAATACAGGTCTTAGTTCCTGGGCCAGAGTCTGGTATATGACTGGTGTGGAGAAGATGAGCTGTTCCTGACTAGGGTCAGAAAACATGAACAGGAGACCCTCTCTCTCCCCATCTGCTGAGGGAAACGAGCAGAGCTCACTATCTTCAAAAATGGGCCTGCTCAGACACAAAGGTGTCTGTGCCCTGGCACAAACCTCTCCTGGGTGATCAGTTTAATATCTCCATCAGGACCTGTGCAAGGGAAAGCAGACACCTCATGTAGATGAGCTGGCCTTGGTCTGACTGCCACCCCTAATTTCCAAGCTCTCATTCTGCTCAGACACCAGTGTAGAGCAACTGGGTCAGGTCTTTGCATGAGCAAAGATAAAACCTTGGTGTGTTCAGATGTATTAGAAGTCAAAAATTAAACACTTGTAGAGCTCATTAGGCTTTCAAGTTCCTTCTAAGTCTTAGTATTGTCTGACTAAACCCTTTATTGACTCTGACTGCAAGCCTTGGTGCTGGGCAACTATCCTTCCTGTTTAACCTTGTGTCACTTGTAACAACAGAAACTGAAATAATTAGGTCAATTTTTAAATGTGGACTTCTGCTTTCCAAGATGACTACCCCTTTAAAGGTAAGATGTCCCCCTGACACCTCTCTGATATAGGTCGTGGCTAATACCTAAGCACGATGTCTTTTCTCCACCCTCCTTGCTTTTTAAAATGAAGCTTACAGCACGCCAGCAATTTAAACTTCTGTTCCCCGTTGGCAAGTCAGGATGGCTTTGGTGAACAGTCTATTTCTTCTGATTATTCCTTGCCACTGTGAGGGATTACGGCTGAGCACCAGCGGCTTTCGAGCACCAGCGGCTTCCCCCTCCCCACCCCCAAATACTTGATCCAAACACACTCTCCTTGCAGATTACAGCGGAATCGCTAATGCAATTTTGGCCTGACTTTGATGCAGCACTCTATTGATGTGGGGTGACGCCGCAGCAAAGCAGCAAGGTTAGACCTCAGCAGTGATTAAGCCGGAGTCCCTGGGCTCAGGTGTGCCTTCCCCCGCCCGTGAGGCTCCGAGCGCTCCGGCCGCCGCCGCGCACCCCGCCAGGGGAGGGCAGGATGCTTGTTCAGCTCTAGTTTCGTGTACGCCCCTCGGGAAGATAATCCCGGCCCGTTCAGCTGTTGAGCAGTCGGGTGATCAATCAGTCAATCAGTCAGGAAATCTGATTTTGGAAATCATCACCGTCGCCAGCCGGGAGGGGGGCGCAGACCATGGGTGCGGGTTCGGGTCCGCTACCCCGGGGCCGCCTTCCTCTTCAGACCGGGGGCGCTAACGAGAGCTCCCCGTGCCTTTCCTGGAAACCCTGGGGCCACCTCTGGTCGCCTTCCGGGAGGGCCACGCAGGGAGGCTCTGGACAAGCCTGACAGAAGAGCGGATGGAGCATCAGTCCCGTCCGAGGCTCATCCCCCCTCCCTGGACGTGAGGCTGAGCCTCGGCGGAGGGGCTGGGGCTCGTCAGGCTGTGTCGGCTCTGAACATACCAGGATATCATGTATATTTTATGCATGTGTATATAACATATGTATTCATGAGCAAACGAACAAACATCTGAGCCGGGGGATCTTTAAAATGTTTCATCCACAGTGGTACCCAAAGGAGAGGAAAACGGGGGGGGTGGGGGGGGGGGGGGAGGAAGGAAGATTTTAATTTTTTTTTTTTTTCCTCCAGGCATCTGATTTACTCCGTGACTCTGATGCTTATCAACAACGCGTGAAGATTGCAGTAAGGATCCTCCCTGGAAGGCGAGGAGGAGCAACTTCCAGGGGGCTGGGAGGAGGTGGAGTGCAGCGCGGCTCTCGCCTATAAGGAGGTGCCCAGTGAGCGGCTTGTGCTTCCCACCCAGCAGCCGCTCGCAAGGTGAATCGCCGCGGCGGCAGTCGGGGCAGCGGGCTGGGCTCGGGCACTGCCGCCGGCATCCGGAGCGGCTCCTGCAAGGGCTGCGAAGAGTCCCCCGGCCGGCCTCGGCTTCCCTTCATCCGGAGTGCTTGGATGCTGTATGGAGTAAATGAGCGGAGGCAGAGCGAGCGCACAGAGGCTGAGAGGCGCTCGGAGACCGGGACCAGGGGAGACAGGCGGGCGGCTGGCTTCCCCCTCCGGGGCTGAAGATGGATTCCCGAGCCCTCGGGGGCTTCACTCTGCTGCTCTTCACTTTATGGCATCTGGGATTAACTGCAACAAATTGTGAGTAGCGGGAGCGCAAGGAGTTGCCTGTGGTAGGAGCGGGGGCGGGAGGAAGAGATAGGGAAAAACTCCCGGCAAAAGGGGTTATTGCGCCATGACCTCTGAGAAACTTAGCCCGGCTCCGCATTGCTCATGGGGCTCGGAAATGCAAAGTTGGGGTCAGATAGAGGGACTGCTCTCCCCAGTCCTGCCGGTGTGGACCTGGGAGTGAGCAGGAGCCGCTGGAACCTGCGAGGAGCCGCTCGGGGTTTTCCGCACGGTTTGTTGTCCTTCTGCTGGCTGCACCTTTTTGCGGGCAGTGGCCGCTGTCTCCTCTGCCTCTGCTGCGTGCTGCCGGCCGGGACGGGGCCGGGGTCGCGCCTCCGCCTGGCGGGGAGGGTCGGTCCTTTCCGCAAGGGCCGGGGATGCCGCGATTTTGCGGACGCAGCCTGGCTCCCGCCTGGCGGAGCAGCGCCGGTGGCACCGAGCGTCTTCTCCTGGCCCGGGGGTACCGTCGGTTCCCTGGGCTCTTCCCACGGGCGCGGCTGGGTCCCGGGGCGTGGTGCTCGCCGCCCCTGCTGCCCTAGCATATCCCGGCTGGGAAATCGCCGTTCGCTTCTTTTTCCCCGGGAGATCCGCCCGTAAGTTCGCTACGTATCTCTGCCGGCCCTGCGGGGTCGGTCCCCGCCGGCAGGAGCATCCCCGAGTGCTGGGCTTTGCGGTGCTCCGGCGGGCAGCGGCGGCGGCTCTACGGGCGCGCTTGGGTGACCCCGGTTCAGCCGGGTACCGGCGGTGCTGGCGGGTCCTGGAGCCCAGAGCAGGCGGTGACGCTCCGTGGGCTGCCCCCGGGGCTGGAGGGTTGTCCGGGCTGGCGGCGGGGCTGGGAGCGGCTCCCGGTGCGGCCTCTCCCCCGCGGCCCGTCGGGCGGAGCGGGGCGGGCGGGGGCGCGGCGGCCGCGAGAGGGCGCTGTTGTCCCGCCGGCGGCGCTGCCCCGGCCGAGCCCCGCGGGCAGCGCTGTCCGTCCGTGTGTCCGTCCGTGTGTCCGTCCGTGTGTCCGTCCGTGTGTCCGTCCGTGTGTCCGTCCGCCACCTCCCAACAGCGCTGCCCGGCCTCCCTCCTGTTTCTTCTCGTTGCCTATATATGTATTTCCCCCCTCTATCTTCTTTAATTTCCAGCCAATTAAATCACGGTTAATATGTTTAATAACGCTCGCGAATACTAAATGGCAGGTGATTTAAGGCTGAGGTTTGCCATTACGGATGCGGCCATAAAGTTAATTCCTAACACTTAAAAAGAAACTCCGCGTTAATGAGTTTTACTATTTCACGGGTGGCAGTTTAATTTCACAGTGCCAATAAACATTTCCATTGAATACATGCTGCTTCCTAAATATTTAGGAGTCAATCTTAAAGCATGATGATCAATGGTTTTATTATACTGTACAGATTTTACTTATTCATTGAGCAATGAATTAGAATGGAATCAGCTGTAAGTGCTTTCCCAGGAGCTGAGTGGAGGAGCCTGTGAATCTGTAATAGCTGCAAGTTCCCTAGAAACCTCGTTAGATTCGCATGTGAAGATCTATGAGTGCTCACATGGACCTCAATAATTGCACCCAGTATGAAAATTCATCACCTTCTTAAATAAATCATCTCCTTATGTTGGAGCTCAGGGAGGCTGAGCGCTCTTCCTCAGTTTTAGGCCAAGAAAGCTTATACATGAGCTAAAATATTGAAACAGTATCCTGAAATATATTCAAGTAGCTGTATGAAAGTGCTGTTGCTTTGAAGGGTTACTGAGCTTCCAGATACCCAGTAAACTTTCCAAAAGAAATAAACAAATCCCACATATGAGCAGCTTCAGTGCAGGCGACTGTCAGAAGCTTCTATTTGAAAGCCCAAGTGCAAATGGGAAAGGATTGGTTCTGCACCTTCCTCTATTTGAATACTTTGGCCAAAGGAGTTGCACTCAGATGCCAGTACTGGAATGCTCACAATGACTTCAACAGGTTTGTTTCTGACAGATTTTGTGAACAAGAACAAAATTGGAGACTATATTTACAGTTGAAAAGGACTATGCTTTGGGGGGGAGGATTTAATTTTCTTCCAAATATGTGTCTTTAATCTAATTTTTCCTTCTAAATTATAAAACTCTTACAAATTATTCTTTTCTCACTTATTTAATTAACTGTAAAACAAAAGTCTTGACTAAGTAAAAATCTTCTCTGCCACTGAGATACTTGATTCTAATTTTCTCTTTGGTAATAGTTTTTAATTAAAGAAATAATTGGTGAAGAAACTGCTTTGAAACACAGCTACAGGCTAGGGGTCAGTAGACATCATTAGAAAGATCAGAATTGCCAAATGCTAATAAAACATTAGAAATTCCTCCCACTTTGCATTTTGCAATATTTTATTAAATTAGGTAAATTGAGTGGCAATAAGATTTCTCCCCAGGACACTAATTACTAGAAAATGAACAAATAGCCATGTACGTAACACTGGAAATGTGTTGCATATGATATCTGGGAGAACTGAAACTTCAACATTTATCAGATAGACAAGGAGAAGCAAAGCCTTGCCTGCTATATAACAAATTAGTTGCCCTTTAGCAGCACATTCTGTGATCTGAAAACATTAGTAGCTGCGGTGAGTCTAGACTCGTTGTTGAGCCCTTTTTTTCTTTCCTACCTTTTTAATTTTAAATTTGGAAGGAGGGAGCAGTAGTAAAAAAAAAACAAAACAAAAGGAGACAAGAACTCTTGTTTTTCTTAAGCACTTTGCGGATCAGTTCAGGGTTAGTCTGCAGCCGCAGTAAAGAATTGCGGGAGCCATTAGTGATCTTGCACCTTGGTTTAGTGTCGTGTGTCTTAAAAATGTCCCCTGTTGCTGTTTTACACCTTATGCCCCCCTCCCCCTTACTTGTATCTTTCTTGACCGACTTTTCACACATGGCCAGAAAGATGTAGCAGATTAAACACCTCCTGGTCAAGGGGTACCTTGTAACTCCCCTTGTGGAAGTTATTCTCAAATAACTTCCCAAATAACCCAGTCGCTTCTGCCACCCACAGTATCACTAACATTTATTATCCCACCTCTCTAGCACTTATTAGATGATCAGGAGACTTTCAAACCTTTCACTTAAGCCCAGTCATAAATGTCAGTCCAAGCTGCAGAAATCCAATGTGTAGTAAATGAGATCTTCTACCAAAGTTCTTGCAGAAAGATATGGTCAAAAAGTACAGTCCATTTCTCTATGGTAGATTCCCATCAGGCCTTACAGGACACATCTGTCTTTAATAATTCTGTTCAGTTAACAATAGGCAATGTGTGTCTGGGTATTTTTTATTAATTTTGAAAAAAACCCCCACAAAAACTGAAGAAAACTATTTTTTGGACAAGGATATTTTATATATATATAAGTTATATATATTTTTTTTTATTTTTTTATTTTTTTAGGCAACCAGTGTTCACTCTGATTTTAACCTTCCTTCCTCTGCAGTGATGATAAGTCAGACAAGTGTAAGTGAAAACTTACAAGGGAAAATCTGGCTGGATATTTGAGGCCATCAAGATCAGGGGGGTGTTTGCGATTTGTGTAACTGCACAAATGAGGCCTGTTGAGTCAACTGTGGCAAAGGCAAGAGGTCTCTTAAACAGTGACCTTTTTATCCGTGTGGTTAGAAATTCTAAGTTTGAAAAGCTCTGCCGAAAGAGGTAGAATATTGATCGTGGTTTGTGGCTCATGTGCTTGCAGGCTGAGTAAGGAGCATCAGGCACACATCTCTGGCTTTTCCTCTGGCTCCACTACTTATATATTCTTAACAAGAACATAATATTCAGATGTGCTTTTCTCCTCTTAGCTTCATATGGGGGACAGGGAAAACATTAACAAATGTTTTCATTTTCAGATGTATCAATGGAGAAATGGTAGAAAGCAATGAGATCTCCTGAGAGAAAAGCTGTGAATGACCCACAGCTGATCGGTGCCTCCCTTGCATATCTGTCACTAGCTAGCTCTCAATCCCTTTGACTCAGTCAGCACTTCTTGGCTGTGAATCAGTCTCAAGATGGTCTTTCCATGAACTGCAATGGTCTCTGGTTTCTGCATCCACCAGGCAGATGGCATTGCCAGCCACAGAAATCTATCCAGGGTTATTATCTCAGCATCCAATACATTGTCTGCTTGGACATTTTCCTTTCTTTTTTCTTTTTTCCTCTTAATGTCATGCAAATCCAGCAGGTTTTTTCCTTATAAATTAACATCAAGAACAAATTGTTTTCAAATGTGCTTGGTACATTTGTACAAAGTATAGACTTTAAGTGGAAAATGTGGTGACTCTGTGTGGAATAACATCCTTGTGAAGCTTTCCCTGCACATAGCATGTGCAGGATTCAGCCAGCATTCCAGTCCATGTAGCTCTGATGAAGCTTTTTTTTTAAGCACTGTAATCATTCTTTTACCGATGGGAAACTGAAAGTGTGTATATAAACAAGAGATAAATGTACAATCAATGTGAGAATCTGTAGCTAAAATAAAGCCTTAGGGGTCAATTGAGTTGATCCCATATGGCATGGTTGTGTTCCATTCTCTGTTGTTAATTCATATTCATGTTTGCTATCTGTAGTAGCTTCTAAATCCATAGACTACTCCTCATTTCCTCTTCCCCTCCTCCTTTCTCTGCTGCTATTTGAAGCAAATGGAGTTTGGATATCTGAATACTGAAATGAATAAGAATCCAAAGGCAGTGGGAGTGTGAGGTAGCATTTATTTATTTTTAGCCTCCAAAATGTTTTTTTTCTGTAGATGTGACAGGTTTTAGCTGTATTGGCAAACTTGAATTACAGTCTTACCTACCCCCTCCTCTGGAAGAGACATGAGAATGGGAGAAACAGAGGACTGAACGTGTCTGCCAGCTCACACGTGTCAGGCTCTCTGTCTGTCTGTCTCCTTCCCCTTTGCCTGCCAGCCTCCAGAATCCTGCCAAGTGTTCCAGGGCTCCAGGTAGCCTGCTCTGCCTTTTTGTTTGTTGGTTTTTTTTTCTTCTTTTTTTTTTTTTTTTTTTTTTTTTCGTATAATAAGGAACTCTGCTGTGTTTTTCCACCCTCAGAATTAGGGGATTGATATTCTGGTCCTGCAGCATCCCCCTTTTCAGTCTGACATGGCCTTACTGATACAGGCATTGTCTCTGTAGGATGTGGATCCTGCTGGACTCATCTCTTCTGAGTCTATGCAAGAGAGAAAAGAACTGATAGATCTGTATGAACATTTTCCTTCTGCTATCAGTCAAGTCTTTAAGAGACATGAATGATTTTCTTTTTGCTTTTAACTAAACTCCCTCTACTCAAACCAAGATAAAGGGGAAGAGAATAATATAATCATGACATAAGAAAGGTTTAAAATCACAGGCAACTCTTGAAGGCTTTGAAAGCATCACTTGGTAAGGCAGGAAGCATCAACAGACATATTGTCATGCCTGTAGAGTTAGAGAAAAACAAGATTTTAAATTTTTTTTGTACACTGTGCTGGGCTGATATAATTAATTATTAATTTCCTTGTATTAATGTTGTCACTGATTTATGTTTTTAATTGCCCTGTGCAGGTTCTCTTGGGCTAGCAATGCCATTTGCTCACTAGATCAGTGCAACTGATGTTTTAAATGATGCAAACAATTCAATATAGAACTTAGAGGGGAAAAAAAAAGATGGCAAAACACGAATTTACTTATTTTTAATTATCTGCTCTGTTAAGCAGTTAAAAAAAAATCGATAGTTCATAGTGCGGTGATCTAACTGCCCTTCTGCACAAATGTATCTCGATATATGCAGAAAACATTTAATACTTTAGCTGATATTTTCTCCAAAAATAAAGGAAGGTGACTCAGTAAAAGAGAAGGCATGAAGCCATTTGTAAACATCATGAAGGGTCTTGCTTGACCCTTCATGTATTCCAGGGGAGGAATCCCATTTTTCTGGCTGTGTTTTCCCTTTGCATGATGCTCTTTCTCTTCAGTCTTACAAACAAATGCTGGAATTTGGATAACTTGGTCCATCTCCTGAGACCTTTGTGCTCAGAGTTTATCAGTGCAGGTTCAGAACAAAGCAGTGGAAGTCTGCTTGAACCTACCTATCTACAATACTGAATGGGCATTAGAGTACTGGTCCATTCACTTATTATGTTGTATTTTGTAACCTGTGAATTAAAGGCCTGAAGAGTTTATTTTCTTTTTTGAATGTACAATTGTAGTACTTAAACTAAAAATAAGGTACAGAGCTCCAAGCGGTAATGGCAGGTTTTATTTTATCCAGTGTTTCTCCATTGTAATAAGGACCTCACCAGTCTCTAACCTTGCATTCTCTAGTGCAACACCAGGGATCTCAACCTGTGTAGTCCTTGAATAACCCAATTACCACAAGTGTGCTGCAGCCAGGACAACAGGCTGTTCATGGACATCTGTGGTAATTTCTTTCTTCTATGGCAGAAGTTGTCTGTGGAAATAATTTTGGAAGAGAGATGCTTGTCTACTGTTTTTCAAACACTGTATATGGAGTTGGAGACCTTTTCCTGGTTGAGAAGAAGGCTTTAGTGTTAGGAAGAAATGTCAAGAAATGGTTCACATCACAAGAGTAGAGCTGGGCCCTTAGTCTGTTCTGTATCAGTGGCAGCCCACCATTTGTGCTCATTTTGCACATGCCAGATGTGAGAGGAGTCAGCCTTGGAATCAGACCCCTGTATGGTGTGTTGCCCGTAGGAGCAAGTTTTCAATGAACTGGAAGATTTTCCCCTCAGTTTGAGTCCGATTGAGATAGGCTTTGAATAACAGCAGCTCAACTATTTGTTTTGTCATGAACAGAGATTATCCAAGTAACTAAATTTAAAGTAGCATCCAGCATTGCTGTGATGGATGATCTGGAGGGTGTTTCACTCCAGGATTATGCTGGTTGCTTGTCTTGGGACAGGGTAGTCCAGATTTCCTGACTATAGAGCCTGGCTTATCAGTGAGTTGGATGTAGGTTCTAGAGGTTTGCTGGGAAGAGTCCCTGTGACTCCCTCCTGTCAGAGTCAACATCAAACACCTTACACCAGTGACAAACTTGTGAAATGCCTTCACTGTTCTCATGCTGGGCAATACAATTCTCAATTTGAGGTTAAGGGGTATTTTAATGAGCATCACTGTTAGGTGAATTCCTAAGAGCAGTAACAAGAAAAAGCTAACTTTGTAATTGCTCAGTGAATACCATTCAAGACTATAAAAGGCTTTTAGTAGCTGGTGTTAATGTACTCTTTTCCAAACTGTTAATTGTCTGGGATCTGTGATATCTTTATGGCATAAAGAGCATTGAGTTGCAGTGGGACACACGGCATTCCTTTCAGCTTGGTGCAGGAAATACTCAAAAGATATTCAGCAACAACCACAGCAGTGGAAGCTGCAAGGAATAACTGGTATCCATTCAGAGGAAGGTTTCTCTTTTGACATTGGTAATTAGGGTTCAGCACAGAGCCCCAGCACATGAAACAGTCTGGTGTTCAATGCAAACCACCGTGGCACTGCAGCAATTGGACTGGGAAGGAAACAAATGTGTTTTCCTTCTATCTTTTATTGTGTGTATTGAGAAAGATTGAGTGTTGACCCTTAGGAATTCTGGGGCATAAATTTTTCTTCTAAAACTATTCAGTGCACTGTGTTGCCAATAAAGTAGTAAATAATAATAATAATTTTCAAATGGGTAGAATCCTCTCTTGTTCCCAGCTGGGCAATAAGGAGTTGATAAATGCTGTGCTGCCTGGATAAGAATTGGCTTGTTCCATTTACTGCTCTAAATGGTGAAGCATTGTTCCTCGATGACAGTGGTTCTTCACTGATGACAGCTCGTCAGCACTTCAGGAACAGAGACAAATGCCTTGTGATCTATGCCACCAGTGACACATCTGTAGTCATTCCCATAATAGTTCAGTGATGTCTTTATGTTTGGGCATCAATTGCTCCCACTTAGGATGTAGATACTGAGCCATTGCTCTCTGTCCTCCTCCTAGGTCATAAAAGCAACCTGCTGAGCATTAATATGTAATTTTCTTCCTTCCCTTCATGCAAATTTGTCATTGGAGCAGGAGGGGAAATGGCATGTTCTAACTGGAGAATGTGTTGTGTCTATAAAATTATACGCAAGGAATGGAGCAGGAGATGGAGTCTGGGCTGTGCAGGCAAAGGGAGGGAGGTCACAAAGAATGTTCTTCCAGTTTCTTATTACCAGGGGCAGCTTCCTAATGCACTCAGTGAAGAGGTCTAAATTAATGGTCCAAGTGAGTCATCAGTGAACCGTTAGTGGGAACACGTTCGTTTGTAGTAATCAGGATTGATTTATGAATAGGACAAAAGGGACCAAATAAGCTATGAAAATGCATGTTGTAGATGGTTTTTTCCCCTGATGAATAATTCATCCTCTTCTAGTATCCATGAAAACAAAAACACTGTGCACATAAAAACCCATTAAAAAAGTTAATCCCACAAATGGCTGAACACAGAGAAAATCAGCTTTTGTTTTAAAAGGTAGATTTTCTCAAATCTTCTCTAATTTGATTTGCCAGTGGGGTATAATTTAAGTCAAACAAGTTAGCAGCATTACTTGCTATATAAAGGTCTAAATATTTAATAGATTTTGATAAACACCTGCCCCCTAGGATAAAGAGCTAAGGAATGCTCATTTTCCACAGTGCAGAGGGTAAGCTAAACCAAATAGAAATGGCAAACACGATGGAGAGGGAGCTTCTGTTCACAAGATATGGTCCTCCAAACCTGGCCTTGGGAGAACTTGCAGTGCACCTGCATAATCCTATAAATAATCTGAAATCTAAAGAATACTGCAGAAACGAAAACGATGGAGGCTTTTTAGTGACTGTGAAGTGTCATGGTCTCTACATGCCTGTGAAAATGCCTGCAGTGAGCCTCTCCTGGGCAGGGCACATGCTCTGGAACATGCAGGATCCTGTGTATTCACATAACCCTGGTGGCCATCTGCCCATCTCCTCCTGGATGGACGTGGCAGTGGGAAGGGAAGCAGCAGTGCCCCTCCAGGGACTGGTGCTCCAGAGAAGCTCAGGTGTTCTCTGTAAAGCTACACAGGACATGAACTTGGGTGTATTGGATTTACCCCTAGGCTGCCCAAGCCTTGGTGCTCCTTCTATGTCAACACTAAACAGCATCAGAAAGAAGGGAGAAACCATTCACAGAACAGTGCCACTGAATTGCTTCCTAACTGCCCCCAAAAGTTCAGAGGGGTTGGTTTGTGTTGTTTTATTATTTTTTAATTTTGTAGACAAATAGTTTGCATTTTAATTTTAGAGGAAGAACCTCCTTCAGCAACCCTGAGGAAGATTAAACAGCTATGGCATTTTTCACAGAGACTGTTTGTTTGGAAAAGAAAATGAAAATTTGATGAATTTCAATCAGATGTAGCTTGCAGCATTCAAATATTTATGGATTATCAAATTCCCTTTTCCCAGTTCTGCTTCTTAAGTACAGAGCTCATCTTATATGTAATATTAATTCTCATTATTCTTAGACAGTTATTCACTGAATTCTTGTGCAGACTCGGTTCATCTAGGACCTGGTCTAAATTTCATGAAAATGAAGGGAATGACTTGTACTTGAATTTCAGATCATCTTTCCCTCAGAAGCCTGTTTATCTAGCATGCAAATCCTTGTTATTGTTCTCCTAAAAAGTTTATTTTCCTTAAAATCTGTCTGGCAGTGTATGCAATACAAGCTGTGTTTGTACCTGTCAGCAGTGGGAAGAACAATCCTTTTTCCTGATGCTTGCTGCTCCTTTTGAGCACATCATTCAAGAGTGAGTTAACCTGCTCTGCTATCTTATTCTGTGCCATGCTTGTATCCAACTTACTGGCAATATAATTAAAGTTGCACATCCTTTTGCACACTTCTTTACATTTTTATCAACAGTTGTTCTGTTTTCTGAGCCCTCCTGTTCTGTTGAGTTGAATACACTCCACCGTGGTACATAGGATTACAGTGTGATGACAGCATTTTACAAGCATTATAGAAAACATTTTAGGTGTTCAGAAAAGCTGATTGTCTGAGGATATTTCTTCCAGGCAATTATGAGCTCACATTGCTGCTGCTCCTGGGTCCACAAATGAGAATTTGTTCCTAAAAATAATATAGATAGATTTTGTTAGTAACATTAGGTACGCGTGCTTGCTAAATTACTAACATTAAACATTAGAACTATAAAATAAGATTTTTTTTTTTTTTTTTTCAAATTATAAACTATTTCCCTTTTGAAACCTACACTTGGTAGCTGGTCCTGTTTCCTGGGGCCTCCTCCAGAGATACTGCACATAAGTCAAAGCAGTCTCTTTACTGCTTCATTAGGAGTTGGGATTACAGACTCCTTTACACGCCCACATTCATAACCAAGTGTTTGCAGAAGCCCAGACTGTTTTTCAGACAAGCAGTGGAGATGTACTTTTCATCTGTGCTTTTGCTTGGGAGCTTTGGCTGGCTTTGTCAGACAAGACCAACTGGTGTTGGAGTTGCCTCCTTTCTCGAGACCTCAGCAGAAGAGATAGAGAAAATACCTGCTTGTTAAACACAAGTCATTTTCCACTTAAGCTTGTGTAAGGAGGTGGTGGCAACTGCCATGACTCATCCCATTTCACTGCAAATATATGTTATTTCACTTGCCTTAACGGCCTTGGTCCAAACATCACCAGTTCTGCCATTGGGTCCAGGCATTAATGGCTTTTGTGAATTAAATAAAGAATTCCTGATTTGAAAACCTCTCTCTGATAGCAAACAGACAATGAGTCAGAGCTATAAGAGAACAGATTTTCCTCCTACCATCTCCATCTTAACCTTAGTAGAATCTGATTTATGGAGCCTGGACTTTTTTTTCAATTTCATCTAATTAGCACAGGCACTGAGGTCAGTATTCTAACACCTGACAGACTTTACCAGGGTACATCACAATTACAAGTGCAATTATCTGTTTTTCTGCTGCACTGAAAAATGTAGCATGTGAAAATTAACATAAACCCCCTAACTGTTAGGATGAAAGTGTGGGTGTTAGGGAAGAGCTACTTCTTTCAAATTTGAAAGGCCTGGGTTTTGTGCTTGACTTCTTGAAAGCTTTCCCAGGCATCATTAGGTGATGTGCTTAATTATTTTGAGCTTGAGTTTACCTGTTCTACTTCATAAGGGCAAAATGTTCATGTGTATGCAGACTTCCACCTGCCAACAGGGGTTGGAGAAAGATGTTCTTATGCTAGGCAGTAACTTAATATATGCAACAATGCTTCTTTTTAAAGTACCAACTGCATCCATGAAAAATGGAGTCTCCAAACTCTTGTGATCGTGCTGGCCCTCTCTGATTGGGGTCAGTGTGCAGCAACTTTTACAGGATCTTTGCGTAAATCTGCAATTAGGAAGTCTTCAGTGTGAGAGCTATGAGCTGTGGCTGACAAGCAGGACAACAAAATATCTTTTTTGAGCAGTGTGTCCTTCCAGTCATTTTTGCATGGCATGCAGGAAGAGCTGACTTGCATCTCCCTACAAGAACGTGTAAGTTTGCACCAAGTTGTTTGCCCGGATACTAAACTAAAATTATGTGATGAAAATGATGCATTCATATTAAATTAAGAATAATATCAGTTAAATGTAATTTTAAAGTACTGTTCTAAGATAGTCAGAAGACCTGCACAAGAGAAGGGCTATCCCTTTTATTTCTTACATTAAGGGAAACTGTAATCTTAGCTTAGAGGAAATTCAGAGCAAATCTGTAAAGTCATGTTCAAGCTAAGCTTTGTAAATTTGAAGACCGGCACTTATTTCAGTGTTCAGGCAGGGAGAAAAACAGTTCACAGCTGGAAATGCCTGCTCTTCTCTTCCACGAGATGCACAGAGAAGGGTAATTGATTTAGACTCCTTCAGGACAGGAATGGGCTTTCTGTGTTAGTAAGTGTGAAGCACAAGGTCTTTATCCTGGTAGGGGGATCTCTCTATGCCTGTGATGACAGCAAAGTCTCTGCTCTGAAGGCTCCATGTGAATGCAAATGTATTTCTGCTTCTCTGGCAAATGTGTATGTCACTGACTGGTGACAGTCTTTAATAGCTAGTTTGACGAGAACATCCAGACCTTTGTAGTCTGGGACTAGTAGACTAAACCTTCAGCTCTCAAGGAATGAGAAGTTTTTTGGAATAGTCCTTAACCAAGAAATAGGAAACTCACTAAGCTGATATTGAATGTAAGACTTCAATAGTTCTTAGAAATCCACAATCCCTATATCTCTATTATCTTCAACACTGATGGAAAAGCTCTCCTCCTTTCCATGCCTGTAACCTACTTTTAAGGTTCTTTCTTAAACATATGAAAGAAGGCAGGAGTCATTCGTGATACTCCAAAGCATTATGTTAGGAAGTCCATATATTTCATTAAGGCTGTTCTTGCATGAAGCACAGTGCCAGAAAGGGTCTGAGGCTAGTGCCAGTGTGTTTGAAGCCCAATGCAGCCATGTGATTGTCCCTCTCCATGAGAGTTTTGTCAGAATGATTGAAAACTGCTTCGTGTAATATTCTTACCTGTATTAACAAATAAATCTTGTGCTTGTACTTAGTGTGTTATGAACAAATAGCACAAAACACATTGCCTCACTTCATTCACTGAAAGTGATCAACAAGATCAGAACAAAGTGAAACAGTCCTCAGTTATGCAAATGAACCAGGCTTAGAGTGAATCTGCCTATATTAAATCAGAAATCTGTGCTTTTTTCTTTTTTTTTTTTTAAATATATATTAAGCTTCCCTGGGGGAAGGAAAAGTTTAATTAAAAAGAGATTCAATGAGAATTCAGAATAATAAGTCACATCTGTTTTTCCTCTTCTAGAGCCTTGGGAAAGTGGTGCTTTTTGATGGAACATGTTGAGGTGCAGATAGGAAAGAAATAGGACCACCTCCTTCATGAGTTTGGACCTTCCTATCCGCACTAAGTACTGTTTTCAATATTCCCCCTCCTGATAGCAAGAGACTCAGCAATGGCTGCTCTTCCCCTGCTTTGTCCTTTGTTTCTTTTTTCTGAGTAAAGCAATTTCAATTACACCAGCTTGTCAAAGACCCCAGATCTGGCAGCATCCAGCTACTTGGGCATTGTGGTATCATTTCAGAAAGATCAAAAGCCGAGTCCCTCAAATATTGAAATTCTGGTAGAATCAAGTGTGTCAAATCAGCAAGGTAATAGAAAAGAACTTTCTGAAAACTGAAAAGCACTGGTATTTTTCAGGTCAGTAAAGGATTTGTCTCAGATGGATGTCTTCTAGAAATGGCTGAATAGTTTTCTAAGGTTGTTGGTCAGTTTTGATGGAAGAACAAGTGAAAAAGCACTTCAAGAGCTATTTCTAAGAATCTTTGGGGAAATTATCTTCATTTTTCAGGTCACATTTTCTGTGTCTGATGCTTTGTTTATTTAACATTTAAATACCTGCCTTTGTAGTTTGAAAAGTAAATGGCTACAGAATCTCATTAGGACTACTGAGGTTGTGTTTTACAATATAAACATGTTTCAGTTCAGTCCAGAGGATTTAATTCTTAGCATAACATTTAGAAAAGCAATAACACAGTAAAGCAATGGTAAACTGAACTGAGTACTCTGCGTGCTCACTGAAGTCAAACATTCCAGTAAACAGGACCAGAAGCCAGCAGGGTTCAAATGGAAGAAAAGTGTTTATAATTCCTGATAGATTCTAAACATTGAAAAGTATGTAGAGGTGATGAATGTAAATTCTCTTGTCCCCTTCTTTTAAAGGAATTTAACTTATTTTTCTTTATTTTATTGTATCCTTTAAATGTTAGTTCTTCCATCTTGAAATCAAATAATGAATGCTTAGCCCTGACAATGAGATATCAAATCCCCAAAAGATGCTGGTCCTGAATTCTGGCAACTATTTAGTTCACAATTTCCTATTGTAAATGGAGCACTGGAAATCTGATCTTCAATAATACCTCCAGATCGTTCTTCTGACTTCTGTCTGTGCATTTACCTTTATATGACATTTTAGCAGAAAAGCTGTAGGTGTACACACTGTCAGCTCTTCGTACAGAGCAGGATAATATCTGAGATGTTGCTGCTTTTACAGAAATCCATTTTGTTACAATTACTAAAATAAAACAAAAAATGAGGTGGTGGAGTGACAGAGTTCCCTGATTAAATCCATCAATTCAAATTCTTATATTTTATTATTTGCCTTTGTTGTACTCTTTTTCTTCTGAGACGAGAATAATTTTCTAAGATTGAGTAGTTTCAATATCCTGGTTAATTAGACATTTACAGGTTTTTTGAAGATGAGTCATTAGGAATTTGACTTGTAGTCCTTTCCAAGAATTACTCTAATTTGTGACTTGCTATCATTTCTCATTTAATGATGGCTAGTGAGGTCGTGATGCTCTGCATTACCAAGAAAAAGCCATTGTGATGAGCTAAAGGAATATTTATGATTCAACTTCCCCTGTTTCACTGTACAGCTCTTGCACTGAAATATTTCTGTGGTGTCGGGGTGGACTCTTTGTACTGATTGTCTGATTTTAAGAATACCAAAGAAGTTTCCTAGAAAGGGACATCATTAGTTACCCTTACACCTTCTGAGCTCTCTGCTCAAGAGCCTGCTGCTGTTTCTGATAAGAAGAAAGAGTACATCCAGAAGGACCTTTATGCAGGCGATGTGCTCTGATTTCTGTCTCTGCCATTTAGTCAGTTCTCTCACTGGCTTTCAACTTGTCTTCAGTCACGCTGCAAGTGCTTGACCTCTTCTTTTTTTGCCCCCCTTTTACTTTTCCTCTTGCTTATTCTGCTCAGCCCTCTGATTCAATGACTAATCTGTGTCTCAAAGTCAAAAAACCCAAAGGGTGAGTTGCTTTTTCTCCCATGATCTCTCTAATTCTCACCACTTTCAAGTTCAAGATCACTGTCCTCCCTGTCCTTCAGCTTTACCCCTGTAGACTCCCCTGGCTTTCTGTAGTCCAGCCTGTGTCCAGATCTTATTACTTCTTCCTCAAGATTAAATACGTTTTTCTACAGCTCTGTGTCATGCTGATAGATGCAATTCTGCCCCTCTTCTATTAGAGCTGGTAAATAATGTGGGAAGTGTTGTTTTATAGTGAAAGTGTACATAAAGTAGAAAGAATAGGAAAACTTAGGGTCTTTTAAAATAATAATAATAATAATAATAATAATAATAATAATAATAATAATAATGAAAAACACTAGCAATACTCTTGATTTCAGGAAAATCACCTTCCAAGCAAGGAGACACAACCCTGCTAAAAGCAGGAAAACACATAATTTTATCTGAAACTGCACGTGGGGTTTGCGAATATTCAGGCTGAATGGGCAGCTCAGAGACAGCAGAGTCTCTTTTATCTACTCCAGCCTAGCACCTCCTCTCTATTGCTCATTTGGCACTGGAAAGTCCTTTATTCTAAGCCATGAGGTCCAAACTTTTGTGGAACCTGGCATTCAAAGTTCATTCTCATTCCTTTTAATGCTGTTATATTTGCACTCAAGTATGTGTATTTATGTTTATACATAACCATTCAAAGGTAATTATCTATATTGTATATGTATATATACAAATATGTACCTAAAAGTAAATAAACAAATACATATGGGTTTATAGTAGTTTTCAAATGTTGGTGCTCAAAATTGACCAAAAGCCTGTGCAGAATAGAATAATATAATGTGCTTCTCTGGGGGTGGCGAGAGTTTCTTTACATCCTATCTGCTGCCTCTGGATGTAGCAGAGCACAAGCCTTTCTGTAGGATGCATTTAGAATCTCGTCTGAAAAATAAATCAGATACTAAATTTTGAATTTGTGGGATTAGAATGGTTTAAAAGGCTTTGTAGTTTAAGGCATAAATATTTAGATATATATCAAGTCTAGTTAAGTCACCAGACCTGTCCTCTCTAAAAACTATATGGTTTTTTAATGCAGAAATAAGAGTTGTAAATTACTGCAGCTACTTAGCCAGCTGGACAACATCATTAAGAAGAAAGATTTCTTGTGTGGGCTTGAGCAAACTACCAACTTTATATCCCACATTCTGCTGGATCTCCTTGCATACACTACAGAAGTAAGGAGAGTGGATTGGTAGTGCTTTAATTTTATTGTTCTCTCCTCAAAAATGCTGAGTCACTTAAGCCACAGAATACTTATCACAGGATGTTTCGACATATTAAAAATACTCCATTTATTTAATTGGTATTTTTATTGTGGGGCTTATCTCTCAATGATCCGAACCAAATCTTATCTTATTTTGCAAACAGTTTTTATTATTTCAATTTATGTTCTGTTTTAGAGTAGAGTGGGAGGAGAATGGAATGACCACAACTACCCATTGAAGTTTAAAATATTCACAAGATAGGAGGACATGCTTTTGATTCTCTGATGTAGCTACCTTGTTTTATAAAACATGCTAGTTTTCTTCATTTTAAGGTGAAATTGTTTCAAGATTCAAACATTTGATATGTTTTATCATATTTATAAAGAAAAATATAATAATAATTTTTCTGATAATGAAGCATACAAATAAGAAATTGCCTAGAATATAATTTAAGGTTAACTATTAAGGAAAATAAACAGACAAAAAATTGAATTATCATGTTTAAAAATCCACATAACTTTCCTCTTGCAGGTTGGAAAGTAGTTACTGAAGAATAATGGTGAAAATGCAATATGGAATAAGCAGATTTCCATGAATATTCATAAGCACACATGTGCCTACACCAACACATTGATCCACTCCACATCAAGGAACAAGCAGGTGCCCTGAAAGGGCCCTGTGGATGCCCTCTGCCAGGGCCCTTCCATGTGCTGTATTTATTGGTTGTGAATATCCCATGGCTTGCTTTGCTCATCCTTGTTGGCAAACAGAGGGATTTAGTGCAATGATCCACAACGAACCTCGGGTGTCTCTCATGCTTGCTTTTCTGCCTTTGCACAGTGTCTTATTTTTCATCCCTAATCTTATTAACTTGCATTCTCCACGGGGAGCTGCAGGAGACTCCTCTCTGCCAATAAGACAAACCCACTTGTGCTGTTTTGATTTTGGCTGTGGCATCTCTCTCCTGTGGTTTGTGTACATGTTATCCAGAAAAACACTGGTGCAAGATGAACTGGGAAATACTTCTCAGTTGGTACTGCCATAAATCTTTTTGTTTCACAGTCCTCTTTTAAACATGCCTTTTTTAACATTTCTAATGTGGCCTTGGCCTTATTTTTAGTCCCATATCATGTGTCTTGTCAGATTGACCATTTCAGGGATGACATACAAGAGTGATATTTGCTCAGTGATGGCAGCTTTTTTATTTCATTTTTAAATTTCTGGGAAGGAGAAAACAGCATTGTGGCAGGATTTCCAAAACTTTTTCTCTGATAAGTCAAACAGTCCTCGCAGAGCAACTCAGCTCTTTGCCTTCTGAATTAGAGAAAACAACCAATGGAATATTTTTCCCCTGTACAATATTTAACCTCTGTTTTCAGTATAAAACTTGGACTAAGACTTTAGTGTCTCTTTGAGGCTGGAGGGATGGGAGTTAGGAAATGTTAAAGTGTGTAGAGCTTTAGGAAAGGAAGGTATTACTCCATGGGTTCCAGTTTGAGTCTGTGACTGTAGCTGAAGATGCCCAGAGAACAATGGGTCTCAAAGCTCTATTTATCTTGGTAGAAAGCTGAGGAAAAAGATGCAGTTTAGAGTGAATGTTAAATTTTGTTCAAAAATGAAGTGTGGATTTTTGTAACTCTGTTTGAGAATTCTCTGAGGTAATCTGAGATACAAAGAAAGAAGAGTTTTAAATCCCCTTTTACCCTTTCATAGGGACATGGACTCCAAGAGCCATTAACAGAAGGAAAGTATGCAGAACAAAAACTGCAGAGAAATAATAATTTATGCAGTGCACAGAATCCCACTGGAGAAATGGACTGAGAATATTTCAAAGTGTTTCGATATACAAAGGCTCAACAGTTGGAATGAAAAGTTTTGTTACTCAGAAATTAGTTTGATTTATTAATAAAAAGGGGGCTTCTCATTCTGTTTTATTATTAGTTCAAAGAGACAAACAGACTTCCTCTTCTACCCCCTTTTATTTCCCTGCTTTTTCTCCCTTCCCCTGTTTCATTTCTTATCTTTGTAATTTTTTCAGAGCTGGAGTAGTTTAGAAAGAAAATGAGTCTCTCTATTTGGAGGGAGAGAAATAAAGAAGTAGGAAGGAGAGACTTGATAATTGTTTTTCTCTCCAAAACCTGTTTCCATTTTTTTAACATAAAAATGAAATTTCAATGCAAACGGAAATGTATGATTCAAAAAACTGGGGACGTATGCCAGACATTTTTCTTGCTCTTTTCTTTAACTGTTCTTTTATTGTCTCTGTAATGCATCCCACTAGGAATCTCTGCCATTTAGCCTGCAGTGGACTCAACCCCCTTTTATCAGATAGTGAGTTCAATCCTGGATCACCAAAGAGACTGGAGACTTGTCGACACCATTTTAGCAGGCAGGCTTGGTCAGGTGATGCTGTAAGGATTCCTATGGCTGCTCTACATTATCTTCCAAGTCTTGCAATTTGTGCTATTCATGCAAATTGCTCCCAATGATGGTATTCAAAGCCAAATTTAAACATACTACTAAACCATGGGAACATAGCACATAACAAGACACAATGAAATCCAAGAACCACTGGATCTTATTATCATCTCTGGCTGAGAAATATGTAATGAATGGTAAATGCAGTTCAGTTCAGCTAATGTTGAATAATTAGCTCAGAAACAATGATGAAAGAGAGCTGGTCTGATGAAAGGGTGGAAGCACAGTAAGTGAGGAATAAATGTGGGAGTCATTAAAGGCATGTCTCCTAAAACTTTGATGCAACAATTTAGGCTTGCAGCAAAAGAACTACGTAGCAAGAGAAAAATAAGCCGCTGGATAGAAGATGTTTACTTGGACTGGTGAACTGAAGCAATTCCTCTTTACAGTTTGGAAAAAAAAGGCTCAAGTGTGAGCCATAGGTTAATCTCATATTTTACCTCACAAATTTTATTTAAATCAAAAGGGAGAAGGAGTCCTGTCAGTCAGATTAATGAAGAGTTATAACACCTGCCTTGGGAGGAAGAGTAGAATCCTCATTAATTGTAGGCTAAATGGGTCTCAAGGTAGCACATAAAGCCTCAATTTAGGACCACCTCTGTGCATCATTTGGCATGGAAGAGAGTGAGTTCCTGCTCAGTCCTTCCACTTCTGCTCCCAGCCCAGTTCATGTACAGCTCCAGTTCTGCCCTTTCTCTAACTAAGCAGTGTGGGCAGCACCCTCCAGGTTTCCCATCTTTGGTGCCCTGCCCTCTCCCACTGGGAAGCTTTTCTGTCACACAGAGCCTCTCAATCTCCTCCCAACACCAAAAACCAGAGACATTCCCAGCTGGGGAATCCTCCCAAAATTCTGGATCCAAAATCTGAAGCACAACTTGTTCCACCGTACCTCCCTCAGGACAGGGATTGGTCTCTCACTGCTTGTACAGCAGGTTGGAAAAGCTGGGGGAAAGGGTAATGAGCTTCACCACCTGATGGCAAGAAAAAAAAAAAGTATTTTGTGCATATGTTCATGATGAGATGGCTTCATTTATGCATCCAAATGAACTGGACCCAATACACCTGTGGCACTTCGTTCTCTGAATGCAGGTTACGGTTTCTCCCCATTTCTTCCTTTTTTCTTTCCCTTTCCAAGAAGGGAGAAAGAAGAAGCTTTTGAAGCAGTGAAAAATTTTGATAATTTAGTTTGGGATGAGATATAGCACCCATTTTTAAAAATAATTTGTTGTTTCCTAGGCATGCCTAAACAATAGCTAGTCCAAATGAATATTTTTATGGAAGGCCTTTGAGCAGCAAAGAATGTTTGCTATGTTTCTTTCCTTCCTTATACTCTGAACCTGTGGTGTCTTTATGAGAAAATTATTTATGTAAAACCACATTTTCTACATGGTCTGATTAACGCTGCTTCACCCTTGCTTTCCCTGAGAAATAAGCATTTTCATTTTTTCTGTTTGAGGCTTCATCCTACCTTAAGTAACTTGCCCTTGGCAAGGGTTAAATAGATGTGAGCAGAGTAGCACTCAGTTTGTCAGCTGCAGCATGCTCCATAAGCAGTTTCTTTACAAGTTTTAAATTGAGAAAAACACAGCTCTGTGTTAGTGCTGCTTTCCTTCTCCTTCTTTCACTACAGTCCTTTGCTTGTCTTGTAAGTGGATGAGCTGCAAGCAAAAATGCTGTCCACCTAAAATATAATTTGCTCTCCATGGTGCTGAACGAATAATTTATTGAACTAACTGAGTATAGCATGTCTAAGCACTCGATCAGATATCCTTGACTGCTTGAATGGGTGATGGAAAAAAGTTTATTCAGCTTTTGTTGTGGTATAAACCTAAAAGTAGTGAATCTGTTATGTCTCCTGTCTCTGCACAGTCTCTCATGTAAGCCAAGACACAGAGAAAACGACAATGTTTGGCAAAGAATTTATGCAATCAATTTTCTGATAAGTATATCAGAGACAAAGAAGACTTAAAGTTAACACTGCTTGCTGCACATGGGATTGCAGGTAGTTATTGAATATTTTTTAAAATGTTTTGTGGAAACTTCTGACATTCTTTGATGTGTTATATTTATCAGTGCAGTGACAGCACTTGTGTCAGCGATGTGATGTGTTCTAAAATGCACGGCACACAAAAATTATTGATCCTTTCAAGAAGCCCAAATGATTTTTAGCTTTGCCTCAGGCTCCATTAGCAATGTGGAAAATTGAAAAGGGCTCTCAAGAAAAAACTAGCATAAGATTGAAACTGCAACTGAAGAGCTGTCAAGTGGAGAAGTGCTTATGAATTATAATGAGCATGATCTAAAGATGAAATTATCCTTTAGGAATTTGGTTAAATCTTCCCTCCTGTCACATGACTCTCAAAGGTCCCTTAGAGCAAACACAAAAACAAAGTAAGAGCAGTTTTATGAAATGTATGTAGGGGTGGTGCACATGAAATACAAAAGAATTACAGAATGGTGGGCAGCAGGGACAGGGTTTGAGGAGCTACAAAGGAAAGCTCCAAACTGGCTGGCCCAAGGGTCCAGGGTACCTTTCACAAAGAGCTCTCTTACATACCTACAAAGAGATTCTCTGTTTTTTTTTCCCCTTACTATTTGTGTATTTTGGACCTTGCCTCCAAAACATCACAAGACTTTTCACGTTACACATTTCTATATATTTATATCCATTTAATTCTAATTCACATTTTTGATGGAAAGAGAGACCATTTCTGTCACTGTGTGGCACTGGTTGTGCAGTGAGCTCTGGGTTGCACCATCTGGGCTGAAAGGAAACCTATTCCTTTCTGAGGGTTTCTCAAACACATTTCACAGGGCACATTAAGAGATATGTTAGCATTTACTGGCAATAATATGATGGAAAATAATCTTCTTGTGAACTGCATGACTGGAATAAAGGGCCACAGTTGATGCACAGGCCACTGCTTCCAGGAACTGGCCATAAATACCAGTCAGCAATATTTCAGCTGAAGGGAATTATTTTTTTTCCTTCAGACTGCAGATATTTTTTCCATTTATTCAATACTTTGTCATATAACTTTTACTTCCAAAAGAAAAAAACGAATTCATCACAACCCTAAACTCTGGCAAAAGGTTTAGGATACAGATTTTAATTTACATTGATACTTAGAAGGAATGCTCTCACCTTTGACAAAACAAGCAGGGTTTTTTTTAATTGCTCCTGTGTTAACGGAACAGATGAGAAATGCAATGAGCAGCAGGTTCAAAAGCATTTCTAGGATCAGAAGAATGATTCCCTCAGAGCTGTGCTTTGGTGCTACTAATATCACTTTCCTGGATATCTTCCAGGTTATATCTGTTAAAGTTTGCTGCCAAGCAAAGTATTTGGTTTTACTGTTGTCAGCACTGTGCAGACAGTGTGGATGCAGAAAGGTACCTGGGTTTTTCTCAGCTTCCATGCATTTCAGGGTATAGCAGTATTTGCTCTGACAAGTTATAATGCTGAAGAAGAGCAGGACACCAACTTTCTGCTCAAAAAGCTCACTAAAGCACCTATTTTTACACATTAAATTCCACATAGAATGGGTTGGATTGGAAGGGACCTCAAAGATTATCTCGTTCTAATTCCCCTAGCATTGGCAGGGTTACCTTGCGCTAGAGTTGGCTTCTCAAAGCCCCATCCATTCTGGCCTTGAACACTTTCAGGGAAGGGGCATCTACAACCCCTCTGGTCACCCTGATCCAGTGCCTCACCACCCTTATAGTGAAAAACTGCTGTGTTATTTATAACCTAAACATGCTTTTTTTAGTCTGAAGCCATTACCCCTTGTTCTGTCACTCTATGCCCTTGTAAAGTCTCTCCAGCTCTCTTGTAACTCATTTCAGGTATTGGAACATGCTGTAAGGTCTCCCCAGAGCTTTCTCTTTTCCAGGTTGAACAAACTGAGCTTTCTCAGTTTATAGCAGAGGGGTTCCAGTCCTCTGATCATCTTTGTGGCCTTCTGGACTCTCTCCAACAGACCCACATTATGACATAGGCTCAGGGAAAAATGAGGTTGTCTTGCCAGGTTGTATCTTATTGCTTGGGAAACCTTTATCAGGGTAAATGGATAGTGTGGTGATTACATTTCTGAAACCTTTCCCCAGCAGAAAATTATTTTTCCCTGATTAAAAACTTGTTCTCCTGATACAGGCTTGCTGCTTGGAAAATAATTTTGAAACAGCTGTCAGCTGTTACGTCATTTAATCTTTAATTTTCAAAGCCACTTTAAAACATAGTCATTGTTAGAACTTTTTGAAACCCTACCATGCCTAAAAACAATGAACTTTCAAGCCTTGTAGAAGGACTATGCATGATTTTCTGGTGGTCTGTGACGTGTGACTTGATGGCAGTATTGAAGGCTGCTTGTTGTCCTGACTCTGCAGTTTAGAACAGGAAAGAGAGAGGGGATGGAACTTCCCTGCAGCACACCTGGGCCAGCTGGAGGAAAAGAAAGGAGAGAAATGAGCAGGTAGACAACTCGAGAGGGAAGCAGAGTCACATGCCTGTAAACATCCCAGGCCACTAGAAGAACAGTTATCAGATACACAGCCATGCCCTAGTGGGAATAAAGGGTATTTTCTTATAGGGGCCTGAGGCAGACAGTGAAGAAATGTTTGTAACACAGAGACTGCCAATCTTTTAGGTACATGCTGGACTGACAGCAGGTTTAGGGAAACAACCCTCCATTCAGGACACTGGAAACCCAGGGAGACTTGTTAATCTCTTAAGTTTTCTTTACTTTAAAATGTTCTTTATTCTAATTTAGCTGCCAAGAAAAGGTTTTTCAGGTTGGAAGCACATTTAGAAGTGTGGGATTACTTCAGGGAGAAGAGACAGGCACTCTACCAAGTCCACCTCTTGTTCTCGTCATGGTAGGATCCTCTCAGAGTAGCTTTACCAAGGCTGTGCAAGAAGATTTTGACCTTGCATGGATTTAAAAGCCTCATGGTGCCTACCTGTGTCTTTTTACAATGAATTCCTGTGTTTTTCATCCTTGTGTTGTGCCTTTTCAATAGTCAGGATGGAACTTCTGGAGATGGGCCCTGCCCTTGTCTGTAGGGGCTGGCACAGAGGGGATAGAAATGCAAAAGAAGGGCTGGGGGGTCTGGCAGCTGTCACACTGATCCCTGATAATTTCTTTGTGGAAAAGTCCATGCTTCATGAAAATCAGCATCAGCCGTGCCCCAGGGAAATCCTAGCCATCTTCTCTGCCAAGGTGTAGCTTGTTCTTTCTCGCTGCAGAAACTACTTCAGGATAAAAACTTTCTTTTAAGCAGCTCTGCCACTAATGGGTGTTGAACACACTTGCCCCAGGAATGGTTGGAGAAGTATAAAGGGATTCCTCCTGTCAAAATAAATGTATTTTAGGGTACATTCCCCATATCTTTACCTCTGTTCATACCAGTTTTTTACACATCTTCTTTAGTATTAATATAAACCATGCAGGATGAATATTCATAATATAAACAGGTGTAGTTAGAGGTACTACACATTGTTTCCTTCAGCATTAGTGAAAAGCTGAAGTGTTATTAAAATTTAAAGGAATTTTTAGGTCAGAGTTTGGGCTTTAGCTAGGAAATGGAGACATTACATGTGTTGTGATTCAGTGAAATTTACCCAGCAAAGTGTATGGGCAGAAAACACTGTGTGGTTCAGATTTCACGGGTTGCTCTGTAAGAAAGACTCCTACTTTCAAGGTCACTAGACCATGACTAATGACTTCCCAGTGGCTTGATTTTCAGATCAAGAAAACAGAATTTTTTGACACACGTAGATTTTCAAAGCAAATTAAAGGTTCTGCCCCAACATTGACTACAAACAAGGGCACAAGTTACCACCTCTACAGAACCCATCTCATCCCTAGCCCCACTCTTAGCCTTTGCTTTTGTGGCTATGTGAGAAAAACTGTCCTTAAAAATAAATAAAGAAAATGCAATGGCATGAAGATACTTAATGCATAATTTTGGCTTTTTGAGGCTTAAAATCTTTGATCAAGTGGTCTTAAAACACGAGGGGGGAAAAATAATGCTTTTTAGCAGACAACAGATTCCAGCCTTTGATGCAGCTGTTCATGGGACTGTTTTATTCTCAACATCCTGCATTTCAAAATGTGGTGGAAAATGAAGGCAGGAAGTTTTCATGTTGAGTTTTTGCTAATTTGTAAAGGCCAAAGCCTAACTAATGTACATTCCTCACTACAATGCCTTAGCAAGTTCACAGGGCTGTTCATTCGAAAGGCTCATTAGGGACCCAATCCATCTCATGCTGCTGTTGTAATGAAAGTGAGAATTACAAGGACAATGAGATTTTCTTCATTTAGGGGAAAGAGGTGCAGAGCTACTAAAACTCTCACCATCCCAATTAAGTTGTGGAAAAAAATATGAGTAGAATCTTCATGGCATTTACATTAATTGCACTTAGACTGTGGCTAGTAATAATGTTTTCATTAATGCAGAAGTAGTTTGGGAACAATATATAGGAAGCTTTCATTACATGGAAGACTACTGCATTGAATTTATTTATTTATTAGCTGGCTAGTCATAAAATGAATCTTATAGTGATGGCACATAGACAAAGGTTGACTTCAGACAAGTTCAGCAACATTTTATACAATACAGAATTACTGTTGAAGTCCTCCTTTTTTTGTGTGTGTAAAAAAAACAAAACAAAACCCAACCCTTATCAAGTGAAATATGTGAGACATGCAGAAGGAAAAAAAAACCACCCTGTCTCCAGTTTGAGAAATGTAGTGAATTTAGCCCAAAAAATGAAGTGTTTTCTTTCTTTTCTCTCATTATTATGACACACCAGCAAATTCCATGGAAATTTAAAATTCCTGCTTGAATGTATCAAGCTTTGCATCAGTGCCTGTATTTGGGTGCTTTGTATGTCTGCCAGTAAGGGCTTTTCAAGAATCCATCTGTGTTCCTCTGGACAAATGGGAGTGATTTATGAAAGAAGCTTTAAAATGTTAAATACATAATTCACACATTACAGGTGGGTGTGAGCTGCCTCTTGATGGAGGTGGGAAGCATGCTTAATCTTTATTGCCCATTTGACATATTCACATTACCACACAGATATTAACTAATCTTTTCTGTAACTCTAAGGTAAATTAATAAATGTTGCTAATCCAGATTTTATACAGGGGAAAATGGATGGATTGCCGTGACCCTTGGGAAAAAGAAGGGGCAGAACCAGGAACAGAATCTCAGTTATTACTCACACATAGCCTCCTATCAGTTTTTTCAGTTCATCATTGCCATTTTCAAGGAAAACATCTGTGTTAGCAGGAGACATCAGCACCTTTCTTTTCTTATGAATTCCTATACTGGGTGCTCCCAGTTCAGTTGTGCTGCTGCAGGGATTTGAGGGAGTTTTTCCTTCACCACACTGGGATAACCTGTCTGGGCATATGCACTAAAAATACATTAAGATCGTATACAAGGAAAAGAAGATTACCATAATTACCACACTGGCCAAATATCATAGGTTTTGCTTATCTCTGAGAAGTAGATGTTTGCAGATTATCCTAAAGGACCTGCTATGAAGCACAGCCCTCATACCCCTGCCCAGGGGAGTCCCATCTCATGAATAGGTCTTTTACATGTGCTGTGCTGTAGCAAAGGAATAAATATGAGCCTTTTTCCATGAATGTTTAACTTTGGCTTATATTTGAGTACACATTGAGCAGATTCAAGTTGTTGGGTCATAAGTGTAATTCTTGTCTAGTGAGTTCTTAAAAACTTCACCTGTAAATAACAAACCTATTAAGACATACTGGTGTTTTCAACACTCAGTCTATTAGGTGTGAAAAGTAGCAATGCACTGAGCATCTGTTTTATTTTCTCTTCCTAGTTTTGTATTTGACACAACCTCCCCCATTTGCTTCAGTAGGAACTTGTTTGGTTTTAACTGCATTACTGAGTTACTATTAAAGTTCCTAGGAGGAACAGATGGCATTATGTTAAGACTCATAACAGTTCAGTAGAGGTGAGCTTTTTGAAGATAGAGAGATTAACTTGTGCTCCATTTACGTCCATCTTTAGGTTCAGAGCAAGCTCACTTAGTTGCTAAGTTGTGATGATTTACTAAGTTTAGTGTGAAAGTTTTGCAAATGAGACATTCAGTCTGGAGACAGTACAAGGCAGCCACACCTGACACCATTAGACTTCTGAGTGGCTTTCAGGATAGGCTGTGTAAGGCAATTTGATTGAGCAAGTCACTGTGTAAAGTCCCAATAAATTAACTCCATGATCAGAAAACACGGGGATAGGATTCTGCCAGCCCCTAGAGAAGTTCCTCCTTAATTCTGTATTTATTGATATGGAGGCCTTTGAGGGCTCCTGCTGTTATTAATAATCTCACGTGTTTTGCTTTTGTAATGCCGCCAAAGGCAAGGAGAGAGATCAGACAATGCCAAACATCTCTTTTCTGTTATTCAAGTGTTTTGTACCTGTATTTACCTTTCTTCAGTCATTTAGCTGGTTTGGAGTAGATGTCTGAAGCAGCTACAGTTATGTCTGGAATTGACTACAAAATGTTCACTGAAGTACATTTGTGCAAGGTGTCTCAAATCCCTTCTGTTACTGCTCTAGCTGTAAATAGGCAAGTGGCAAGGTAGAAATCCAAAAGCAAATACAGAAGTCCTAGAATGCACTTGCCTATTTACAGCTAGAGCAGTAACAGAAGGGATTTGAGACACCTTGCACAAATGTACTTCAGTGAACATTTTGTAGTCAATTCCAGACATAACTGTAGCTGCTTCAGACATCTACTCCAAACCAGCTAAATGACTGAAGAAAGGTAAATACAGGTACAAAACACTTGAATAACAGAAAAGAGATGTTTGGCATTGTCTGATCTCTCTCCTTGCCTTTGGCGGCATTACAAAAGCAAAACACGTGAGATTATTAATAACAGCAGGAGCCCTCAAAGGCCTCCATATCAATAAATACAGAATTAAGGAGGAACTTCTCTAGGGGCTGGCAGAATCCTATCCCCGTGTTTTCTGATCATGGAGTTAATTTATTGGGACTTTACACAGTGACTTGCTCAATCAAATTGCCTTACACAGCCTATCCTGAAAGCCACTCAGAAGTCTAATGGTGTCAGGTGTGGCTGCCTTGTACTGTCTCCAGACTGAATGTCTCATTTGCAAAACTTTCACACTAAACTTAGTAAATCATCACAACTTAGCAACTAAGTGAGCTTGCTCTGAACCTAAAGATGGACGTAAATGGAGCACAAGTTAATCTCTCTATCTTCAAAAAGCTCACCTCTACTGAACTGTTATGAGTCTTAACATAATGCCATCTGTTCCTCCTAGGAACTTTAATAGTAACTCAGTAATGCAGTTAAAACCAAACAAGTTCCTACTGAAGCAAATGGGGGAGGTTGTGTCAAATACAAAACTAGGAAGAGAAAATAAAACAGATGCTCAGTGCATTGCTACTTTTCACACCTAATAGACTGAGTGTTGAAAAAACCAGTATGTCTTAATAGGTTTGTTATTTACAGGTGAAGTTTTTAAGAACTCACTAGACAAGAATTACACTTATGACCCAACAACTTGAATCTGCTCAATGTGTACTCAAATATAAGCCAAAGTTAAACATTCATGGAAAAAGGCTCATATTTATTCCTTTGCTACAGCACAGCACATGTAAAAGACCTATTCATGAGATGGGACTCCCCTGGGCAGGGGTATGAGGGCTGTGCTTCATAGCAGGTCCCTTAGGATAATCTGCAAACATCTACTTCTCAGAGATAAGCAAAACCTATGATATTTGGCCAGTGTGGTAATTATGGTAATCTTCTTTTCCTTGTATACGATCTTAATGTATTTTTAGTGCATATGCCCAGACAGGTTATCCCAGTGTGGTGAAGGAAAAACTCCCTCAAATCCCTGCAGCAGCACAACTGAACTGGGAGCACCCAGTATAGGAATTCATAAGAAAAGAAAGGTGCTGATGTCTCCTGCTAACACAGATGTTTTCCTTGAAAATGGCAATGATGAACTGAAAAAACTGATAGGAGGCTATGTGTGAGTAATAACTGAGATTCTGTTCCTGGTTCTGCCCCTTCTTTTTCCCAAGGGTCACGGCAATCCATCCATTTTCCCCTGTATAAAATCTGGATTAGCAACATTTATTAATTTACCTTAGAGTTACAGAAAAGATTAGTTAATATCTGTGTGGTAATGTGAATATGTCAAATGGGCAATAAAGATTAAGCATGCTTCCCACCTCCATCAAGAGGCAGCTCACACCCACCTGTAATGTGTGAATTATGTATTTAACATTTTAAAGCTTCTTTCATAAATCACTCCCATTTGTCCAGAGGAACACAGATGGATTCTTGAAAAGCCCTTACTGGCAGACATACAAAGCACCCAAATACAGGCACTGATGCAAAGCTTGATACATTCAAGCAGGAATTTTAAATTTCCATGGAATTTGCTGGTGTGTCATAATAATGAGAGAAAAGAAAGAAAACACTTCATTTTTTGGGCTAAATTCACTACATTTCTCAAACTGGAGACAGGGTGGTTTTTTTTTCCTTCTGCATGTCTCACATATTTCACTTGATAAGGGTTGGGTTTTGTTTTGTTTTTTTTACACACACAAAAAAAGGAGGACTTCAACAGTAATTCTGTATTGTATAAAATGTTGCTGAACTTGTCTGAAGTCAACCTTTGTCTATGTGCCATCACTATAAGATTCATTTTATGACTAGCCAGCTAATAAATAAATAAATTCAATGCAGTAGTCTTCCATGTAATGAAAGCTTCCTATATATTGTTCCCAAACTACTTCTGCATTAATGAAAACATTATTACTAGCCACAGTCTAAGTGCAATTAATGTAAATGCCATGAAGATTCTACTCATATTTTTTTCCACAACTTAATTGGGATGGTGAGAGTTTTAGTAGCTCTGCACCTCTTTCCCCTAAATGAAGAAAATCTCATTGTCCTTGTAATTCTCACTTTCATTACAACAGCAGCATGAGATGGATTGGGTCCCTAATGAGCCTTTCGAATGAACAGCCCTGTGAACTTGCTAAGGCATTGTAGTGAGGAATGTACATTAGTTAGGCTTTGGCCTTTACAAATTAGCAAAAACTCAACATGAAAACTTCCCGCCTTCATTTTCCACCACATTTTGAAATGCAGGATGTTGAGAATAAAACAGTCCCATGAACAGCTGCATCAAAGGCTGGAATCTGTTGTCTGCTAAAAAGCATTATTTTTCCCCCCTCGTGTTTTAAGACCACTTGATCAAAGATTTTAAGCCTCAAAAAGCCAAAATTATGCATTAAGTATCTTCATGCCATTGCATTTTCTTTATTTATTTTTAAGGACAGTTTTTCTCACATAGCCACAAAAGCAAAGGCTAAGAGTGGGGCTAGGGATGCAATGGGTTCTGTAGAGGTGGTAACTTGTGCCCTTGTTTGTAGTCAATGTTGGGGCAGAACCTTTAATTTGCTTTGAAAATCTACGTGTGTCAAAAAATTCTGTTTTCTTGATCTGAAAATCAAGCCACTGGGAAGTCATTAGTCATGGTCTAGTGACCTTGAAAGTAGGAGTCTTTCTTACAGAGCAACCCGTGAAATCTGAACCACACAGTGTTTTCTGCCCATACACTTTGCTGGGTAAATTTCACTGAATCACAACACATGTAATGTCTCCATTTCCTAGCTAAAGCCCAAACTCTGACCTAAAAATTCCTTTAAATTTTAATAACACTTCAGCTTTTCACTAATGCTGAAGGAAACAATGTGTAGTACCTCTAACTACACCTGTTTATATTATGAATATTCATCCTGCATGGTTTATATTAATACTAAAGAAGATGTGTAAAAAACTGGTATGAACAGAGGTAAAGATATGGGGAATGTACCCTAAAATACATTTATTTTGACAGGAGGAATCCCTTTATACTTCTCCAACCATTCCTGGGGCAAGTGTGTTCAACACCCATTAGTGGCAGAGCTGCTTAAAAGAAAGTTTTTATCCTGAAGTAGTTTCTGCAGCGAGAAAGAACAAGCTACACCTTGGCAGAGAAGATGGCTAGGATTTCCCTGGGGCACGGCTGATGCTGATTTTCATGAAGCATGGACTTTTCCACAAAGAAATTATCAGGGATCAGTGTGACAGCTGCCAGACCCCCCCAGCCCTTCTTTTGCATTTCTATCCCCTCTGTGCCAGCCCCTACAGACAAGGGCAGGGCCCATCTCCAGAAGTTCCATCCTGACTATTGAAAAGGCACAACACGAGGATGAAAAACACAGGAATTCATTGTAAAAAGACACAGGTAGGCACCATGAGGCTTTTAAATCCATGCAAGGTCAAAATCTTCTTGCACAGCCTTGGTAAAGCTACTCTGAGAGGATCCTACCATGACGAGAACAAGAGGTGGACTTGGTAGAGTGCCTGTCTCTTCTCCCTGAAGTAATCCCACACTTCTAAATGTGCTTCCAACCTGAAAAACCTTTTCTTGGCAGCTAAATTAGAATAAAGAACATTTTAAAGTAAAGAAAACTTAAGAGATTAACAAGTCTCCCTGGGTTTCCAGTGTCCTGAATGGAGGGTTGTTTCCCTAAACCTGCTGTCAGTCCAGCATTTACCTAAAAGATTGGCAGTCTCTGTGTTACAAACATTTCTTCACTGTCTGCCTCAGGCCCCTATAAGAAAATACCCTTTATTCCCACTAGGGCATGGCTGTGTATCTGATAACTGTTCTTCTAGTGGCCTGGGATGTTTACAGGCATGTGACTCTGCTTCCCTCTCGAGTTGTCTACCTGCTCATTTCTCTCCTTTCTTTTCCTCCAGCTGGCCCAGGTGTGCTGCAGGGAAGTTCCATCCCCTCTCTCTTTCCTGTTCTAAACTGCAGAGTCAGGACAACAAGCAGCCTTCAATACTGCCATCAAGTCACACGTCACAGACCACCAGAAAATCATGCATAGTCCTTCTACAAGGCTTGAAAGTTCATTGTTTTTAGGTATGGTAGGGTTTCAAAAAGTTCTAACAATGACTATGTTTTAAAGTGGCTTTGAAAATTAAAGATTAAATGATGTAACAGCTGACAGCTGTTTCAAAATTATTTTCCAAGCAGCAAGCCTGTATCAGGAGAACAAGTTTTTAATCAGGGAAAAATAATTTTCTGCTGGGGAAAGGTTTCAGAAATGTAATCACCACACTATCCATTTACCCTGATAAAGGTTTCCCAAGCAATAAGATACAACCTGGCAAGACAACCTCATTTTTCCCTGAGCCTATGTCATAATGTGGGTCTGTTGGAGAGAGTCCAGAAGGCCACAAAGATGATCAGAGGACTGGAACCCCTCTGCTATAAACTGAGAAAGCTCAGTTTGTTCAACCTGGAAAAGAGAAAGCTCTGGGGAGACCTTACAGCATGTTCCAATACCTGAAATGAGTTACAAGAGAGCTGGAGAGACTTTACAAGGGCATAGAGTGACAGAACAAGGGGTAATGGCTTCAGACTAAAAAAAAGCATGTTTAGGTTATATATAACACAGCAGTTTTTCACTATAAGGGTGGTGAGGCACTGGATCAGGCTGACCAGAGGGGTTGTAGATGCCCCTTCCCTGAAAGTGTTCAAGGCCAGAATGGATGGGGCTTTGAGAAGCCAACTCTAGTGCAAGGTAACCCTGCCAATGCTAGGGGAATTAGAACGAGATGATCTTTGAGGTCCCTTCCAATCCAACCCATTCTATGTGGAATTTAATGTGTAAAAATAGGTGCTTTAGTGAGCTTTTTGAGCAGAAAGTTGGTGTCCTGCTCTTCTTCAGCATTATAACTTGTCAGAGCAAATACTGCTATACCCTGAAATGCATGGAAGCTGAGAAAAACCCAGGTACCTTTCTGCATCCACACTGTCTGCACAGTGCTGACAACAGTAAAACCAAATACTTTGCTTGGCAGCAAACTTTAACAGATATAACCTGGAAGATATCCAGGAAAGTGATATTAGTAGCACCAAAGCACAGCTCTGAGGGAATCATTCTTCTGATCCTAGAAATGCTTTTGAACCTGCTGCTCATTGCATTTCTCATCTGTTCCGTTAACACAGGAGCAATTAAAAAAAACCCTGCTTGTTTTGTCAAAGGTGAGAGCATTCCTTCTAAGTATCAATGTAAATTAAAATCTGTATCCTAAACCTTTTGCCAGAGTTTAGGGTTGTGATGAATTTGTTTTTTTCTTTTGGAAGTAAAAGTTATATGACAAAGTATTGAATAAATGGAAAAAATATCTGCAGTCTGAAGGAAAAAAAATAATTCCCTTCAGCTGAAATACTGCTGACTGGTATTTATGGCCAGTTCCTGGAAGCAGTGGCCTGTGCATCAACTGTGGCCCTTTATTCCGGTCATGCAGTTCACAAGAAGATTATTTTCCATCATATTATTGCCAGTGAATGCTAACATATCTCTTAATGTGCCCTGTGAAATGTGTTTGAGAAACCTTCAGAAAGGAATAGGTTTCCTTTCAGCCCAGATGGTGCAACCCAGAGCTCACTGCACAACCAGTGCCAGACAGTGACAGAAATGGTCTCTCTTTCCATCAAAAATGTGAATTAGAATTAAATGGATATAAATATATAGAAATGTGTAACGTGAAAAGTCTTGTGATGTTTTGGAGGCAAGGTCCAAAATACACAAATAGTAAGGGGAAAAAAAACAGAGAATCTCTTTGTAGGTATGTAAGAGAGCTCTTTGTGAAGGTACCCTGGACCCTTGGGCCAGCCAGTTTGGAGCTTTCCTTTGTAGCTCCTCACACCCTGTCCCTGCTGCCCACCATTCTGTAATTCTTTTGTATTTCATGTGCACCACCCCTACATACATTTCATAAAACTGCTCTTACTTTGTTTTTGTGTTTGCTCTAAGGGACCTTTGAGAGTCATGTGACAGGAGGGAAGATTTAACCAAATTCCTAAAGGATAATTTCATCTTTAGATCATGCTCATTATAATTCATAAGCACTTCTCCACTTGACAGCTCTTCAGTTGCAGTTTCAATCTTATGCTAGTTTTTTCTTGAGAGCCCTTTTCAATTTTCCACATTGCTAATGGAGCCTGAGGCAAAGCTAAAAATCATTTGGGCTTCTTGAAAGGATCAATAATTTTTGTGTGCCGTGCATTTTAGAACACATCACATCGCTGACACAAGTGCTGTCACTGCACTGATAAATATAACACATCAAAGAATGTCAGAAGTTTCCACAAAACATTTTAAAAAATATTCAATAACTACCTGCAATCCCATGTGCAGCAAGCAGTGTTAACTTTAAGTCTTCTTTGTCTCTGATATACTTATCAGAAAATTGATTGCATAAATTCTTTGCCAAACATTGTCGTTTTCTCTGTGTCTTGGCTTACATGAGAGACTGTGCAGAGACAGGAGACATAACAGATTCACTACTTTTAGGTTTATACCACAACAAAAGCTGAATAAACTTTTTTCCATCACCCATTCAAGCAGTCAAGGATATCTGATCGAGTGCTTAGACATGCTATACTCAGTTAGTTCAATAAATTATTCGTTCAGCACCATGGAGAGCAAATTATATTTTAGGTGGACAGCATTTTTGCTTGCAGCTCATCCACTTACAAGACAAGCAAAGGACTGTAGTGAAAGAAGGAGAAGGAAAGCAGCACTAACACAGAGCTGTGTTTTTCTCAATTTAAAACTTGTAAAGAAACTGCTTATGGAGCATGCTGCAGCTGACAAACTGAGTGCTACTCTGCTCACATCTATTTAACCCTTGCCAAGGGCAAGTTACTTAAGGTAGGATGAAGCCTCAAACAGAAAAAATGAAAATGCTTATTTCTCAGGGAAAGCAAGGGTGAAGCAGCGTTAATCAGACCATGTAGAAAATGTGGTTTTACATAAATAATTTTCTCATAAAGACACCACAGGTTCAGAGTATAAGGAAGGAAAGAAACATAGCAAACATTCTTTGCTGCTCAAAGGCCTTCCATAAAAATATTCATTTGGACTAGCTATTGTTTAGGCATGCCTAGGAAACAACAAATTATTTTTAAAAATGGGTGCTATATCTCATCCCAAACTAAATTATCAAAATTTTTCACTGCTTCAAAAGCTTCTTCTTTCTCCCTTCTTGGAAAGGGAAAGAAAAAAGGAAGAAATGGGGAGAAACCGTAACCTGCATTCAGAGAACGAAGTGCCACAGGTGTATTGGGTCCAGTTCATTTGGATGCATAAATGAAGCCATCTCATCATGAACATATGCACAAAATACTTTTTTTTTTTCTTGCCATCAGGTGGTGAAGCTCATTACCCTTTCCCCCAGCTTTTCCAACCTGCTGTACAAGCAGTGAGAGACCAATCCCTGTCCTGAGGGAGGTACGGTGGAACAAGTTGTGCTTCAGATTTTGGATCCAGAATTTTGGGAGGATTCCCCAGCTGGGAATGTCTCTGGTTTTTGGTGTTGGGAGGAGATTGAGAGGCTCTGTGTGACAGAAAAGCTTCCCAGTGGGAGAGGGCAGGGCACCAAAGATGGGAAACCTGGAGGGTGCTGCCCACACTGCTTAGTTAGAGAAAGGGCAGAACTGGAGCTGTACATGAACTGGGCTGGGAGCAGAAGTGGAAGGACTGAGCAGGAACTCACTCTCTTCCATGCCAAATGATGCACAGAGGTGGTCCTAAATTGAGGCTTTATGTGCTACCTTGAGACCCATTTAGCCTACAATTAATGAGGATTCTACTCTTCCTCCCAAGGCAGGTGTTATAACTCTTCATTAATCTGACTGACAGGACTCCTTCTCCCTTTTGATTTAAATAAAATTTGTGAGGTAAAATATGAGATTAACCTATGGCTCACACTTGAGCCTTTTTTTTCCAAACTGTAAAGAGGAATTGCTTCAGTTCACCAGTCCAAGTAAACATCTTCTATCCAGCGGCTTATTTTTCTCTTGCTACGTAGTTCTTTTGCTGCAAGCCTAAATTGTTGCATCAAAGTTTTAGGAGACATGCCTTTAATGACTCCCACATTTATTCCTCACTTACTGTGCTTCCACCCTTTCATCAGACCAGCTCTCTTTCATCATTGTTTCTGAGCTAATTATTCAACATTAGCTGAACTGAACTGCATTTACCATTCATTACATATTTCTCAGCCAGAGATGATAATAAGATCCAGTGGTTCTTGGATTTCATTGTGTCTTGTTATGTGCTATGTTCCCATGGTTTAGTAGTATGTTTAAATTTGGCTTTGAATACCATCATTGGGAGCAATTTGCATGAATAGCACAAATTGCAAGACTTGGAAGATAATGTAGAGCAGCCATAGGAATCCTTACAGCATCACCTGACCAAGCCTGCCTGCTAAAATGGTGTCGACAAGTCTCCAGTCTCTTTGGTGATCCAGGATTGAACTCACTATCTGATAAAAGGGGGTTGAGTCCACTGCAGGCTAAATGGCAGAGATTCCTAGTGGGATGCATTACAGAGACAATAAAAGAACAGTTAAAGAAAAGAGCAAGAAAAATGTCTGGCATACGTCCCCAGTTTTTTGAATCATACATTTCCGTTTGCATTGAAATTTCATTTTTATGTTAAAAAAATGGAAACAGGTTTTGGAGAGAAAAACAATTATCAAGTCTCTCCTTCCTACTTCTTTATTTCTCTCCCTCCAAATAGAGAGACTCATTTTCTTTCTAAACTACTCCAGCTCTGAAAAAATTACAAAGATAAGAAATGAAACAGGGGAAGGGAGAAAAAGCAGGGAAATAAAAGGGGGTAGAAGAGGAAGTCTGTTTGT